>OX463849.1:27934553-27980761 GCA_949825065.1 Odontocerum albicorne | reverse complement strand
TTTATGTACAACTGTATATAAAAAAAATATATATAAACATGCTTGTATACAAATGCAACCTTTTGTCAAAATTTCAAAGCAATCGGTGAAGAACTTTCAGAGATTAGAGATTTTTAATATACGAACATTTTCATTTTTATTTATATACAATCGATAATTTTTTATATTTTTTATTCTGTATAACTTTTCATTATTTTTAATGTTAACACATCTTATATTTTTCAAAGTAATTGGGCTAAGCCTGTTTTGAAAAAATAAATAAATAATAAATTGTGGAGGTTTCAAGACATCTGCCTTAACAAATCCTCTAATTTATTCTGAAATGGATAGTCATTATCACCGTGAAAACCACACATTTTATATCGATGATGCCAAATTCTTACATATCAGTAGTAACGGAAATAAATTGGACAGATTAGAGGCCCTAGAAATGTCTAAATCAGTGCATCGAGGTGAACATCTGGCAAACACACATATCCCAAGAATCTCTCCGCTGTTCGCCGAGATTTTCTCATCCCTCCCTTCAGATGCAGTCCTCAACCCGAATGTTAACCGTTAGAAGCGTGTATCTCGGTACCAGTTCGGACATAATTCAGTCTTGTTTGTGCTCCCTGATGATGAGGCGAAAGCCTTGAAACCGATACGGTTATACCGTTACAAAAAAGTGGAATAAACGGTGTTTTATAAAACAAATGACTATAAGTTTTTTTTTATTTTTCTATAAAGTATATTGTGTCTCTGTTATTATTTTTTTAAGAATATTTCCATGGAGTTTTCGAATATTGAGTTTGTAGCTGTCTGTTTCCGTCCTTTATATTTTGTTTTCTACTTATCCTCTAGTCTTTTATGTTAGTGTCTTTACATTTTTTTTCAAATGGTTTAATATATATTTTATATGCATTTTGAGACATTGAGCGTCGTGAGGATGAATCCAGTTTTGTTGTTTTGTTTATGGTATACACATGTTAATTTTTGTTTGTACGCATCTGTATTCCCTTTCACACTGATGTCTTGAGTGCCGCCCGGGTTGGTTCAGTGTGGGCTGTCCGCCTTTTGACCGCCCCGTATAGTGTCAGTAATTATTATAGTTTAAAAATTTGTTATGATTTTTTGTATTTATTTTTATTGTTATTATTCATTTTTTTTAAATAAGCAATTCGACGTTTTTTATGAATGAAATACTCAATATTGTTTTTTATTATTAGTTGAGTAGAACGATAAGTAGGTGATAGCTGTGGCCATTACATTAATTAAATCCTTGCATCTGCATATATTTTGAAAAACATGCTCGGTTAAAAAACCGTAGAAAACTTACCAAGGGAAGACATACGACAAAGAAACCTTTGCAGATCTACTGATATCTGAGTAAAATATTCCGCTTTAGCTGTAGTGTAGTGTATTTGTGAGGTGTTCATATATGATCATACGTTTTGACCTGCCAAAAAGGGTTAACATTTAGAGGCAGACCATTCCATGCTACAGAACCAGCAACGGCAAAAGCCCTGTCATATTATATATAACGGCAAAAGCTCTGTTGGGTTATTGCGCTGTGCCTTCTGAGCCGTGGCCTTTTCTGTACTTGTTGTACTTTTTAGTTTAATTTTTTTGTGTCATTTTGATAATTTTTGTGACTGTGTAGTGTACAAATGTTTGTGACTGTATAGTATACAAATGTTTGTGACTGCATAGTGTACAAATGGATAAATAAATTGTTATTAAATCACACATCATCCTTTGTAGTTCACCAAGCTCGATTATGAAACGATCGTTCCAGCTCAATCAGACATGCTTCATCCTTATCGATATTTTAAGACAAAAATAAAGATGCACTTTTTATCACCAAATACTTCCCCTTAACACCTTTACAATTCCCATCCATACCTATATTTTACAAGATTTTTAAAATTAACTTTATAATTTAAATATTTTTCCAAATATTTCGTTAAAACGTTCATAAATATAGATTACAATCGATTGTGGAACTAAAACTGATTTATGGAATTGCTTTAAAAATCCAATAAATTAGCGCGACCGAAAGACAATAATGTCTTCGGTTCCATGAATTGAGTCTTCGGGTTTAGATGTATTATTTGTTTAAGACTTTTATTGCAAATACAATCTGGCGGGCTTATTACCAGGTGGCAATCTCTTCCAGCCAACCAGACAATAGTAAATGGAGCAAGTTACGTGGTCGCATAAATCATTCAAATGTCTATCCATCCCCACGAAATCCATAAACACATACGTGAACATATGCCCACGAACCCCAAAAAGACGGACAATCACCCGAACATTATTTTTCATTTAAAGCATGCCAAGGACTTTGCGAGTCTAATATTGGTTTGTAACTGATTCCAGAGTCTCACTGCGTGCACATTAAACGACGACGTAAAAAAATACTGTAGTAGGGAAAACGTAGATTCACTGGAGTAGAGAAATAACTCACAGTTTGCTATTATACGTGTAAAAACTAGTATCCAACCTGAAAGGCAACAACCCTCGCATACGTCATACGAGTGTGAGAATTGCTACCAGACGAATTATTTAACTAAACTGAGAGATCCTTTTTGAGTACTATCGGGAATTGAACCCGAAACCTCCAGGGGGAAGATCAGTATTTTATGAACTAGTCCTCGGAGGTTGTCATTAAATAAATGTTTGGAAAATATCTTACTTAAAAGTAAGGTTAGGCTAAGTTACGTTAGGTTAGGTTAGGTTAGGTTAGGTTAGGTTAGGTTAGGTTAGGTTAGATTAGGTTATCGGAAATCGAACTCGAATCTTGCAAACTAGACAACGGACGTCGTCAATAAATAAATGTTTAGAAAATATCTTATTAGGTCCTTACATATGAAATTGGCGTTTTGTTTGGGAGGAACATAAAGTTGATTTTTTTTTAATATAATATATTTATTTAATCAAAGTATGTACCATTGCTATCTATGCACTTTTGCCATCTCATAGGTAGTTCATCGATCCCTTTACTAAAAAAACCATTCGGACGGGAATCAATAAAATCTTTGAAGTCGGTTTGGACTGCCCCATCGGAGTTGAATTTTTTCCCTTGCAAGAAGTTATCCAAATTTCGAAAAAAATAGTAATCTGTTGGGGCAAGGTCCGGAGAGTACGGTGGATGTCTTAGACATTCCAATTGAAGCTCTTCTAATTTGGTAGCCGTCTGTTGTGCAGTGTGTGGTCTAGCGTTATCATGAAGCAGCAGTGGCCTAGAGCGATTAACCAGCCTCGGTTGTTTAGCAGCTAGCTTTTCCATCATGGTTTGCAGTTGCTGACAATAGACATCTGCCGTAATCGTCTGGCCAGATTTAAGAAAGCTGTAGTGAACGACACCAGCACTAGTCCACCAAACGCTCACAAGTAACTTTTTTGGAGTCAATTTTCGCTTGGGGCATGGTTTGGCTGGTTCGGCAGGGTTCAGCCATTGCGATGAGCACTTCCGATTATCATACAGGATCCACTTTTCATCACAGGTAATGATTCGATTCAAAATCCCTTCATTATTGTGCCGGTTGAGTAATGCAACGCAGCAGTCAACGCGCGTTTGTTGATTTGCTTCACTCAATTCGTGAGGTACCCACCTTTCAAGCTTTTTCACCTTCCCAATTTGCTTCAAGCGGATTAAAACAGTTTTATCACTAACACCGCAGCCTGCAGCTAACTCGGACGTGGTTTGCGATGGATCCGCTTCCACAATAGCCTTCAATTCTTCATTATCAACTTTGGTCTCCGGCCGTCCACGGGGCTTGTTCTGCAGGTCGAAATTTCCAGAACGAAAACGTTGGAACCAAAAACGCACTGTGTTTTCTTTTGCGGCACCGTCGCCATACCCATCATTAATCCTTCGAGCCGTTTCTGCAGCACTGGTGCCACGGTGGAACTCGTACTCGTAAATAACGCGATATTTCAAGTTTTCCATTTTGTAAACTGAGTGACGCAAAGAAAAAAAACAATTGAGGAAAAAACAAATGAATTATAATTTTCGAAACACAAATACTTGAGTAAATAGCTGTATAAATTTGAATTTGGAATTCCTAACCAAAGAGAAGATATTTGAGATCAAAGTTGCCAGTACGGCAAAACGCCAATTTCATATGTAAGGACCTAATATTAAAAGTAAGGTTAGGTTAAGTTACCGGAAATCGAACTCGAAACTCCCGGGTGAAAGGTCAGTATCTTGCAAACTAGACAACAGACCTCGTCAATAAATAAATGTTTAGGAAATGTCTTTTTAAATGTAAGGTAAGATTAAGTACTCGTAAGGTTAGGTTAGGTTACCGGAAATCGAACTCGAAACTCCTGGGTGAAAGGTCAGAATCTTGCAAACTAGACAACGGACGTGGTCAATAAATAAATGTTTAGGAAATGTCTTTTTAAATGTAAGGTAAGATTAAGTACTCGTAAGGTTAGGTTAGGTTACCGGAAATCGAACTCGAAATTCCCGAGTGAAAGGTCAGTATCTTGCAAACTAGACAATGGACATCGTCAATAAATACATGTTTATGAAATAGCTTACTTAAATGTGTGTTTAGTATGGAAAAAACCATTAAAATAATTGTAATGTTCATTATGTTCTCCATTTTGCTTATGTGGTGATGACGATTATACTCGTCGAACAAAGAACTTTTAAAAGCAGTGAATTCCTATTGTCATTTCGACATCTTTGTCTCTGAATAGCGCCTAAAAGAGAAGCATTGCTCCCAGGTCGTAGCCCGCAGGATCAGACAGCCCGAAGATTCACAGACGAGGGTTTACTTACGGTTTGAGAATCCAAGCTTTCAATTTGATTATGGCGACTTAAACAAATGTATAAATTATCATAAATAGTTTCTTCAAATACGAGCGTAAATCTCTCGCTTGGCATTCAGGGCCGTTAATAATAATAATAAACGGACTATTTATATAGCGCCGTTTAGGGAGCAGTCTCCTCGGGGTTCGAACCCACTATAATTGACAGATTAAAAATATTACAAATTAAATATACATAAGTTGAGTATAACGATGGGAAAGTGATGACTGTGGCCATTAGATTAGAAACTTCCCCGCATCTGCATATGTTTACAGAAAATACCGATAAAAAAAACCATAGAAAACTTAACAAGGGACACGGAATACAAAGAAACTTTTGTAAATCTTCCGATATGTGGTAGAATTACATTCTGCTTTAGGTGGAGTGTAGTGTAGAGTACGTGTGTAGTGTTCATATATCATTACATTCGGCTTTAGGTGGAGTGTACTGTACGTGTGAAGTGTTCACATATAATTACATTCGGCTTTAGGTGGAGTGTAGTCTACGTGTGTAGCGTTCATATATAATTACATTCGGCTTTAGGTGGACTGTAGTGTACGTGTGTAGTGTTCATATATAATTATGTGGAGTATAGTGCACGTGTGAAGTGTTTATATCAAGGCTGTGGAGTCGAAAAAAAAAACACGACTCCGACTCCGATTCCTATATTTACCAATAACACGACTCCGACTCCACAACTCCGACTCCACAACTCCGACTCAAAAAAGCTCAATTTTATCAGGTTGTTTCCTACCTTTGCATATAGCCATTTTTTTCATGTTATAGGGATAAAAATAAAACAAGATCAAACTTTAATAATTATTTATTAGAATTTATTCTTAAAAACAACATTGCTTCTATTAAATCTGTATTCGTAGAGGCTCTCAAATCAGAATTGAGAATTTTAAGAACGGAAAATAACCGCTCTACGGATACTTGGGTTGGCGGTAATGCTGTAACGATCAATGCTGAATCTTTTACCATTTCTAGATACCGCTGTATTGCCATTTCAACATTTAACTTATAAGTTCGGTCAATTTTTTCCATTATTTTCAATGCATCATAAAATTCAATTTTAAATTTTGAAATAGAGTCTCCTTCATTTATATTGGGACTGTGATTCAAACGAGGACGTTTTAGTTTATCTTGTTCATTGAGATATTTTTCAAAATCGTCTTCAGATTCAGCGGTGTCGGATGAAGATGATGATACTTGGTGTACGCTGCCTGCTGTCGTCTCTTTTTCTAGTCGAAGGCCTTTCATACGAACGGTAAATTCAAACAGCGTTTTTAGCTCTATTTATTTGTTCTTCCGTCAATATGGATCGAACCATGGGGTTAACATAGATCCCAGCCAACAGAATTTTCTTTCGACGTGAGAAAGAAGGAGACAAACACATTTTCGTAGACTTTATGCATTAAATGGATCTCGGTGATTCACCATATCGGCGCGACTTGCGCCTGCAAGTTTAATATTCGTGCACAATACACATTCATTATAATAATTAAAAAAAAAAGTATTTTAAATTTTAACGAAAAAGTAGTCGGAGTCGCTCGTTTTTTACGACTCCTACTCCGACTCCGACTCCGGCACAAACACCGCGACTCCGCGACTCCGACTCCAACTCCGACTCCGACTCCACAGCCCTGGTTTATATACTATAATATAACAAGGTGCATGGCCGCGCGGTAACGCGCTGGACTTCTGTGCGCGGAAGGTCGTCGGTTCGAGTCCCGCGCTGTGCTACTCCCCTCGAACGACACACGCACTTTTTCCGCCTAGTGTTCGAAGGTATTAAGGATACGAGTTTCTATGATTTTGGTCATATCTATTCTAAAAAAAATATGAAAAAAAACTCCTTTTTAGACGATATTTATAAAAACGAAATCTATGTTGTGTATTGTATCAAATTTTCATTATATATAGTAAAACATCTGGCTGGCTTTTGCCATGTGGTAATCTCTACCAACTCTCTAGAAAAGTGTTAAATGCACCTTAATTGATAACCAGACTGGAACCTTATTTCAAAAATCTGGGTACCTCCGAGATTGAAGACAGCCATATTATCAACTAGATTGGTGGTTCCCATACTAGGGCTCGCAGAGCCCCAGGGATCCATGAGCGTATTTAAGTGGGTCCGCGACATCTTTCAGAAATACCTATAATTATACTAGATAATGTCTTTATTACGCACGTCACAAGCTCGATTGAATGTATTTTCTACTGATGGCCTACTCTTCAAAAGTATGTTTGGACGTATGCATAAATCGGATGCCAATACGAACAACAAGACTATCGGATGCCAATACGAACAACAAGACTCTGATGTTTGCATAGACATTTAGATTTTTACGACATTTTATCATAAATTCAATGCGACTGGATTGAGAAAAATCTCATTATTTAAATTGTTTACATTTAATTTGAAATTGGATTGTATTTCTTCTTCTTCCCAGTGTCATGTCACGTCCCCCCAACGTTGAATATCACCTGAGAGTAGACATCTTTGTCCCCGGCAACCCGAAACAGATCTCTAACGCCCCTTATTCCAGTCCAATCACGTATATTGCGGAACCAGGAGATTTGCCTCCTGCCAATACCTCTTCGGCCTTCTATTTTGCCTTGGATGATCAGGTCCAGTAATTTGTACTTTGCTTCTCTAAGTACATGAGCCAAGTAGGACACCTTTCGGATTTTAATATTAGTCAGCAACTCTCTGTCAACTTTAAAAAATGTTATATAAAACCCTTCCAGCCTTTGATAATTTTTCCAGCCCTTGGTAATATTGAACTGTAGTCAGTGATGCTTATTACAATTTTTTTTAATAAAATGTAACTACATATATCACCATCACGACGAAAATGCGCCCTGTTATGTTTCTCGTTTCCGCAACATGCATGTACGGCGTTAAGACTTGGACTCCGAGGGCAAGCGAGAGGCGTAGAATATGCTGGCGTAGATGTCACGAACTCTACGGACAGCAAGTCGAATTAACGCCCCTTTATCGAAGAACTGAGAATCACCGATATATTGTCGACAATATACCTTCGACGAGTCCTCCATTTTTTTGGGTACATTGCTCGTGACCAAGGAAACAGTGTGGAGAGGTTTGTAGTTACTGTAGGCGCAGAAGGACGACGCACAAGAGGAAGAATGTCAATGCGTTGAACTGATCAAGTAAAAGATGCACCTGGACTACCCTTAACAACTGCTCTTCAAACTGCGGAGTGCAGGGATCGGTGGAGGAGAGTCGCCAGAGGCTATCATGGGAATCATAATGCACAGTCATCTCTCTCTTTTTACCTTTAAGCAGCTCTGAACATATATCTGGTACCATTTCTGTAAGTTCTTGAACCATGAGCTGCGCCTGCTTCCCATACTTCTCTTGCTCTGATTTTTTCCTACAATATCAGTAGAAGGATCTCATATTGTAAGATGAACACTCTTGCCTTTTGATGGTAAAAATACGTTTCTCTCTGATGATGCTGATAATACGTCTCTCTCTTGATTCATTTGTTTCAATATCATTACGGACCTGATCAACCCATGAGCTCCGAATAACAAAGTGTTCAATAGCACTACGTTTCTCCATTATGGCCTGAATAAGTGTATATGCTTCAAGATCCCAGAAAAGTACAAGTAATACGTAGAAACGCAAAAATCGAGTACTTAAATCTTGATTTAAATCGTGGTTGCATAGGTAATCCTGCATTTTGAAAAGCGACTTTGTGCCATCTCCGCTATATTTTGATCTCTTGAGACTGATCACATTAATATTTTAGTCAATAACTCAGATTAAACCAAAGTAAACCCATTTAATGTAACTGCTTTCCACAATACTCGTATATTTGACCAACATCAACTGTAGCTTCTCTGCATGAACAGAAACACCACTTGAACAGAAGCGGCCCTGATCCAGGCGGAGCCGCGAGTAATGTAAATTGCGAAAGCCTTTTCGGTTTGTTGGGGGAGTAGGAACAATGGGGTGGGTTGGCGGAATACGCAATATAATACCGTGATTCAGCTATTTCTTCAGCGGCAGTCACACGCACTGTTGATGCGTGATCAGTGATTAGTGACGTTGGGTTGCTTCAGCGGTTATGGAAGCTCTGTACCGATGACTATTGGTTTGAACATCTAGATGAGTATGCCAAACACACCTTAAACAGCTAAGGAATGTTAAAACAACTTTTTTTTTTTAAGTTCCCCACTATTCCTTTTTAGCGTCGTGACTTCAATGCTAAGAAACGTGACCCGCATTGAAATTGCTGTATGTCGTGCACATTCTTCTCCAGTTCTCCTGGCATTCCGTAGAACTTATGGTAAAAGTACCTAGGTCTGTAGCACTTTTGATCTGACCATTTCAGAGCATAAGTTATTTATCTTTGCATGACCATGCGTTTTACATTTTTTCTTTGCGCGGAATGCGACCTATGTTAATAACTGAAGAATGTGCCAAGTTCATAATAATGGTACAGTCTCTCAGATGTTAGGTTCTTCTGGTATAGGAACATCTGTTAGTCGTTCTATTCCCACTATTTTTTATACGTGTATTTTTACGATATGGAAATAACTAAAAAAAACCTCTGCTAACGCCAAATCGAAGTAAGAACATGAAGAGTATGACGCAGACAGAATATCTTTTGTGGGATGAGAGTTACTTGCAAAGTAGCGCAGCAGTTTTGCTTTAAGCATATTTTGAGTCTTAAGGTTTTGGTTGTAAGCAGCTTTAAAAACTACCCGTACAATCGTAAAAAAATCCAAATGAAGCTATGCCATCCCTGGACGTCCTATCCAAGTACACAACTTTCACCTCCATTACAATCTTCTATTATTCACTTTTCTCCCTTTACCTTCTTTCCAAATCTGATCCATTTGGTCCAGTCACGTTTTTCTCGGTCTACCTACTATTTTTTTTAAATAACTTAAGTTATCATTAAACTAGAATCCATTTATCGAAAAAAATCTGGGTTTCAATTGTAAACCCACAGATTGGAAAACATGTGTCTTAACAATTAGGCCACGGAGGTCGTCAGTATCTTCTCAACTGGAATGTATATTATAAGACTGTACAAGTTGTACGCGCCATTAACGCTGTTTTTTTATTGTTGTGACATAAAAAAAATAAGAACGAGTTTACGCCGTGACATTTAGCTGTCGGTGCGTGTTGAAACATCAGAAAGTACTCGAATGACGTAAATAATAAGAAACAAAACTTTCATTCATTTTTAAGTGAACTCGTTTTGAAATCAAATGAAGTTTTGGGCATTTATACATACATTTCACATTTGTAAATTTAATAAATACAAATAATTCAAGAACCATAGTTTCAAACTACATTTAAGGCCTTTTGCAGGGTACAAGGTCAACGGGGCATTTGGTGTGAGTACAGTAATGTATCACTTAACGTTACCTTTATAAACGATTCCTCGCTATAACGTAATTGACAAAAACCTTTTTTTAACACCAAAAAGTGTTATTTGATTGTCTCATACGTTAGATGTTTTATTGGAAAATGGTCTTAATTTTGAGCGAAACTGTGCAGTAAAGAGTAACGTAATAGACTAAGTTCTGATGGTCGCGCGTGAACATGCGTTGCATAAGTCGCTGGAATACGCGCGTAAAAAGATTCATAATGCTCATATACAATTGTTTATATGGTCGCGCGACCATATATTTAATTGTATATGAGCATTATGAATATTTTTAGGCGCGTATTCCAGCGATTTGTATAACGCGTGTTCATGCGCGACCATCTGAACTTAGCCTTAAATACTTCAACTTGTTACAGGAGTGATAACAACAGAATAAATGTGATGGAAATGCGTGCCTTTCGTAGAATATCTGATATTACAATATTTGTAAGAGTTAGAAATGACAAACTATTCATTTCTAGTCAGTAAAGTAACCTGTTCTATTCCCCAGCTGTCTTTCTTCTCCACCATCCCTGTCATTTTCCTTTGATTGATGATATTTCACTTTACTATATATATATTGTTAATGAATTTTGCACAGGTGAATAATGATTTGAGTATTTTTGCGACTATTTAACTACCTTTATTTAGTTTTGTCTGTTTTTTTTAAGATATTGCCGTTTGGCAATAAGTCACCAGATTGTTTAAAAAAAAGCATTAAATGGATGATAAGATAACGGATAACTGTTTGTAAAAGATTGACGTACATAAGCAGATAAAGAAAAACATTTTGAGATTGTATTATATTGCACTTTTGTTGTATATAGTATAACCTAATAAGTTTAATGCCATGTACTAATCTGTTCCAACTAACACGAAACGTATTAAACAAGCCTTAAATTAAAACTAGACTAGAACTCTACTTGAAAAACAATGTATTAAAGGGAATCAAACTGTCAACCTACGGGCTCGCAGACAAGTGTTTTACCGACTAGACCAAACATGTCCAAATCGTGGCCCAATTTAAGATTTTTTGTGAGCCTTTCGAGGTTTGCAACTTTCTTTACATTTTGTTATTGATAAAATACAATAAAAAACAAATTCCGTGCACGTTAATTATACTAATTTTTGACATATTATTAATTTTGTGAGTGACGAATTTATTACCTGGGTGTCGCAATTTGTAGGCCGGCGCCAGACATTCGTTTGTAGTAATGTAAGTGTTATGCGGGACAGCGTTAGCACTGATCAATATGAAGGCAACTGGAAATGTGCATTATAACTGCATTTGGCACAACTTATCGCTGCGAATCTTTTTTTTTTTCAAAATTAAAAATTATAAAATCGAAGTGTCGAAACAGGTCGACTGATGAACACTTGGCCAATCAATTGCAATGAGCGACATCCAAATGACCAGTCGATATTAAAACAATATCAAATTATGAAAAAACAAATGTTTCATTAATTTTAAAAAGTAATAAAAGAATTCGATTGTAAGTTGTTTGTTTATTTTGAATATAAAAAAAACGTCATATTTTTATTAAGTTATAAAATATTTATATGTGTGGCCCATCACAGACTTGCAATATTTTATTTGGCCCACCAAATGATTTCAGTTGGACACCTCTAATCTATAACATGGAGGTTGTCTGAATATTATTTGTATGGACGTACCACATACTATAAACAAATATTGTAAAATCTATTTGTATATAATTCTGATATATAAAGCATATCACATAAAAGTGTCATTTATTTTTTCATAAATAAATAAATGAAGGACGTCTACTTGTTGGAAGTTTGAGATCAAGAAGGTAGGATAACGTCTCCAGGGACATGTCGGTGCTCTATGACAGTGTTCCCCAACCTTTTTAGACCTGTAGACCGGTAAAAAAAGGAAAAAAAATTCGCGGACCACTAATACTGAAATAAAAATGGTTTTTTTATTTAATATTTTTTTAATCTTATACTGTGACAGATAGACATACTATATAACTATAATTGACAAATATACATACTATATAACAGTTAAACAATTTTAATTGTAACATTGTCTGATACAATTAAAATTGAACAAAAACCATGGGGTTTTTGCAACAAACTAATGCGAAACCTGCTGTTGATCTTTGCTAATATATTGGATATTCTTGGATGCAGTCCTGTCTGTGACAGACAGAGTGCTGCATTCACGTCCAGTATATTCCTTTGTTTCGATTTTATTGAGGACGTGGATGAAAATCCTATATTTAATATTTTTGCATGGCGAATTTCTTGAAATTTGGCATACTGTTTGCGGACCGGCGGAAAGTCTCTGCGGCCCGGCACCGGTCCGCGGACCACCGGTTGGGGAACACTGCTCTATGATACATTTTGGATCAGTGGACCTTTTTTTGCCATTGTTGGTCCTGTATCATGGAATGGTCTGCCTCTAAGTGTTAGAGCTATGGGTGGCGTGCGCAGCTTTAGGAAGTACTTAAAGACAATAATTTTTTAGGTCTTATCAAAATTCATGATAATGTTTGAACACTATACTACACTGAATGCCGAATGCGTTACTATTACGTATCCGAAGATCAACAAATATTTATATGTAGTTTGCCTTACCTTTGAAAGTTTACTGCTGTTTTATATACCAAATAAGTCTAAATATGATACATACTGGTGCGAAAAGTACTAAATGCAATGGCCGTAGCCACTATCTTTCTATTCTTAAACTAATATTTAAGGTATTTATTTCATAATATATTTAATGTGTTGATAATTGTGTGTTCGAATTCCGAGCACGATCGCTCTTAAGGAGAATTCGGTCTCTAAAAGACGCTTTATAAATGTTCATTTTATTATTATTACTATCAACTAGGTTACAATCTCTTCCAACAACCAGAAATGTGTTTAACAGGGCTTAAGAATAAACCAGACTGGAACAATTTTTTTAAATTTCAGAAACAACGGGAATCGAATCCGCCAACCCCGGACTAGAAGACAGTTGTCTTAACAATCAGATCACAAAGGTCGTCAATATGTTTGATTTTGAGGTTAACAGAATCGTAGCTTGGTATTATCAACTACCATACGTGCGTACAATATCCTGATGCAGATATCCTTGACGTTTTGCCTAACAATGGACCGCCTCTCCTAATTAAGATGATGTCGAGATTTGTATGTTTTGACGAATCACTTTGAGACATCATCCAAGAGAAAAGGCCATCAATAAATGGTCTGTTCTTGAATCGTTCAAGGAGCCCAGTTAATATTTAACTAACCCGAAATTTTATCATAGAATTCATTATTTTTCTCTCACATGGTACTTTATACTCTTATCTTCAAGTTCTGAGCAACGTTCCCTCTAAGGTGTGCTCGTGTGTGGCCGCACATCTGTTAAAAATTGTCCGCACACATGTTTCCATCTTCCGCACACATTCAAAGAAAGGAACTTGTAACCATATTTTGTTTTGCGCAATTATACTCGTACAATACATTTTATGATGGGTTCTCAGGTTCCTTTCTTTGAGATGTGTGCGGAACATGGAAACACCATATAGAGCCGACGCGCCGTAAGGAAAGAATAGTGTAGAAGGGGGACCATGATTTTTTTATTTATTATATATTCAGATTATTTAGTTTATTTATTTATTATTCATTTAAAAATACAGAAGTGGATTTTTTTGTTTAGAACAAATATTTGTTTATTGGTACAGAAAAAGAAAGTTTGAAATAAACATATTTTTTTATATATAATTGTTTTTGTATAGGTAAGAAAATATATTTTTTTATATATATAACCTACATATTTGAAAAACGTAATTTATGATTTCGTGGTGCATTATGTTGACTACTTAGTTTTATATATGCATGAATATGCATATTTGCGCACTTCTCTCTTTTTTCTTGCACATATAAGTTGATATATGTGGACACACACCATGAAAAAAATAGGGGGAACGTTGGTTCTGAGATCATGACATTGTAAGTAATTGGAAGAATCTTTTGAAGGTATCCTGGTTACATCTCTTAACAAATAGTCCGATATCTGATCTTTTCAACAAGCATACATATCTTTATTTATATTATTTTATTTTATAACAATGTACGGTTTTTTATCGACCATTAAAAACAGTCACAAAAATTATAAACCTTTACATGAATTATATTCAAAAAAATATCCGATAGCAGTCCTGTACCCGGCGGTAAATAATACACATCGGGCTTAAGAAAGAGACTGTCGGCCGTAATCGGCTAACTTCAGCTTTGTAGAGCGTCGTCTCTGTCATTCATACCACACCCTAAAACTCTTGACAACGACTGACAAATCGCGACGGAACACGTGTATGAATAACAGAGACGACGCTCTACAAAGCCGAAGTTAGCCGATTATGGCCGACAGTCTCTTTCTTAAGCCCGATGTGTATTACTTACCGCCGGGTACTGTACGCACTTGCATACTACCTACCACACATATAAAACAAGCTTGTGACAGGCCAAGCTTCAGAAGATACAATACCCTAACATACAAACAAAAATATATATGGTTCACGCATACCAAAACGCTCCCTGAGAGAATTTTTAAAGGCGTTAAGATTGTCTCCAAATATGTCCGTGACTCCAGCAGTCTTTACTCAATCGATGCAATCTGGGTACGGGATAATTCGAGTAATAATTGTGCAAATCGTGCAAAAAAAGAAATGTGCAAAAACCTTTCATAATAATATATACTCAGCACGTTTGGAATGAGGTTAGCAACGAGATTTTTTTTCTTACGATATCTATCCGAGAAATATGAAATTACTTCCTAACAATATATTACATTGGTATTTTCATGCATCATATTTTAAAATACCTGTCCTGGAGAACCTGAAACTATTTAATATGTTCCGTATTGGAATAAACAAGGACACTATATCAAAATGGAGGATGCTACGTGATGGATCGTTTTTTGCATCGAAAAGGACTTGATTCGTAAAACATCCAGTGTCATCCAGATGCTAAAACTCTGTAAAACGGAACAAATATAGTGCCTTTGATCTGAAAAGAAGAAAAAGTGTCGTATACTTTGTCAATAAATAAATATTGTAGACTACAACAAAATTGACTTAAGTAGTTTTGAGCTGTACTACAGTCAGTTTTAACTCATTTCTGCCCATCAAAGCTACAAAGACCGAGCTAGAAAGGTTAAATTAAGATAGATGAGCTATCTCGGCTGAGTTTTTCATTACATCCCAACAAAAAGACGCGAAACCTCCACAGAGGAGGCTGTGGAGGTGAGATGTTATCAAATAATAGGGTGGACTGAGAAGACAGACAGCTGTCTACCTGTGTGCCTATACCAACCTAACCGTGGTTCGCTGATTCGTGGATCTGTCACAAAATAAATATTTGATTTGTCAAACGATTGAATCTGTTCCAAGTGCTTTTGAAATGTCGCACCCTTGATTCGTAAATTGAGTACTTTTTGGAAAATTACTTAAACATATTTTTTAACTAAAAACACTGTAATGGTAAACTGAATTTATTTATTCCTTTTCTTTTACATGATAAAGAAATATATTGAAAGATTGAACTAAAAATTTAAAGACATAATGATCTTTTTATTTAAACAGATACAATAATCATATAAATAGTAATAAAGTTTTAACGATGTTCTAAACTTTAAAATACAGATTCCAATAACTGAGGTAGACCATGGTCTATTGTTGGACGTGATGAGTTTTATGACTTTGTCAGATAGAAGAATATCCCGATTTTTCCTTTCCTGCCTAATCCGAATAATTTAGCAATAAGGATAAGTATATGAAATTGGTGATCATGTAATCAGACCACTTCGTTACATGCCTTGCCTAGTAAAGCAGTTATCATTTCTACAAAATGGAGAGTATTTCGTTTTGTTGTATACTTATACTCTGCGGTTCACCTTTTTACTAAAACGATATAATATTTCTTTACCTTACCTTTTTTCTTTTCCTTTCCTCTCCACCATCCCTTCCTTTTCTTTTGATTGATGATATCTCACTTTATGAAAAATAATGTTCGGGTGATTGTCCGTCTTTGTGGGGTTTGTGGGCATATGCTCACGTATGTGTTTATGGATTTCGTGGGGATGGATAGTCATTTGAATGATTTATGCAACCATGTAACTTGCTTAATTTACATTTTGTCTGGTTAGTTGGAAGAGATTGTCGCCTGGCAATAAGCCCGCCAGATTGTACAATATTTGCAATAAAAGTGTTAAACAAAATAAAATAATAAATAAATAATACATTTTTGACCTTACATCATTTGAAATTGTCAGCTCGTATTTCAATAGTTTAACTCAGCTTGTCATTTGACACGTTTCTTGTAGGCCCACCAAGCAAGATATTTTGCTCCATAGTAAAATAATTGTGATAAATTATATTAACAACTCTTGGATAACAAATCTGCACAGATTGGGTAATCAATATCTTGTTATTTTGCTTTTTTGTCTTTTACTGTTTTTTTTCTACTGTATAACACTGCTTAAATCTCAATGTTAAATTTTATTAACTTTTTTAATCAAGAAGATAATTTGACTATTAAAATAAAATTAATTAAAATTGATTATATATTGCCTTCCCCCATAATGCTTAATGTTTATGCTCATATACTCGTATCGTACACCTGTTGACCGAGTTACTAGGAATTTCTCTTTTTTAAGGGGGTATTCTCATTTCATGGACCGAAAAATCGACGATTTTTATGATTTTTTTTCAGTGAACGAATTATTTTTTAAAATTGTTGTTTTTTAGACATATTTATTTATCTTTTAAGAACATTTTCATTAAATTTCATAATAAAAAAAATAACATTTTTGTTTTTATTAAGTCGGAAGAAACCCGCCCGTACATGGAGGAGGTCCATTATGCACGTAATTGTGGCTGTTGTACAATTCTAAAAAAAATAAAAATCTTTTTTACTCAAAAAAATTTGTGGCTATGGCTGGTACTAGAATAATTAAAAAATAAAAATTATAAAAAAATGGCGGCTTATTGAAACTAAAAATCTATTTTTAAATTTTTTTTTGTCTTTAGAGGAATGAAAAAAATCGAAAAAAATAATTGATTGAAATAATTCTAGTACTGGCTATAGAGAGAGATATAACAAAGAGAATAAGTACTTATTCATTAAAATCGGTTAATTATTTTTTGAATTATTACGGGGAATAGTTTAAAAAAAGTTATTTTTCAGGAGATGCGTTTTAAGTTTCATGTGCGATTTTTACACGAATCAAAGTAAATATTTTTAACTAACTGTTAATCAGCAATCCCTTCTTTACACGACAAACTAAATATCAATTCATCATTCCGAAAAATCCTATTGAACGAAAATTCTTGGAAAATAATGCTACCAACAATAGACGACCTGACAGCTGCGAAGCTCAGGTCATTTTTCGACCGGCGCGCTCTCAATTATAAATCCTCATAACTTTACGAATTTTCAAGATTTTTGAACATTTCTTACTGTAAATTATTCAAAAAGGGTTATAAAAAAGTAAAATGAAAAAAAAACGATTTTTTGAAAATTCCAAATGATAATTCCTCCTTAAGTTAACGATTTTATCACATATGTCAATTATATACTCTCGTCACTGAAAGATAGATATGAAAATCAATTCTAGTAACATATGAGACAAACGCTTTCTCAATTGAAGGAAAATAAAATAGGAACATGTTATTAACAAACAAGAATAACGATCGACTTAGTCACCATTTCCCAATACTTAACATTCTTTTTACGATTATCTGCAATATCAAACTTTGTAATAATCACACGTGTAAGTTCACAATAGTATTTTAGTACCAATTTTGATATACGAGAATAAAACGTGGACGTGGAAAAAAACTGAAAGGACCCGAATAAATGTTATGGAAATACGTGCACTGAGAAGGATATGTGGGGTGATGAAAACAGAATACGAAACTAAGTGATTAAAGATGAATGTGAATTTTGTGTTGAGTAAGATCACTCGGAGATGGTTTGGGCATGTGGAACGAATAAATGAAAAAAATACTAACAAAACAAATATATATAGTGCTAATGTAAATATAAAGATACATAGAGTAGGATGAAGAGGAGCACTCTGAGGAGGGTTTGGTAAGTGGAAGAATGAATATGTAAAGATGAACAAATTTGAGTAGAAAACGTAGTTGAAAAGACCAAGGAATGAATAATTTGATCTAGTGAAGGTGCATGGATGCGCGTGCATGAGGTGTAACGCGGTACCGCACTGGACTTCCGTGCGGAAGGTCGTCAGTTCGAACCCCGCGCTGTGCTACTCTCCTAAAACGACACAGGCATTTTTTCCGTCTAATATTCGGAAGAATAAGGATATCTATGACTTAAGTCATATCTATTCTTAAAAAAAAAAGATATTTTAAAAGAAGGAAATATGACAAGTTAGAAAAATCGTAGGAGTTGTATTAGAAGGGTTTGATGTGGTAGAGGCGAAATATGTATGTTGAGATAGGAAAGTCTGGCGCTCTATCTTCTCTGCCTACAGATGAACGGCGTGATGGTATGTATGTATAAATGCCAAGAACTCTCCAATAATTTATATAACGCAGCAATTAAACAACGATAAATTGAGAAGAAAAAAATGCGCACACTTTCATTTCTGTATACTCACTCGTATGTCTTTGAAATAATTGAAAGTTCACCAAAGGATGACCAATCACAAAGAGATTCTTGGGTATCCTTTCGATAAGACCTCCTAAAAAGCGTTGCCTTCAACTGTTTCCTTAAATTACACATGCTTCCCATATCTAACATTTAAAGCCAGAATATATTGCGTTGTGGAACTAGCAATAGCCCTAATATAATACATCTCCCTATTAGATCGAATCTGAACATTTAATTAATTCGATGAAGTTAAGATCAACCTCAAAGTAACGTTTTCTCAGGCACAGATCTGATAGATACAATGGTAACATCCCATTAAGCGACTTGAATACAAAGCGACAAAGTTTGAAATCGATATTTAGTTTTAAGAGATATAACCAATATTGCGATGAATGACAAAGTATATTGACAGTACAGCAATTCCAGCAACTGTAGATGGCATTGTACCCTATTAGCCCGTCTATAAGGCGAGGTTTTTTATTTAAAAAGGCGACACGTAAATAGGGGGGTCGCCTTATATTCGAGTCACAAAAATAGTGGGTAGCAATAAATTCACTATTCGCGATTAGCATATTGTAATGAGATCGTAAAAAAGGCGTCATTGTTTACACATAGTAGTAATTTCTGACAGTTTTTGATGTGTTTTTTTATACTGTGCTGCGTTTTGCATCTTTGCTACCTAAAAACATATTATGACTGACCACATTGAAAAATGAGGAGTTCGAAAAAATCACGCAGAAACTATGATTCCAATTTTAAGGTTATGGTGGTGCGTGCTGTTGAAACAGCAAGCAACTGTGCGGCTGCCAGAAATTTTGGTATCACGGAAAATAATGTAAGACGTTGGCGTTTATAAAAACATGACTTTATGAATTTCTCAAGGAAAGCATTCCGGGGGCTTAAGATAGGCCAATTTGAATCGATTGACAGGAAGGTAGCAGACTACGTTATGGAAATACGCGGAAAGGGGTTCACCTTAACAAGAAAAGCATTGCAGTCGAAAGCTTGCAAAATTGCAAGAAACGAAAATATGCCAGAAGATAATTTTAAAGCCAGCATGAGTTGGTGCAGACGAATGATGGTTCGATATGGGTTGAGTTTGCGGCGATGTACAACTTAAGCGCATAAATTATAATGGTGAGGGAAATGTTTTTTTCTCCAAAAAGCAGATTAAAAAATAGGGGTCACCTTATAATCAGGGTCGCCGTAAAGTCGGGCCAATACGGTGTATTTTTTAATACTCGATATTAGAAGAATACATTAAAAAATAAATAGAAAGTAAGTCTTTCGTCCCTCATTTTCTTCACACGTCCAAACCATGCTAAAGCTCCTTTATTCATCTTACTTAAAACATCCATGCTTCCATTTATGATACCTTCATCCTGTTTTTTTTTCATTCATTGACGCTTCACATTTCTTTCTCAGTACTCGCACCACCACCCTCTTAGTCTTACTTTTATCCTTCTATTTCCAAATCCAAGTTTCCCTTCCATACGTCAAGATGGGCACCTACACACTTTTTAGTATTTTAATTTTTGATACTTTTAATAAAGCGTGGTTGTTGTATTATTTATTACAATGATTGCTTCCTTTGTCTTGTTTCCTGCCGTTACCCTTCTTTCAATCACTCTTTCAATTCACCCATTACACGTTAACATAATAATTTTCTTTATATATTATTTATAGTTAAGGCATTAATATTGTGGAGGCTTAAGGACATTGTAATTTGTTTTATCAAACACTGTTTATTCCACTTTTTGTAACGGTATAACCCTACCGGTTTCAAGGCTTTCACCGCATAAACCATTCAAATGTCTATACATCCCCACGAAATCCATAAACACGTACGTGAGCATATGCCCACGAACCCCACAAAGATGGACAATCACCCGAACATTCTTTTTCATATAAAGTGAGATATCATCAATCAGAAGGAAAAAAAGTGATGGTGGAGAGGAAAGGAAAAATCAGGAATGAAATACGTTATTTTACTGACTAGAAATTAAGAGTTTTTTCAGTCGCTTCTTAAAGCATGTCAAGGACGGAGTGAGTCTTATATTGGTTTGTAACTGATTCCAGAGTCTCACTGCATGGACAGTAAAGGACGACGTAAAAAAAGAGGAGCGGTGAACTGGAAAGGCCAATAGACAATCTCTGTTTGAGCGTAGCGCTAATCCATGATTGGAAATACGCTGAAGATTTTTGGCGAGATAATAGGGGGTGGCGGGACAGTTAGGGATATTATACAATAGAGACAGTATGTGAATTTGGCGTCTATTTCTTACATTCAACCAGTTCAATCAGGGGTGCACAAACGAGACTTGCTCCCTTTGTCTGGTTTGTGCTCCCCTGATGATGAGGTGAAAGCCTTGAAACCGGTAGAGTTATACCGTTACAAAAAGTGGAATAAAAAATGTTTGATAAAACAAATAACAATGATTTTCTTTATATTTTCATGTCAGTTAATCAAATTAATAGAAAATATCTTGTGAGTGAACACTCTTCAAGACCTTGGTATCATGTTCAACAGTACGTTTGATTATCATATTGAAAGCATTTGTTTATCTACCAAAAAAAAAATCAGGGATTTGTAATAAGAGCTGTTATGAGCAAGATGTCTCTTTATTATTCATCAGTTTGCAGTAGATTAGAGTGCGGCTCAATTTAATAGAACCCGAAAGGAATCCAGAATTTCCTGATAGTTCAGGGAGTCCAAAAGAGATTACTATATGATTTATATTTTTATTTTATTTTATTTCAATGATAAAATGACTTTTTGATACAATGATTAAAAAACAGCAACAAATAGTATTTAAAATTGACATATAAGCTGTGTTGTACGAGTACAATAGGAAAAAAAAAACAAATCTATTTAATTCAATCAATTCATCCCAGTAAGAACAACTTCTTCCCTTTATTCCTGTAAGTAGTCAAATTTGTATGAAAGTCCATACAATGCCCGTATTCATTACTTAATCTGTGTAGTATTGTTATGATCGAGTTGTACAAATAAGAGTATGGATTTTACCACGTATCTATTCCACATTTTTAAGGGGTATGCTTCCATATTACTCCTTAATTGTCAGAAGAGATCCACGCACATGCGAGTATATACACATACGAGTATACTCGTATATGATACACATAGAAGTACATGCACATACGAGTATATACACATACGAGTATATACACATATGAGTATATACTCATACGAGTATATACACATACGAGTATATATATACATTTCTAAAAGGAAAAACAGTTGAACCTTTGTTGATTGACAATTTTTTGTTTAATGCAGTTATCAATTTTTTACGCCTTCGTGAATTAAGCTTGTTTTCGTTGCTGTATTCATGAACTGATATGTAAAGAACATCATTCCTCGCACACGGAATGACCTTGTTGAATGAATTTTCTGATATCAATACCTTTCACAACTCGGTGGATAAATCGAGGATTAAACTCCTTAGTAAACTTTGTAGGTATAACTGAGTCACTTTACATGGAAGCATGCCCATATATCGTATTTACTTTTCCTTTCACACTTTTCTATCATCATGATTTTGGATATCGCAACATTCATTCTTCCACATCTTCGCACCTCTTACTTCTCACCTTCGCGCATAAATCTATGTAAATATTGAACAATCAGGGTGACATAACATCTCCTTACTTTATCTCTTTTGAAACTATTTCGATATTGTACAATAATTAAACAATAAAACGTGATGTGTGTTGATTCCTTTTTACATAAGTCCATATGACGTGTATACGATTACTCAAGACCTTTCCCCCCGCCGAATCTGTCTCAGCATCCTAATTGCTCCTCTACTATATCATTACCGAGAACTCTCCTCACCGTGATCCTCGCTTCCTGCACTCTGCCCTAACCTTACCTAACCCGCCGCCCCTCCTCCCACGCACTGGTTTGAGTTACCTTCATTATCCATCGTCTACCGTTCTGTTGTCTGGGAAAATAATTGTTTGATTTAATATAATAACAGCTATTTTGTTACACTGGTTCATATTATCTGAAAAAAATTGGTTCATGCGGTTGGCTGGAAAAGATTGCCCTTTGGTAATAAACCCGTCAAACTTTTTACCCTCTATTGAAATATCAATTACATTAAAAAAAACAATTACATCATCTATCTGTCGGGATGGGCAGAGAGGAGAGATCGCCAAACTTTTATATTTCGACACACATCTTTCCGATTCTGGACTATGCGGACGTCTGTAAAAATTACAGCGTCTTAAAAATGTTTGTCTAAGATTTATTTTCAACCTACGAAAGTACGATCATATAACTTCATACCAGAATGCATTGAACTGGCCGAGTGTTAGAAATAGACGCCAAATTCATACTGTCCCTATTGTATAATATCCTTAACTTTCCCATCACCCCCTCTTATCTAACCGAAAATTTTCAGCGCCTGTCCAATAATCAATTAGTGCTGCGCTCAAACAGAGATTGTCTATTGGCCTTTCCAGTTCGCCGCACGTCTTTTTTAACGTCGTCATTTACTGTCCATAAAGTGAGACTCTGAAATCAGTTACAAACCAATGTAAGACTTGTTCCGTCCTTGGCATGCTTTAAAAAGCGACTGAAAATGCTCTTAATTTCTAGTCAGTAAAATAACGTGTTTCATTCCTGATTTTTCTTTTCCTTTCCTCTCCACCATCCCTTTCTTTTCTTTTGATTGATGATATCTCACTTTATATGAAAAATAATGTTCGGGTGATTGTCCGTCTTTGTAGGGTTCGTGGGCATATGCTAACGTATGTGTTTATGGATTTCGTGGGGAAAGATACTAAAGTCATTTGAATGACTTATGCGACCATGTAACTTGTTTCATTTACTTTTATCTGGTTGGTTAGAAGGATTGCCGTCTGGTAATAAGCCCGCCAGATGGTATTTGCAATAAAAGTGTTAAATAAATAAAGAAATAAAATAAATCTTTCGCCTTTTCTACACCTTCTCATATAATACATCGATCAATAAGTCCCGGGACATCGATCAATAAGTAACTAAAACAACATTTGTTTGCCGAAATTCTTCTTTATTCATCAACATAGTCTCCTTCAAGAGCGATACATTAATTCCAACGCTTTCATAACTTTTCTATGCCAGCCGTGTAGAACGATTTATATTTGGTTTCAAAATAGGCGTTAATTTCGGCAATCACTTCTTCATTGGAGCCAAATCTCTTTCCCTGGAGCATCTTTTTGAGGTCTGCGAACAGCCAACAGTCGCTGGGGGCCAAATCTGGAGAATACGGTGAGTGCGGAAGCAATTCGAAGTTCAACTCATGCAATTTGGCCATCGTTACCACCGACTTGTGACACAGCGCATTGTCCTGATGAAAGGTAACTTTTTTCTTCTTCATATGGGACCGTTTTTTTGCAATTTCTGCCTTCAAACGCTCCATTAACGCTGTGTAATATTCACTATTGATAGTTTTACCCTTTTTAAGGTGATCGATAAATATTATACCATGCTCATCCCAAAATACAGAGGCCATAACTTTCCCGGCCGACTGTTGAGTTTTTGGTCGCTTGGACGACTTTCACCGGTTGCTCTCCAAGCAGCTGACTGCCGATTTGATTCCAGAGTGTTCCAGAGTGGTGGATTCAAGTTTTATCCATTGTCACATACCGACGCAATAAATTCCTGTTTATTTCGCGTAAACAGTGCCAAACAGCACTCTGAATCATCGATGCGTTGTTGTTTCTGTTCCATTGTGAGCAAACGCGGCACCCATTTCGAAAAAAGCTTTTTCATGACCAAATGTTCATGCAAAATAATGTAAACACTACCAAATGATATTTTCAGGATGTCAGCTATCTCACGCAACTTTACTTTGCGATTTTCCATCACGATTTTCAGGGTTTTTTAGTTTTCTGGTGTAACATCCTCATTTGGACAACCAGAGCGTTCAGCATCATTTGTGTCTGCACAACCGCGTTTGAAATCAGTATACCACCGACAAATGGTTGTTTTCGACGGAGCAGAGCCCGGATAACACTTTTCAAGCCATCGCTGAGTTTGAACGGTATTTTTTCCCATTAAAAAGCAATGTTTTATCAACACACGAAATTCGTTTTTTTTCCATTGTTTTGAAAATAACAAAAGTAGCGTCACTTAAACCACTGTAACTCAATAACACAATGTCGGCATGTCATGAAAGTTTGACACGTAACTTCTAAAGGTTGGTACTAACTGAAAATGGTATGGATTTGTTATTAGAGGTGCCATCTGTTGGTTAGTCCCGGGACTTATTGATCGATGTGTTAACTTACGATTTCTTTGATTTTCTTCGTTTCCTTTTCTCAAAATATCATAAACTTGATCCATCCACAATTTTCTTAGTCTTTCCCTTTCATTTTCCCTTTATATTTCCTTTATAAGTCGTTTTTCATTCCTTTGTTCATGCTTAAATCATCTCTGTGTACTCTTCTTTACCTCATTCAACCCATAAGTCTTAACTTTTCATTCATTCCTTGTCCCTTCATTTCGTATTTTATCATATACACTATGTAGTTTCGATTCTGCAAAGCAACTTGCATCTCGTTCTACAAGTGAGCCCATATGTTTTCTATATCTCAAGATCTATCCATAAAATTATCAAAAAATCCAATTTATGGTTCTATATAAGCGTTGTTCCACTAAAAACAAATCTAAGTTCTTTACCACTATAAAATAAGTGTTCGACAATTACTTAAATCTGCTTGGTAAAGTTTGGTAATATTTTGTGGTATACATACATATATTGAACTTAAATATACATATAATTATAAAATAACTTTAAACAATGACTTATTATTACTACTGCTTTTTGTATCTCCTGTACATGTTAGTTTAAGATAAAGTTTTGCATTTTTTATCAATAATTTTAAGTAACATACTTGTAACATATAACCTGTCATATGTTCATTTGTATATAAAAGTACTTGTATAATTTTAAGTACTTGTATAACCTGTCATATGTTCATTTGTATATAAAGACACTGTTGTGTCGTTAATAAAATAAAATAAATAAATAAATGTATTGTCACCCTATGTATCATTTTCAGTGCGCACATTTCTAGAGCATTAATTCTACTCTTTTCTGTATTTATCCACGTCCACGTTTCAATATCATACATCAAAGTTGCTACTAAATACTATCGTGGACTATTATTTTATCAGATTTCATGCTGTTTGGTTCGAGTGTATATATTTTTAGTGCCCCATTGATTTGGCTTCCTATAGTTAAACGCCGTTCGATATATTTCTTAACTGTCCCGTCATCTGATAAAATACTACCCTAATAGCAGAATCCCTCAACTTTCTCCAATCTTTCATTGTTCACCCATACATCACATTCACTTTAGGTCATCTGTAAATACATTTAAAAAATCCTAACTTTATTACATTGCGCCTGCATTAAAAACACAATATTTTTATTAATTGTTATAAAAAAAATCAATTTATAATGATATGCAAGGCTCTAAATTTTCACAAATTATTATTCAAACTAGCTCAATGGTCTTATTAATAGAATGTCTATTATCCGACCTGGGGTTTGCCGATTCAATTCCTGTTTTTTGGTTGGTATCATCGGGAAATGAACCCGATACCTCCAAGTGGGAGCTCATTTGGTTTTTTAGGACAATAATTTATTTGATCAATAATGATAATAATAAAAGGGCAATTTATATAGCGCAGTTTAAAGTTCAAACTCTCCTCAAGGGTGCGCCAACTCGGGACTCGAACCCATTAGTATTAACATATTAAAAATATTACAAAATAAAACTTATATAATTTGAGTGTAAATATAGGAAGGTAGTGGCTGCGGCTATTAGATAAGGTACTTTTCCGCATCTGCATATGTTCAGAAAAATATCTTTGGTAAGAAAACCACAGATAACTTACCAAAGGAACACAAACTGCAAAGAAACACATTTGGCTTAAGGTGTAGGTAGTGTTAATATATAATCATAAATATTGATATAAATTATCAAAAAGGGTTGCCTTTAGGTCTTCCTAAAGCTGCATACGTCACTCATATTTCTAACACTTAGTTGGCAGACCATTTCTCGCCACAAAACCAGCAACGGCAAAATCCCTGTCATAACAATCCGCCCTATTGGATCCATTCAGAACAATTAATTTATTCGGCAGATCTGCCGATATGAGATAGTAACACTTTCGGCGTTAGGTGTAGTCTAGTGTATGTGTGTATTTTTCTTATATAATCTTAAGTTAAAATAAAAGTGCAAAATTTCAGTGTTTGTATTACTATACTGGTTCAAATTATAAATGAAATAAAAATGGGTCATGTGGTTGCTTTTCACCCTTCTTTCCCTGGGATGTATAACTAGTACACATTGCTTCTAAAAACTTTAATATCTCTATAAATATAATAAATACTGGGTTCAGATTTTAGGTATTCCTCCGTAATACATTAACGCATTGAATGAAAAAATAATATTAATAATAATTAGCACTTATCGGCCAAATCATGAGATATTTTGAAAATCGGGAATAAATTCACCAATACAATCAAACGTGTGCCAGTGTGTGACGTAGGTACATTCATTCTGAAAAACCGCTATGGGTGAGGAAGCGACGCTATTTACCTCTCACTTTCACTCTACTTCGGTATATGGGAACGCAAGAAATAGAATCTCAGTTCGCAATTGTGTTTCTACCTTCGAAGTATAACAGTCTGAGTCCCGTCTCAGCTCTCAGTAGTTCTAGGGCATCCATTTGAGGTGGTTTCTTCGCCCGTTTTGTGAACGTCGGCCGATGTTTTTTTCATATTTTCAGCAATTAAATTTCAATTATTATCACTTTTGACTTCAAATTTAATTAATTTAAGCGATTGGTTATGAATGTTCTTATTTTCCGATTTTAAATCGCTCATTTTTACGTGTATTGAATACACAGCACCGGAAAGAGCGGATTTTTTAAGCCCAGGAAGGGAAAGGTTAAGCAAAAAACTCGCTAAATTATGCATTGCAAATCGAAATGTTTAGTAAACAAATGCACAAAGATGCAACAATACTCGCACATGTCTAGCGCGTGTGAGTATTAATTTTTTTTTCTCTTATTTTTTTAATACTATCGGGAATCGAACCTTAGACCTCAGGGTGGGAATCAAGTGAATTTCCAACTAAGCCACGGAGGTCGTTATAAATATGTATTAATAATATGTTACAGTATTCCTAGTATTTTTTGACGTATTGACTTTTCAGCACCTTCAGGTACTCGTATTTCTCCTATTTTCCTGTTAGACCGCCCGCCCCAGCCTTGGACAGGACTATACATAGGGATATACCTAATCATCAAATATTATAGCACGAGGCTCAAGGGTGGGGAGAGGACCCTGACAGATGGGGAATGTGGGAAGATCCAGCCCAATCTGCTGATAATTGGAGGGCGGGCTATTCGAGCGGAGCCTGGGGAATTGATTTATCCTGCTAATACCAAGATGAGAGGACGGAATGTGGGACGGATGTCTGTAGGAGGATGTTATCATTTTATTTTATAACCTTCGTGAACTTTGCGAAGAGTAAACGCGATATCTGGGTGAATAATGAAAGGTTGACGCATATTAAGGAATTCTACTATTTGGTTAGTATATTTTCAGATGATAAGATATACTCGTATATTGAACGGCGCTTAGCGATACGAAACAAAATCAATGGGGCTCTTTAATTTATATACTGAAAACGGACAGTATCAAAATCTATTTAGATGATAGTCCACAACAGTATTTTAGTACAATCCTTGGATGTATGGGAGTGGAACGTGGATGTTAACCTTTCCCTTCCTGTGCTAAAAAAATCCGCGCGTTCCGGTGCTGTGTATTCAATACACATGTAAAAATGAGCGATTTAAAATCGGAAAAATAAGAATATTCATAGTCAATCGCTTAAATTAATTAAACTTGAAGTGAAGAGTGATAATAATTTAAATTTAATTGCTGAAAACATGAAAAAAACATCGGTCGACGTTCATAAAACGGGCAAAGAGACCACCTTAAACGAATGCCCGCAAGCTACTAAAGCGAGATAAGCGAATGAACTGAGATTCTATTTCTTGTGTTTCCATATGATATACCGAAGGAGACTGTTATACTTCGAAGGTAGAAACACAATTGTGAACTAAGATTCTATTTCTTGCGTTCCCATATACCGAAGTAGAGTGAGAGTGAGACGTGAATAGCGTCGCTTCTTCACCCATAGCGGTTTTTTTAGAATGAATATACCTACATGACACACTGGCACACGTTTGATTGTATTGGTGAATTTATTCCCGATTTTCACAAAATATCTCTGATGTGGCCGATAAGTGCTAATTATTATTAATATTATTTTTTCATTCAATGCGTAAATGTATTACGGAGGAATACCTAAAATTTGAACCCAGTATTTATTATATTTAAGTTTTTAGAAGCAATGTGTACTAGTTACACATCACAGGGAAGGAAGGGTTAAAAAAACAAAAAGGAGCTGAATAGATGCTGTAGAAATGTGTGCACTGAGAAAAATAGATAGGGTGATAATATTATATTATATATGACGCAATACGGAATAAGGTGACAGGGAAAAAATGTGAACTTAAAGCTGATGCGTTAAGCTATATAAAGAAGACTACTTTGAGATAACGATGTCTCCCTGTCGGGGTAGGCAGAGAGGACAAAACACTAGACTTTCCAATCATGACACAAATATTTTGCCTCTTCTATATCTATACACCCTTATATAACTCTTACAATTTCTTTGACTTTCTACGTTTTCTTCTCTCAAAATATCATTCACTTTACCCAATAATACTTTCTTTGGCCTTCCTCTACTGCACATTCCATTCTCTACTATGTATTTGTAATGTTAGTCTTTGGTCATTCATTCGTTCCACGTGCCCAAACCATATCAGAGTGCTCTTCTTCACCTTACTCAATACATCAGCCTTAAGTTCATAATCATTCCTAATCACTCCATTCCGTATTATCACTTAATGTATTCTTACGTAGTTCCACTTTTTCTTTGTTCCATGTCCACGTTTCATTCCCACACATAAAATTACTTTTTAAATATTTTGTAAAATATATGGTCGAATCTTATAAAACAGATGGGAGCGGAAACGTATACTTTCGGAGGTTATAATCGAACTTGCCAGCATAAATTTCGTGTTGCCAAGTGGAAAATTGTTGCTTATTTGTCGTAGGGCCTCGTTTGTGTGAGAAAAAAATCAGAAATGAAATTTGGGAGTGGCAATAAAAATTAAATGGAAAAAATTATCAGAACATATTTCAGCCGTAATCTTTGGCGGAGCTTAAGAATTGCGCGATCAGAAAAGGAAAATAAATTACAGATAATTTTCAAAGGGCATTAGTTAAAATTTTGATATAAACAAGAAACACCCTTGTAAATTATATTAAAACTCATGCTTTATGATGAATAACTAATTAAACAATATGTGTTTAGGTAAAGAATGTATGAACGTGAGAAATAGACGTCAAATTCACATATTATCTCTAGACTATAATATCCTGAACTGTCCCGCCGCCTGCTCTTATCTCGCCGAAAATTTTCAGTGTCTTTTCGATCATGGACTTGCTACGCTACGCTTGAATAAATATTGTTTATTGGCTGTCCAAGTTGACCGCTCTTCTTTTTTTTACGTCGTTCTTTACTGGCCATGCAGTGAGACTCTGGAACCAGTTACAAACCAGTGTTAGATTAGCTCAGTCCTTGGTGTGCTTTAAGAAGCGACTGAAAAAACCTTTTAATTTCTAGTCAGTAATATAACGTGTTTCATTCCTGGTTTTTCTTTCCTCTCCCCCATCCCTTCCTTTTCCTTTGATTGATATCTCACTTTTACTTTTATTATGTATATGTTCATTAATTTCATCAAGATGAATTTCATTTGAATATTTTTTGCGACCATGTAACTTCATTTATTTCCTTTCATTTGGTTGGTTGGAAGAGATTGCCGTCCATTAATCCATCAAATTGTTTTTTACAATATAATGTTAAAAAAATGAATTACAGGTAACATTCATTTTCCTTCAATCAAAATATCATATACTTGATTGCCGTCCGGCAATCCATCAAATTGTTTTTTACAATGTAATGTTAAAAAAATATTTACAGGTAACAATTATTTTCCTTCATTCAAAATATCATGTAGTTGATTGCCGTCCGGCAATCCATGAAATTGTTTTTTACAATGTAATGTTAAAAAAATATTTACAGGTAACAATTATTTTCCTTCATTCAAAATATCATGTAGTTGATTGCCGTCCGGCAATCCATCAAATTGTTTTTTACAATGTAATGTTAAAAAAATTAATTACAGGTAACATTAATTTTCCTTCATTCAAAATATCATATATGTTACTTGATTGCCGTCCGGCAATCCTTCAAATTGTTTTTTTACAATGAAGTGTTAAAAAAATTAATAACAGGTAACATTAATTTTCCTTCTTTCAAAATATCATATACTTGATCCAATCAAACTTTCCTTGGTCTTCCTCTACTACATCGTCCACTCACATTTGCACTGTATATTTGTTTTGTTAGTTTTTCTTCGTGCATTCATTTCACGTGTCCAAGATCATCTCAATGTATGTTTTTTTTCATTTTACTCAACACATCAATCAACTTTAAGTTCACAGTCATACCCAATCAGTTTATTTCGTATTATTTCATAAATTATCCCTCGTGTATTTTTTTCAGTACGTGCATTTATTCGGCTTATTTTGACTCCTTTCAGTCTTTTTCCACGTCCACGTTTCATTCCATACATCAAATTTGGTACTAACATACTGTTGTGGACTTTAATACATGCGATTATTACAAAACTTGGCACAAAATACACGCTTTTCTACAGCATTTATTCGGCTCTCAATATTATTATTTTACATTATGTAAATTAAAAAAAAAAACAGGTGCGTGAGACTCTCGCGCTGTAGAACTGAAACTTCTTAGCTCCTAGGAAAAGTTGATTTTATGCATTGCTTTTTTTCTATTTGATAACGATTTTTTTTTAGGATCAGGAAATGGTTGTGGAATTTAATTCAAGAAAATCTCTCTTAATAAAATTCAATTTTTTTTTTTTTTATAATAATAAATAATAATATAATATACTTAATTATATTAAATTTATATTTTTTAATATTAAATTTATTAATATTTTTTTATTCTTAAATTATTTATTTATTATTATCTTATTTTTATTATATTATGAATAATATAGTATTAATAAGAATATTATATTATATCATTAATTAAATATATTATAATAAATTATAATATTGTATAACAATAATATAATTATTAATATTATAATAACATATATATGTATATTATTATAATTATATATTAAATAAATATAAAATAAAATTAATAATTATTAAATATGATATATTAATATAAAAATAAGACATATCAAAAATTATTATTTTTTTTATTTTTAATAATAAATAATAATAAATAAAAAAAAAATAATAATATGATATAATACACTTAATAATATTAAAATAATATTAATTCTATTATTTGTAATAAAAAATAATTATTAATATTAAAATAATTAATAATTTATAAATAAATAAAATATTTAATAATAATAAATAATAATTTAATAATAATATAATACGCCGTTTCACTTTTCATGACGTTCAGGCCAATTTGCCCTACCGCGCCTATAAAAGTTGCACTTCAAAAGCGAATTATTCATTATGGGGTATTTTATTTTAAACTACCCAAAGATAGACTTTTCAGCTAGTTTATTACGTAATTCGCTAAATGGCAAATAAATATACTTTAATTTGTTTTGTAAAAAAGTAGACATAAATATTTAGTTTAAAAATAAACAATATTATGGTGTTTAATATTGTATGTACCTATCCGTCGATTGCTGACTTATTTTACTTCGATAGCATACATTTCAAAATTGGAATAATCACGTTGCACAGTAGCTTCTGCATATGTTTTGTTTAATTTTCACTTAACGGTCACATTGTGTTTTATTTCATTTTCGGCAAATTATATAATACATTTTAAGGAAGTATGATCATGTGTCTCAGTAACGGAATTAACTTTAATGTCTTACAATCAGGCAGCGGAAGAACCTTCACATTCTGTTGACATTTTTTTTGCGTGCTTAATAATCCCAATTCTCTTTAATATATTCGCCAAAAATTCCAGTTTCTTTCATAACACGGACGTTCTCTTGTATCAGGAGGTAAGAGACTCCTTTGCATAAACTCTTCCAAGATTTATCAGATGTGCACCATCCTTATTTCCTTCCGTTTCTTCTAGTTCCAACATTATTGACCAAGATGAGTAATTTATTTTTGTTTTTTATTTACTTAAATTTATGCGATCATTTATTTTGTTTCATAAAATTTGTCACGTTTTAAAATAGTTTAATGTATCCAAGAGGAGTTGGTTGGTTGGAAGAAATTGCTGTGTAGCAATAAACCCATCAGATATAACATGTTTACTAATATATACCGAAACAGAACAATGGAATATGAAATTATTTAACATTATATCATATAAATAAAATAAGAATTCATTCTTCAGGGGGTATTTTATTTAAAATTTGCACTATGTGTATATAATTCTTGTATTAATTATATGATGATTGGAAAATTACTCTTATATAAGTGAATAATTTCCTTTTGATTTGCAATTCAGGACAGTATTAGTAATACCCACGTATGTTATATAATGCATGCATGCACTTAAATCTGGGCGCATTCGGAAGTGACATCGCTTAGCTAGTTTCCCCGGGAGACACTGGAGCTGAATACATCCCTTAAATGTGATATTTCAGAGCCTGCGCAATACAGGTGGAAATGAGCTGTTGCATAAATGTCATATCTAGTGATGGAAAAATGAGGCGTGTGTCTTATACCTTGTGAATACAAAGATATGGAAACGAAACTTAAACGCAGCAAAAATTCATCCAACAGGGTGAGTTTTATTACAGAGCTTTTGTCGTTGTTGGTCATGTGGTTTGGAATGGGCAACTTTTGTCGTTGTTGGTCATGTGGTTTGGAATGGGCAACTTTTGTCGTTGTTGGTCATGTGGTTTGGAATGGGCAACTTTTGTCGTTGTTGGTCATGTGGTTTGGAATGGGCAACTTTTGTCGTTGTTGGTCATGTGGTTTGGAATGGGCAACTTTTGTCGTTGTTGGTCATGTGGTTTGGAATGGGCAACTTTTTGTCGTTGTTGGTCATGTGGTTTGGAATGGGCAACTTTTTAGTGCTAGAGATAAGTGGGGCATGTACAGTTTTAAGAAGCACTTGAAAACAACCTTTTTTTGGAAGGCTTATCAAAATTTATGATGTTAAATGACCACTACACCCAAAGCCGAATGTGTTACTATCACACATCGGAAGATTTACAAAGGTTTCTTTGTAGTTCGTTTTACCTTGGCAAGTTTACAACGGTTTTCTTACCAAATATATTTTTCTAAACATATGTGGGGCAGTACTTAATCGATTGGCCGTAGCCACTACCTTCCTATCTTTACACTCAATTTATGATACATACATTTATTTTGTAATATTTTTAAACGGCGACGATATAAATTGACCTTTTATAATTATTCAACAGACGCGCTTATATAAAAAATAAAAATCAACCAAACAAAACGACAAAAAAGATCTTCAAAGCTCTAATGAAAAAGTAATCCCACTCGACCGATAGGCACTCCGCCATTTTACTAAAAAGTGATCATTGTAATTGCAAAGGCCAATTTCAACAATAACAGTAAATCAATTATCATTTGTTTTGTAAATCTATTTACTTTGACAGCGTAATGAATTTGTAAAATAGAACAATGTTTCTGTATATATATATTTTGCGTTTTATTTTCACTCCATGGTCTTATGATGTTTTGTTCCATTTTTACTCGTTAAGCGGCATTCCTGAAGGTGTTCATTGAGGAATTAATTATATTCAAATTGGATAGTTCCGCTTATCCTTATCGTTTGCACCATCAATTGAATAAGAACTGAAATAAGTGACGGCTACAATAGCTTTTAGATATATAGTACACGTATGTTTTGTTACATTCTCATTTCACCGTTATATAATGTTTTGTTTCATTTTCAGCTTAACGGCATTAGGCAAGTTATATAATAGCTAACGAATATCGTGAGAGTACTCGTATAACATAACATACTATGAAGAAGAGGACTGGACATATTAGAAACACTGAAAAATTCAACTAGATTTATATTTATTATACATAAACATACATACATACCATCACACCATTTTATGTCGGAGAAGGCAAAGAGGACAAAACACCAGACTTTCTTAATTTTAGTAAACCTTTCATAACAATTCTTAAAAACAAGTCGGGCACTGGTTACTTAGATATACCAATTTTAGTAAACCCTTCATAAAAATCCTCAAAAATAAATCGGGCACTGGTTACTTAGTAGTTAAATCAATTTTAGTAAACCTTTCATAATAATCCTCAAAAATAAGTCGCGCACTGGTTACTTAGATATATCAATTTTAGTAAACCCTTCATAACAATACTCAAAAACAAATCGGGCACTGGTTACTTAGTAGTTATATCAATTTTAGTAAACCTTTCATAACAATCCTCAAAAATAAGTCGGGCACGGGTTATTTATGATAGATATATCAATTTTAGTAACTCCTCCATAATAACCCTCAAAAACAAGTCGGGCACTGTTTACTTAGTAGATATATCAATTTTAGTAAACCCTTCACAACAATCCTCAAAAACAAGTCGGGCACTGGTTACTTAGTAGAAATATCAATTTTAGTAAACCCTTCACAACAATCCTCAAAAAAATGTCGGGCACTGTTTACTTAGTCGATATATAAATTTTAGTAAACCCTCCGTAATAATCCTCAAAAATAAGTCGGGCACTGATTACTTAGTAGATATATTATATTAATTTTAGTAAACCCTTCAGAACAATCCACAAAAACTAGTCGGGCACTGGAAAAGGTTGTCTTGATTTCGATCGGGTCTTTTGAAATTTCGGGAAAATTGTTAAGAAAACCGTTCAATGATACTCGTACATTCAAAACTGTCAGATGAACCAGCCATATGTGTAGTTCTAATAATAATTTAAAATAATATTGAGGTTGACAGATGATTTTAATGTTTTCATGATATTATACGAGTACGTAATATATATCTGCGTGACTTTCACCAAGTAAAAGGCAATTTGCCGACACTTCGCACCAAACTCGTTCAAATATGAATGACGCGAATCTCCTCCTTCCTAAATTCCCCCCATACGACTCCTACCATGCATCATTCCCCCCCCCCCCTCCTAGGGATGTTCATGCTCACAGTAATAGTGTTTTGCTGTATTGGTGAACTTGTTTGTTTTATTTATCAAAAGTTTGAAGATAAAAATATTTTTTTTGTATTAATTAAATTATTTAATATGAAATACGATAGTAAGCAAGTTTTAAGAAAATTTTATATGACTTAGATTAAGTTATTTAAATGAACAAATAATTGGTTTAAATAAATAAATATCTACAAAGGGTTTTTTGTTGTTCATCTTCCATTGATATATTTTCTGCGATTTCCTTACCAAATATGTTTTTTTAACATATACAGATGCGGAAAAGTATCTTATATTTTATTTTGTAATATTTTTAATATATCCATAATAATATGTTCGAGGCCCGGGTTGAACCGCCCTTGAGTAGTTTACATTCTAAGCGGTCCTGTACAAATGTATCTTTTATTGTTTTTAATTGTAGATTAACTTAATTTTAAAATAGTTTTCATCCCTTTATTCTGTGCAATTTCAAATTATCTCACTTGAGTGTTATTGCCCATAAAAATGATTCTTTAATTATAACTTAAACGTGGTGCTATGTATCAATTGACTATTGAAATAATTATATTTAATTTCTATAGTATTATATAATAATATAAGATTCTTCTTCCTGGCACTGCCCCAACTCATTGCCTAGGTAGGCTGTTGGGGTCAGCTCTTCTCGTTCTCAGGCTGCATATTCTTCGGTTCTGGTGTCGCTTTCATCTAGGCCGTTTCTTTGCAGGATTTTGGAGCATTGAGTCATCCAGGAGTTCTTTGGTCTCCCTCTGGACGGCTGTCGAGGAAGATCCACATACATTGCCTGATTGACTGTATGGTCTGGTGGTCTCCGTCTTATGTGCCCGTACCATCCCAGCTGTCGCTCTTCCAGCTTACTGTTTATGTCACTGATCCCCAGGCTACCACGAATGCGTGAGCTCTTAATTTTATCTTTTAGTGATACTCCTGCCGACCACCTAAGCATTCGAATTTCTGCTGTTTCAAGTTGCCTAGAGTAGGAGCTGTACATAGTCCAGCATTCTGAGCCATACATAATTGCGGGTCTAACGATAGTCTGATATATCTTTCCTTTTAGTTTTATAGGCATTTTTGGGTCACACAAGACTCCTGTTACCGATCTGAATTTCATCCGATCATCAGATTCTGAATTGCAATTGGAATTAAATCACTTTAAAGGTAGAAAAGGAATACAATGTCACTTGACTTTTATGAAGAAAGCACTCAGAGCAAAATACTTTGTAATAATAATTAACACACAATTATCATAAATAATCAGATGTAAAGTAACGATGCTTGTTCAGTGATCGAAGTAAGTTTACTGAAAATATATTATGCATATAAGTATGGCTGGATTAAGTGAATGATATTTTGGAAGAAATAAATGTCGAAAAGAGGAATCGGAGTTGTACGAGAAAATGTGTATGGATGTGAAAGTAACTTTAGCATTTTAGCACAACTTGTTTTTAACATCTGCAGTTTTTTATCATTTTGATCTGTAATAATTAGTTTGTAATACTTGTTTGAATTAAAATTTTGTCTAGCAGAAACATTCCAAAACTTTTTATTTACGTAAAATGATGAGTTAAACCCGTCTTCGAAATGACTAGAAATTTTAAATAAAGGGAGGGAGAATCTAGTAATGTAGTCCTAATGTTATGCACGTTACATTGATCAAGATTTCTCCCTTATTATTAGCAATTACAGAACCGATCGTAATGAATACAACCTTTCCCAGTGCCCGGATTGATTTTGAGGAATTATGATTTTTGTGAAGGGTTTACTAAAATTGCTATATGTAAGAAAATAATAGAAATATTTTTATAAAAATTTATACACTTGTTTAAAATGATTTAGTTAATAATAGTAATTATGTCAACATTTTGATTTGTGGAGAGCTACATCACACTCCTTAGACATGTACCGGGTCTCACTCAACGCAAATCTAGTTAATCACGTTAAAACATGGGATCGGGACTCGACGCAAATCTAGTTTATCACGTTTAAACACGGGCCCGGGACTCAACGCAAATCTAATTTATCACGTTAAAACACGGGATCGGGACTCAACGCAAATCTAGTTTATCACGTCAAAACATGGGATCGGAATAAAAATAAGTGAGACCCGGTACATATTAAGGAATATGATGTAGCTCCCCACATAAGAATGTTGCCAGGATTACTATTCTACTAGGTTTGTCAAAAAGTTTTGAAAGCGACATCTGTGGAGCAGTAGAAAAACCAAAATTTCTACGCCATTTTAATATTTCATCTTTCATAAGAACGTACTCAAAATTTCATTTCGATCTGTCAATTCATTCTTTGTTTACAAGCCATTTGAAGTTGACGTGTCAGTGTATTTTTTAACAATGGAAAAATCCGAATATCGTGCAGTGATTAAATTCTTTGTTTTGGGAGGTTTATCGGCTACTGAGATCCATGCAAAGATGGTGAAAGTATTGAAGGAGTCTTCTCCTTCATTTCCAACCGTTCACCGATGGGTTTTGGAGTTTAAGCGTGGCCGTACAAGCGTTGAAGACGATCCACGCTCAGGACGTCCAAAAAGTGCATCAACACCAGAAATCATAGCGAAAATACAGGATATGGTTTTGGAAGATCATCGATCGACTGTGAATGTGATAGCTGACACCATAGGCATCTCACATGGAACAACATGGCATATTTTGGCTGAAGTTTTGGGTTTCAAAAAACTGTGTGCACAATAGGTGCCGCATTTGCTAACAATGCAACAAAAACACGTTCGAATGCGACTTTCTGAGCAACATTTGGAGCAATTTCGAAAGGATAAAAAGGATTTTCTGCGTCGATTCATTACTATGGATGAGACTTGGGTCTACCACCATGATCCTGAATCAAAACAAGAGGCTAAGGAGTGGTGTGAACCAGGCACTTTGGCTCCGAAGCGAGTTCGTGTCCAGAAATCGGCCAAGAAGGTGTTAGCGTCAGTTTTTTGGGATGCAAAAGGAATTTTATTGATAGATTATCTCCAAACTGGTAAGACAATCAACTCTGATTATTATTGTGACCTTTTGGACCAGTTGGATGAAAAAAGTTGTGAAAAAAGACCCGGTTTGCAGAAGAAAAAAATCATTTTTCATCAAGACAATGCACCTGCTCACACAGCTCTAAAAACCATCGCGAAAATCAGTGAATTGGGGTACGAATTGTTGCAGCATCCACCCTATTCGCCAGATTTAGCTCCCTCTGACTTCTGGCTGTTCTCACACCTCAAAAAATTCCTTCGTGGAAAGCATTTTTCATCAAACGAAGAGATTATAGCCATCGTAGAGGAGTATTTTGCAGGCCTTCCAGTAAGTCACTTCCGTGATGGGACAACAAAGTTGGAAGATCGTTGGACCAAGTGTATTGATCTTATGGGAGACTATACTGAGCAATAAAAGTGATTTCCCCCCAAAAAAAATGTATTTTCATTTCCGCTTTCAAAACGTTTTGACAAACCTAGTAAACTAAATTACTAAAATACAAGTAGTTTAAACAAGTATATAAAATTTCATTACAATATTTCTAATATTTACTGAGAATTCATCGTAATTCGTAAAAATTAGAATTCTTCAAAAATAAGCCGGACACTGAGATAGGTTGTCTTGATTTCCATCGGGTCTTAAGTGTTAAACTGTTACTATGACGAAACCTTATACGAACGTAAGTACAGCCGATTTTATATTGTTTGATGATTTTCCTGACAAACATTTTATCATCGGCAGTAGTGGCGAGGAAATTCAGAATAGCGTCATAAAAGTTATATTCATAAAAATACTCGACTCTTTACACGTTTTGTGAATCGTAAAACCTTTACTACGAAGACGTCATAACTATGTCGATTTATTTTATATTATCCAAATGTTTACATTATTCTACTTTTAAATTATATTATTACTGTATTTTTATTGTGTTATATTTAACGAATCAATGAACTTTACTTTTTAATATTTTAATTGAATAAATCTTTGTCTGACTTAAACTGTTAAAGATATGAATTGCATGTGAGCTTTAAGAAGCATTTAGAGAATCGGTCGTTAAGGAAGAGATGATGATAGTTGTTGGTAAATAAATAAACTCGTTAAATCGCAATGCGGAAAGAGAGAGTGTTTATTTTTATAGTAACGTAGGTATTTATATCTTTTTAGAATGCGCGCGAGAATGCGCTCGCGATATGCCTGCGTCTCGTTTCTGTAAATGCAAAAACGAATAATTGTAGTATGTAGGTAACAATCTATTTACGGAACCGGCGAGACAGCGTGGTGCGTTCTCTCTCTAGTATGGAGTGCGGTCCGCTCGGCTATGGGATGAATGTCCGGCGGGTGACCTTCGGACTTGTTTACTTAAATTTATCGAGGAATCCGAAGGTCATTTCATCAGTCATTGACCGTATGTATGAATGCCCGCAGTATCCGAGTGTGCGACCCCCACAGGGTTCCTCTTATAGTGAAGCGTAAGGTGCGTACCTACGCGAACGTTAGATTCCAAAGCATCTAGCGCCTAGACTGGTTTTCCGTTTCCCTTTGTCGAATTTAAAGGTACATGGATAACAGCAGCGAGCGGCGTTTTTTTTTCCGAATGTGCATTGTAATACAGATGGGTGATGCGGAAGAGGGGGGGGTGGGCGGGGTCGTGTCTCGTGCACTTGATCGTCGATGCTCGATTATGTAGGTCAAGTTGCAGATGGCGTCCGACGTGGAGGGCTGGTCTGCAGGTGCTTGAGGATGGCGGGGTCTGCGATGCTTGTGGTTGCAGCGATGCTGGTGGTTGTAGCGATGCTCGTGGTTGTAGCGATGCTCGTGGTCGTAGCGATGCTCGTGGTCGTAGCTTCCAGTGTCTGCTCCAGCATCTTGTCGGTCAGTAGTGCGAGTTCGTCGAGGGAGGCAGTCTTGGAGATCGTATGTCTGATCGCCAGGACTGACATCACATGGGTTGGCATCAAGTTCGTCCACATCAGATGTAGTGTTGCATCTGGGTGACGGCTTTGGTGCCCTTGCTGACGGCGTGCTTGGCCAACTCGCCGGGGAGTAGGAACCTGACGGCGGTCTGGATCTCCCTGCTGGTGATGGTGCTCTTCTTGTTGTAGTGGGCGAGGCGGGAGGCGTTGGCGGCGATGCGCTCGAAGATGTCGTTGACGAAACTGTACATGATGCTCATCGCCTTGCTGCTGATGCCGGTGTCGGGTTGCACTTGTACGGTCGCTATCGAGTCGGCAATAATCGTTATAGTCGAAATCTGCGTTCAATTTGCGTTCGGAGTCACCACTTTAGCAGAATGGTTCTTATGGGAAGAGATGATGGTAGTTATTGGTAAATAAATAAACTCGTTAAATCGCAATGCGGAAAGAGAGAGTGTTTATTTTTATAGTAACGTAGGTATTTATATCTTATTAGAATGCGCGCGAGAATGCGCTCGCGATATGGCTGCGTCTCGTTTCTGTAAATGCAAAAACGATTTATTGTAGTATGTAGGTAACAATCTATTTACGGAACCGGCGAGACAGCGTGGTGCGTTCTCTCTCTAGTATGGAGTGCGGTCCGCTCGGCTATGGGATGAATGTCCGGCGGGTGACCTTCGGACTTGTTTACTTAGATTTATCGAGGAATCCGAAGGTCATTTCATCGGTCATTGACCGTATGTATGAATGCCCGCAGTATCCGAGTGTGCGACCGCCATAAGCACTTAAATACACCCTTTTTTGGAGGTCTTATGAACATCTATGAGTGGATTCGAATTTTGAGTTAGAGTGCCCTTAAAGAGAGTTTGCTCTCTAAAGGGCGCCATATAAATTGTTCTCTTATAATTATTGATTAAAATGTTTTTCGAGTTGTTGCCGGTATATCGGTACATCTTCGCACTTGGCTTCTCCGATTTAGTGGCGTCAAATGATAGTTTTACTGCATTTCATATGCAAAACAGTGACACCCAATTACATATCTTCTTCTTCTTGATGTGCCCTGTCAGGTCCCCCCGACGTTGGCAATCACTCTGGCGAAGGCTTCTCTGTCTTGCGCGATCCGGAACAGCTCTTCCACACGTCTCATTCCGGTCCAGTCTCTTATATTTCGCAGCCAAGACGTCTGCCTTCTACCTGGACCACGATGTCCCTCGATTTTCCCCATGAGTATTAATTGGAGTACACTATATTTATCTCCACGCAGAATGTGACCCAGATATGAGATCTTACGGACCTTAACATCTTTCAGCAGCTGTCTACTGCAGTTAGCTCTCCTCAAAACCACTGAATTACTGACCAGATCTGTCCATGGTATGCGAAGCATTCTCCTGTGCAGCCACATTTCGAATGCTTCTAACCTATTCATAGTATGCACTTTCAGGGTCCAAGTCTCTGCGCCATACAATAGTACAGACCAGACGTAGCACCTCAACATTCTCTGCCTTAGTTTCAAATTCAAGTTATCATTGCAGAATATTGATCTCATTTTGTTGAATGAACTACGGGCTGCTTCGATCCTACACTTCACCTCCACATCTGGGTCCACAGAAGCTGTAATCATACTGCCCAGGTATTTAAACTGTTCCACCCTCTCCAAAGATTCACCGCCAAGTCTCAATGTTACATGGGAGTAATCGGTCCTGCTAAATGCCATCCATTTTGTCTTTTTTTTATTAATGTTCAGGCCTAATTCTTCTCCTGCATTATTAATGCTTATGAGGAGTTCCTGAAGATCTGCGATGTTATCAGCCAGAATGACAGTATCATCGGCATATCTTATATTATTGATATATTCGCCATTGATCTTCACTCCCCTTGTCGAGTTTTCTAGGGCTTTCTTAAAGACATAGTTAGAGTACATGTTAAAGAGCAATGGTGACAATATGCATCCCTGACGTACACCTCTTCTAATTTCAATCTCCTCCGAGCGGGCGTTACCGACTTTAATTTCAGCCGTCTGGAATTGATAAAGATTTTTGATAAAGTTTCTATCCTTATCATCCACGTTACACTCCTCCAACATTTTCATTAATTCAGTGTGTTTGACTCTATCGAATGCCTTCTCATAGTCAATGAAACAGGCGAACACATCCTTCCGTTGGTCTCGACATTTTTGCAGGAGGATGTTCACTGCCATTAATGCTTCTCTCGTTCCAAAAGCATTTCTGAAACCAAATTGGGTTTTGTCGAGATCTTGTTCGCATTTGTTCCTTATTCGAGCATGGATAATTTTAAGGAACAGTTTCAGCACGTGACTCATCAGGCTTATCAAACGGTAATCGCTGCATTTCTTGGGGTGCTGTTTTTTGGGTAGAGTTATAAAAGTTGATTTTAACCAATCGTGGGGGATTACCCCTGTGTCGTAAATCTTATTGAACAGCCTCAGGAGACGATCCACATTTTCCCCATCAATGAGCTTCACTATCTCCACAGGAATTTCGTCTGGGCCACAGGCTTTCCTATTTTTAGATGTTTTTATTGCGTGAAGTAACTCTGATCGTATAATTGGTGGTCCCTCTTGGGGTTCACCATTTCCATTTCCAGTTTCAGGTCTCTGATCGTCAAAAAGGTTTCGAATATAATCTTCCCAGGCCTTAAGGATGTCTTCCTCGTCTAATATAAGTTTGTAATTGTTGTCGACCAAGCAACTAGGCGCTGATCTTTTCGTTCTGTTTGACATCTCCTTAAGTTTCTTGTGGACCTCGAAAGAGTTATGCTGTCGATCTAGAGCTTCCAATTCTTCACATTCTCGTTTCATCCACTCTTCCTTAGCCTTTTTAATTTCTCTTCTGATGGTACGTTGTAAATTTTTATATCCCGTAGGATTGTTTTTCAGTAATCTTCTCTCCTCCATGAGTTCCAGAATGTGGTCCGTCATCCAGATTTGTCTTCTTGGTACAATGTTGGACACCATCTTGTTTTTACATACACTGTTTATTTGTTCTTTCAGATACTTCCACTGGTCTTCCACAGTCATGTCATTGTAATTATGTGCAGTTTGACTCAATTCATTGTTAAGATCCCTTGCAAACACATTTTTAAAAGAAGGACAATCCAACTTACTGAGATCAATCTTTTTTGAGGTCTTCTGCTTGACCAAGGTTTTGAGCCTTAGGGACATATCTGCTACAAGGGGATTGTGGTCAGACCCTATGTCTGCGCCTGGATATGTTGATACTCTTTTTATGCAATTTCTGAATCTATTGTCTATAAGAATGTAATCTATCTGATTATATATATATATCTGATTATATATATCTATCTGATTATATATAGACAATTACATATATATATACATATTATAGTTTTACTGCATTCCATATTCAAAATAGTGACACCCAATTACATATTTATACATATGATCGTTTTACTGCATTCCATATTCAAAATAGTGACACCCAATTACATACTCGTATGTACACATATGATAGTTTTTCTGCATTTCAAGTTTAAAATAGTGACACCCAATCACATATGTATACCTATGTAATTGAGTGTCACTGTTTGTCAGGTTGATGAGAATGTGCAACAGGGTTTTATATAATCAAAAATCGGAAAGAAGTATCAATTTATTTTTTGATGCTATATGCCCTCAGTGAGATACAGGCAAAAACCTAGTTTACTGGGGACACGACAAATGAAAGGCAACAAACCCAGATCCATTAAAATTGTGTGTCCAAATTAAATTACCTGTTGCTTTTTTACAAATAATGTATATTTCTTGTCATGTGTAAAATAAAAAATAAAAATTCTTTGTAGGGATAGGCAGAGCTCCAAAAATTATATCACGATAAATATAATATTTTTCGTCTCTTTAATTTACTATTTATTTGATCTTAGTATAGTATATAAAAACGTTTCGGTCTCAATATTCTCTCGAGATAACGTGTGTGGAGATACAGTGTATTTCTCTCGAGACAACGTGTGTGGAGATACAATGTGTTTCTCTCGAGATAACGTGTGTGGAGATACAATGTGTTTCTCTCGAGATAACGTGTGTGGAGATACAGTGTGTTTCTCTCGAGATAACGTGTGTGGAGATACAGTGTGCTTCTCTCGAGATAACATGTGTGGAGATACAGTGTGTTTCTCTCGAATAATGTGTGTGGAGATACAGTGTGTTTCTAGAAAGGGTAAAAGGTAAATTTGTGGAATGTTTTTTTAGCATAAAAAACGAGTATTTTTTGTGCTTTTTCTGAATTTTAAAGATCTCAAAATAAAAGGCACTATAATAATGAACTAAACCTGGGAACAGACTGATGTGATTGTATCTAAAATAGGATTATTTTATATATTATTTATAGTTAAGGCATTAACATTGTGGAGGTTTATAGACTGCCTTGATGCCTTGTTTGTGCTCCCCTGACGATGACGTGAAAACCTTGAACCCGGTAAGGTCTTTGTAAAAAAAAAACATAAAATCAAAAGTATGAAAAATTACAATGCTTTTAAATTTTTTATTCTATCAGTAATTATTTGACACAATATGAACAATCCAATTTCAAATACACATCGAAATACTCATTTTCGCGTGTTTTACTTGTGACGTAACAACTCCCTGTGAAATTTGCAAGTGTTTGTTCATACTACCGTGAATAATTTTATATACTCGTACATAAACTAGCGTTATCAGTAAAGGTTTTAACGTTTTTTTTTCGTTTTCATTGTTTCTAATAAAAACAGTGCATTGCAAACAGTGCGTAATGCCTAAATACAACATTTTCCATGCCAAACAAGATATTCTTGTTTTTGAATTTCATTTGATAAACCTTATTTTAGCACTACTTAATCAATAAGTGACCATACTCATAGATCACGTTTGTGTATTTGTATTTTTGTAATGTATAAAATGAGTCGTATAATGCCAATCAAATAATGTATACTGTTTTATGAAACAGTCTAAGTAAAGTTCCCGATTTGTTCTATAAAGATTGAATGCTATTATTGAACATTATAAACATTGAAAGCTATCATTCAACATTATAAACATTGAAAGCTATCATTCTACATTATAAACATTGAAAACTATCATTCA
>OX463849.1:27839570-27934353 GCA_949825065.1 Odontocerum albicorne | reverse complement strand
CTATCATTCAACATTGTATTTACGTCCGTGTGTATTAAGTGTTGCTATAGTTACGAGTTGATAGTTATTATTAAATTTTTAATGATCATATTTAAAAAAAAAATTTCTATTCCAATATTATTGAATGGCGCAGGTGCCTATCGACGGGACGGGTTGACCTTTTCATTAGAGCTTTGAAGATCCTTTTTGTTGATATAAGTTTTTATATAAGTGAAAAAAAGTCTCCCTTCATTGGATGGTGATACGGTTAAAGCAAAAAGTTATCTCTTGCGGAGGGCAAGGAGAGGCTGTTTTTACTGCTAAGAGGGTCGCTGCCATTTCAAAGAAAGAAGTAAACTATATCTAATGGCAGAAAAAAATGAACTTGGAAATAAAGATTATATTCCCATATCTTAAATTGTTATTGAAATTAAAAAAAAATTTTTTTTTGACTGCTGTCACTTATTGATATAATTACGACAAAAAATAACGATTGCAAATAATGTATTTATCAAGAAGAAATGACTTGACTTGACAGAAAAAAATAAATATTATAATATGAACTTGGCCATAAGGATTATGTTCTCAAGTCTTATATTGTAATTAAAATAAAAAAATCAAATATTTTTTGACAGCTGTCAATTCTTGATAAAATTATGACATTAACTAATAATTGCTAATAATGTATTGGGATCTTCATGAATAATATGGTTTAAGCGGTCCTCATCGAAGTCCACTGGTCGTCCGGAATGCTCCATGTCTTTCAGGTCGAAATTACCATCTTTGAGACGGAAAAACCATCGACGAGCTGTCCTTTCATTCGTAACATCTTCACCGTACACTTCGCAAATATCGTGAGCAACTTTATTCCCTCGATTGAACGCGAACAGAAGTAGGTGTCGAAAATGCTCACTTTCGTCTACTTGACATTCCATTTTGAAGGCTTGTAATCAAATAAAATAATATATGTATCGTAAAAGCAAACACAATATCTTGTAGAACAGAAAATTTTCTTTCGAATGACGTATAACATTTACCATTTTGTTTTACTTTTGGTGCTCATTTTTAAATTGGAAAAAAACGGACACAACTTATGTTAACACCTAATATTTATTAAGAAAAAAAAACAGATGCGTGAGACTCTTGCGTGGTAGAAGTGAAACTTCTTAGCTCCTAGGAAAGTTGATTTTATGCATTGCTTTTTTTCCATTTGCTAACGATTTTTTTTTAGCATCAGAAAAATGGTTATGTGGAATTTAATTCAAGAAAATCTCCGTTATTTAAATAAAAAAATATAATTTTTTAATAATAAATAATAATAATTTTAATAGTAAATAATAATTTTAATAATGATATAATACACTTAATAATATTAAATTTATATTTTTTTGTATTAAATATTGTATATTAACATTTTTTATTGTATTACTAATTAATAAATATTTTTTTTTAAATGATTATTAATTATTTATTTATTATTATATTATTTTAATTATATTATTAATAATATTATTATATTATTAATTAGTTATATTATAATTAATTATAATATAATAATAATATAATTATTAATATTATAATAACATATATATGTTGTTATAATTATATATTAAATAAAAATTATATATTTAATAAATATTAAAATAAATTTTAAATAAAATAAAACAAATAATTCAATATAAAATAAAATTAATAAATGTTAAATATATTAATATAAAAATAATTAAAAACTAAAAAAAAATTTTCAATTTTTAATAATAAATAATAATAATTTGAATAATAAATAATAATTAATATTAAAATAATTTATTAATAAATAAAATATTTAATAATAATAAATAATAATTTAATAATAGTAAAATAATACACCGTTTCACTTTTCGTGGCGTTTAGGCCAATTTGCCCTACGTCGCCTATAGAAATTTCACTTCAAAAACTTTTCGTTCAACAGAAAAATATAAATATTAAAATATGAATTTAGATTACGGATTATATTCCCATCCCTTAAATTGTTATTAAAACAAAAAAAAATTTTTGACAGCTTGATAAAATTATGACATTAAATAATAATTGCAAATAATGATTTTTTTAAGATCAAATTATTCTATTGTTCAATAGAAAAATATAATTATCAAAATGAGAAAGCAGTTTATAATAAGTAAGAATGCTTGATTTTATTAACATGTACAATATTAACTCTCAGTTATTAGATTAACTTATCACTCGTTAAATTATGGAATCACTTGTTTAATTTGTGTCGTAGTTGTATGGAAGTGAAACTTAGACATTGCAGAAAAACGATAAGAGTAAGATTAATGCTGTGGAGATGCGTGCCGTAAGAAAATTGATGGAGTGTCAATTTTTGAAAAAAAAAAGCAAAATGAAGACATCACAACTGAATTCAGACGAAGAAAGGAGCTATAAGATGGTTTAAACATGTGGAGAGAATGAGTAATTAAATAATGATTAAGCGCATTTATAAGTCAGGAGTTTAAGGTGTTCGTGGAAGAGGTAGGACCAAGAAAACGGGGCTAGACCAAATGTAGTAGAATTTAAGATAAGGTAAAACTAGAAGTGGGAGTAACAGAAGATTGTGCATGATGAGATGTATGAATGTGGAGGAGGCGGTTGTGTACTTGGATAGATAAGTTTGGAGATCTGTTATATCTGCCTACCCCGCAAGGGACACGGTGTAAATGTATCTATTTATTTTTTATTATTTATTTATTATTTATTATTACACATGACAAGAAATATACACAATTTGAGAAAAACAACAGATAATTTGATTTGGACATACAACTTTAATGGATCTGGGTTTGTTGCCTTTCATTTGTCGTATCCCCAGTAAACTAGGCTTTTGCCTGTATCTCACTGAGGATATTTAGCAAGAAAAAATAAATCGATACTTCTTTCCGATTTTTGATTACACAAAAACAAAACCCCGTTGCACGCTCTCATCAACCTGACAAACAGTGACACTCAACTACAACTGGAAACATCTTGCGAAATTCAACTCCTCACACATCATCACTCCAGAAAGACCAAAAATATTCATCCCACAATATGCCGCACACAATCATAAGAATAAAAATTTAAATCAAAACAAAATTAAAACAAAAAATAATACACAGAAACACAAATACAAAAACAACCAAAATTAAAACAACAAGAAGAAACCCACACTCACATAAATCCTTTCGGGATTCTCCTATGCGAGTGTCATAGTGAGAACATTTTTATTTTACTAATATTACGAGTATTTGACACTACTTGATATGTTCATAAGATATTAAATATAAATAGCAAATACTGTATTTTGTGGAATATATGACTTGACCGTTGAACAGTAAAATCTAATTAAAAGGCAGACCGGTATCAGAGTTCTAAATTTATAAGAGTATTTCAAAATATAATATTTACTTGTATCCCACGTGTTTCGCCTGTTATGCTATTAGATGAGCCCAGACCTTTTGATAGCTTCTGTATTTAATGTATTATCTGCAATTTATGTGTTTTAGAAGTGTTATTTAAATATAATCTGTACATACTATGTTGCTATCAATAAACCTATTATTTATTTATTTATTTTAATTAATTTAATTTTAGGGATAAATTTTACCCCTGTTGTGTCATCTGTCTCTGTGTGGAGTATTTATCTATGTATACTGTGAGAAAGTATTTTAATCAAGTAAGCAACAGAGTTCTAAAATTTATATTTAAAATACAGTAATAATAACGTGTTTCGTTTTTTATGTCGGTGATTTCAGAGATTACCTTTTCCACTGTTGTGTCATCTGTCTGTGTTTGGAGTAACTATCATTGTATACTGTGAGAAATTATTTCAACCAAGCAAGCAACAGAGTTCTTAGATTTATATTCAAAAAAATAATGTGTTTCGTCTTTTAATCGTATGTTATGTCAGTGATTACCTTTTCTATTGTTGTGTCATCTGTCTTTGTGTGGAGTGTTTATCTATGTATATTTATCAAATATTTGAGTAGTTGTCGTCATTTTATATTGTTTATGGGTATTCCCTCTACCCCACATACGTTTTCGAAGTCAGCCATATACGAGTATGTTATTGGCGAACATATTGTTGAAATAGTTGAAATAAAACTTTGTGTCATTAAGATATATTCTCTGTGCTGAGTTGAATTTCATTAAAACTCTAGTAGACTAGCGTCTTATCAACTAGGCCACGGAGGTTTTCTTCATATTGAGAAAAAAAAACTACTGTCATTATTCAGGGTTACTTCTAATAAACTATTGAATTCTTTATTTACATAAAAAAATTTAGTTGGCGTCATCAAGTTGGCTTGAATACAAAAGAAGTTCTTTCAGACACAAAATGCTCGATGGATCATAAAAATAAACATTAAAATGTTTTCCTCACAAACACTCGTCCGCGGTTGCGGGTTCGAATTGCATCGGTAGTCAGATTATTTAAAAAGAATACTTATCAATTTAGTTTTTTCTTAAGTTTTCAAACATCTTTTTGATTGATTGGAAGCGATTTCCATGCCAATAAACCCACCAGGTTGTATTATTTACAATACACGCTTAAAAAAATAGATTACGTCTTCGTTTTTCTTTTAAAGTTGACTTGTAATACAGTATTTAGGACTATATCTCATTGGATATTGTCATTCCATCACGGACATTCCATCACGGACACAATATTCTACATTATTTCTAGTCATTCCATCACGGACACAATATTTTATTATACTTTCATCGTTAATACTTTTATAGTGCAATCTGACGAACTTATTGTAACGTGATTTTTAACAAAGTAACCAGAAAGTCCTGTTTGGGAAATTAAACATATAGGTAGACGAAAAAAGAACTGTAACCCAAAAACATTTATTTTTTACAGATTATCTTAAAAAGTGGTCACCCTATTTGCGCAACCCATTTGATTCGTGTGTTGTTTCAAAACAGCCCAAATTAAAAAAAACTTCTCAAAATAAACCATTTATACAATAGATTTTTTTAATGCCGAAACCTCTAAATGCGATCGACATACATTTGTTATTGTTATGTTGGTGTAAACCTGTAGTTTGTAAAAATATATTTGAATATTTTTAAGGTAATTTATCCTGGTGGTTAATGAAACATTATATTTGTGCATAAATTAATAGTCAATGTTGTCTTTAAAATATCTTTAAGATGCCCAAGTCGGCACCTTTTCTAAGATTTTGGCGTTTTGAGCATAAGGCTATATAATACTGAGGCGTTGAAGAAACTTTTCTCTGTTGTCAATGTGCGGCGGACGGTATGTTGCTGTTTCTGGGAGCCAGGGTGCTGCTGTCGGGGGACTTTGGATTGGGGTGGGATGATCGGGGGGACGCCGGAACTTGACGATGCTACCAGAGCTGCTGACAGGTCGATTCATCCCTTTGGATATGTTCGCCTATAATATCTCTAGCTGAATTCAGCGATATATCGGGGGTAGAAGGGGAATCAATAAACAACATGAATTGAAAAAAAATCTTCAAAGTATACACAGATAAACGCCCTACATACACACAAATGACACATTAGTGGAAAAGGTAATCCTGAAATCTTGAAATCACAATCCTGAAAAATAAATCCTGAAATCACTGATGTAAAGAAGGACAAAACACGTGGGTCACACGTAATTCTTACTTTGAACATAAATATTAGAACTCTTTTGCTTGCTTGTAGGATGGTGGATCACATTTATCAAGTTAAGAATCATAGAAGAAGGAATATACTTAGTAATGGACACTTCTTTTGGTTAAAAGTTACATTTACTTAGCTCTTTGGATGTATAACACATTGCCAGCTGAGCGGAAGTCTTTTGCGGTTAGTTTGTCTAAATATACACTGAAACAATGGCTCAGGGTATTGCTGAGTCTGAGAGATTATTATTGCACAATGGGAAATAGTGGTGGGCATTTTATTGTACATGGGTGGTTACGTTTAAATTTTAATGTTATTATTGCACAATGGGAAATAGTGGTGGGCATTTTATTTTACATGGGTGGTTACGTTTAAATATAGCATTTTAATGTTATACCCATATTGAGTGTGAATCTTTTGTCTGTAACATGTTGCTACTATTTTTTAAAATTTTAATTATTTAACTGAAAAAATGTTATTATCATATATTTCAAGAGTTTGTTTCTAACGTTTTTTCAGGGATGAAAGTATTTAATTGACACATAATAATTAAGTTGACTAAAAACAGGAATTCATAGTTTGTTGACCAGCAGATTAACTGTATCTGAACTTATAAATTAAGAATGATGGGTTAAGTAATATGGTATTTTTTGTATGATTATCGGATGGTGTGTCTTTGAACTGTTGCTTTGTTGTTACTATATCTTATCACGTAATAAATAAATCTACCAAATCAGAAAAGAAAACACACTAAGAAAATTAACAATTCAAATGTGAATGAGAATTGAGCTCGAAGACGATCCAGACTAAAGTATGGTAAAAAGTGAATGAAATCAAGAAAGAAAAAAAGTTTCGGATTAAGAGATAATATGAGACGATGTAAAGATGTAAAGAATATATGAGACGATCTAAATAAGTAGAGGACGATGAGACGACATATGAGACGATGTACATAAGTAGAGGAAGTGAAGCGTCATGATAGATAAGTTTGGAGCTGTGTTCTTTCTGTCTAATTCCAACAGGACAAGATAATGTATTTATTTGATTGATGAAACTAAAATAAATGTGGTTGAAACGAGAGCAGAAAAACATATCTGTATGATAAAATAAGTATAGAGAACATTAGAAACGAATAAATCTTAAAAGAAAACGAGTGTTTGAGATGTAGAAAGAAATTGATTGAGGACGTTAAGATAGTTGAACTACATATAAAGAATGAATGATGAAAAAATAATAAAAATAAAAGAGATAGTTCGGTCACGTAGAAAGAATGAATAATAAAGATTTACAAAATATTGATAAATATTTCATGATCGGAAAGACCTAGTAAAACGTGGACTAATCAGATTCTCAAACAGTGAAAAATGAAAACCTGATGAGGTGTGTGGAAGTGTCAGAGATGAGATATGTATACCAGGATAGAATATAAGTAGATATCTGTTATCTCCAATATGGATATTGTGTGTGTGTGTGATAGTGACGATAGTGAAATTATAAAGTCTGATAATATAATTCAAATGGTGTTAAAAAAAAAGGTTCAACTTTATACAAAAAGGGTCGGAAGTGAAAGGGTTAATATCGGATACTTAAAAATTGTATTTCATGTTCCTAAAGTGTCACAAAAGTGGCCATGGCTCTTATCCCTCCCAGAAAGGGGTTTATATCTCCTGAAAGCGACTTTCAGGAGATATCCCTCAACCCACTACCCTTGAGAAGGCTGAAAATAAGAGGATGGTGCTAGGGAGTGCCGGGGATGTACAGAGTGATAAAAGTCTCGCGTAATGTGGCCACTCCCATATAGGGTTATCTGAGGTGATATCCTGCGGAAAATGATCATAACATGATTAAAAAAAAACAAATTTTCACGCTTTTTTTAAAGACGTTTTCAATATACTCGTAATAGACGATAGGTTCATAAGTTTCTTGTACTTTAAAAACAGACATACATACATGTACGTGCCATCACGGTATTTCCTGTCATGGTAGGTAGATACGATAGAGAACCAGACTTTCCTATCTCGATACACAGCCTTAGCTTCTTCTGCGTTCATGGAACTTCAAAGATTTCTCCCTGACTTTTTTCGTTTTTTTTTAATATCATGCATTTGATTCAATGACATTTTCCTTAGTCCACTCACACATCTTTCCCTCTCATTTGAATTATATACTCTTCCTCCACTCCGCTCGGTCTTCAGCGATCCTCTTGAGCTCTGTGTAGGAGGTGCAGTCCATGTCGTGGCATATTTGCTCCAGATACTCCCGGCGAGGACGCCCTCTGCCGATCGATCCCTCAATCATTCCCTCCAGTATATTGTGCAGGAGATTTTCATGTCGCAACATATGACCCATCCATTCTGCACGCCTTTCCGATATGGTGTTTGACAGGTGCCTGTTTTCTTCGATCCTGCTCAGAACCTCGTCATTTGTAATGTGGTCTCTCCAGGAAATCCTTAGGATTCGTCTATAAGTCCACATCTCGAAGGTAAAATGTATATATTGGAATAATACAGAGGAACATCGATACTAGAACACAAAAAAATAAACATTGTCTCTCTATTAACAATTTTATATATTGGAATAATACAGAGGAACATCGATACTAGAATACAAAAACATAAGCATTGTCTCTCTATTAACATCGATACTAGAACACAAAAACATAAGCATTGTCTCTCTATTAACAATTTTTCAGAATATGCAAATCATATTTTAAAGATTTATCATAAGTTCTAATATTATGTTTAACAGTATAAGGGATATCGAATGGCCTGTAGCGTTAGGAAATAAAGTCAATGGGGTACGAAATCATATATACTCGTATACTCGAACAACACAATAAATGGTAGCCCACAATAGTAGCCCTAAAATGGTAGCCCACAATAGTAGCCGTAAAATGGTAGCCCACAATAGTAGCTGCTAAAATGGTAGCCCACAATAGTATTTTGGTGCTAACTTTGATGTCTGGGAGTGAAACGTAAACGTGGAAAAGAACTGAGAGTAGCCGAATAAATTCTGCAAAGCTGTGTACATTGAAAATAATATAATACATGGAGTGACAATGTATGACAGAATACGATACGAAGTGATATGGGACGAACGTCAACTTAAGGCTAATGCGTTAATTAAATGAAGGTTAATGAATGTAGATGAATGAGGTTAAGGATGTGTGTGTCGAGTTAGGAAAATATGTCACTCTGTTCTCTCAGCTTACCCTGATAGGGAAATGACGTGATGGTATGTATGTCAAACAATTTAAATTTTACATACGTAACACAAATTATACAAAACAATGAATTAAGCAACATGAAGTATAAAAATACAAATCATTAAAGAAAAACAAAAAACTCATTAAAAAATATCTACGTATTTCCGATGTAATACGATACTAATTGGACCTAAACATTCCGGCTGAAAATATTATTGAGAAGGAAGCAGAAACGCGTGTCGCGGAAATTTATATAATGATTAGAAAAACAAAGTAATTTGTTGTGACATATTAAAAATATTAATAATTTAAATCGTTTTAAAGAAGAGGCTAATTGTACAGACAAGTAGAGCTGGATTAACCATTGATAAAATAAGCACGTGCTTAGGGCTCTCTATTAACATCGATCAAGGGATGGGGGGGCACCACAGAAATTTTCAATTGCCAGATTTATCATAGACTGTATATTGCGAAACTACAAATGGTGCAGCTTAAATAGGTTTCACAATAAAAAGGTCACACAATAAATGAAAAACGTAAAAAATACAGGGTATCTCAAAAAAATATATACGCATTTCAAATGATTGAAAATTCAGGATTTATTAAGCTATATCTAATATAAAAACTTCAAATTAAAGAAAATAAACGTATTTGTCGCAAATGCTTTAATTATGGAGCATACACTGCTAGTAGCGTGGAATTACAAACTTTACGAACCATTCTTTTTGTTGTTTCGCCGCATTCTCTTTCAATGGTTGCTCTCAATTCTACAACTGTTGTAGGTTTTGTGCCATTTACTTTATTCTTGATGAGTTTTCATTAAAAACATTTTATTGGGGTGAGATGTAGGGAGCGCGGTGGGTATTCAATGCTACTTCTACACCCAATCCATCTGTTTAACAATGTTTCATCAAGGTAGGTTCTCACATCACGACGGTAGTGTGGAAGTACATCATTTTACTGAAAATAAGAGTCCTCCTCATCCCTTAATTCATTATGAATGCTAAGTATATCAAATTTTTGCATCAAGTTTAGGTAAACGGCACGCGTGACAGTGTGTATACATTGTTTTGAAACACCCTATACATACAATAATTCGTGGGTACGTGCCCAAACAAAAGTTGACGATGTTATAGAGGCTGCAAAAATACTGAAATGGAAGTGGGTTGGGCTCGTCGCCCGAACAATGGATCATCGTTGGACGTATGATGTAATCCAGTGGTACCCAATAGGCAGAATTAGGCTTATAAGAAGACCGAAGTCACGCTGGGTAGATGAAATATGTAAGCGAGCATCGATTACGTCGCAGCAATGCGCAGAGGCTATGGTTTTTTGGAAACAATTTGGAGAGGCCTATATCCTGCAGTTTTTTTACAATAGACAATAGATTCACCCAAACGAAGATGATTTGTACCGGCAAATTAAAGTAATTATGTAATTATATGAGACAATGTAAAGTTATTATGTAATTATATGAGACAATGTAAAAAAAATAATTTAAAAAAATGAAAATTCTATGTACAATAAATTAACAATCGATTTAAAAGTGGAAAAGTTCCACGAAGAAAGAAGAAACGCAACATTCATTGGACATGGTAAAAATATGACTTTAAATAAATCAAATCTGTCTCACAAAGGACAACCGAAAAATACATGGTCTATAGTTTCATCATCCAGACCAAAATCGCAGCCGGAATTCTCCACAATACTCTTGATATATTCAAATATCTTGGGAATACAACAAAATTAAAATCTGGTAACTGCCACACGTCCAACGAGGCTCATGTGATTGTTCTTGTCTTGGTCATGTCGATTCTCCCATTCAGTCGTCCACATAGAGTGAATACAGAGTCGGTTAATGGGGGATGAAAAATAAAACTTTATTTTGCGGTTTATTTCTGTTTATATTTTAGATTCGATATATGTATATGGAGGCACCAAAATCTTTTAAGTGCTAAGGGTCTCTAAAAGATCTGGCCCTGGAGACAAGTATATATACCGTATAACAATGCTAAAAACCTTCTATTATCTGGATATAGAAAACCATTTCACTAGGCAAGGCATGTGACGAATTGATCTCATTACTGAGTCACAAATTTCGTATATTTATTTTAAATACTAAAACGCTCTGCTGAAACATTAGTACTTTTCATTCACATGTTTAACACTTTGTGTGCAGGCGGAGATTAATTTTAGAGGGGTTATCAAGACCATACAAAGTTTAATTTTCAATACTAATTTATAAATTGTTAATATAAATTAATTTTGAAAAATTGTGAAATATTTGAAAATTTCAAGCTTAAAATTTAAATATATACTGTAAGGAGTCAAATAAATGTTGTAGAAATGCGAGCACTGAGAAGAATATGTGGGATCATAATGTATGGCAGAATACGTGTGATCGTAATTTGATTTTTTTTAAATATTTTGCTATTTGGGTGTTCTTGAAGCTGTACACAATATTTCATTATATTTAGAGTCTATATCTCGATTGATTTTATCCGATAACAGTGTATATATCACCATTTTAAACGTATTTTTTTGTAATTGCATAGTTATGGTACATAATATTGAATAAATGGATGATTGTTATTTTTGGTTAACGTTTGATTTCTTGAGACATGTTTTATTTGAATCGATCTTTGTTTACTTCAAAGTAAAGAGGGATTGTATGTTGAGCTTAAGGAAGCGCTTGAAGACAACCCTTTTTAGGAAGACTTAACAAAATTAATAATTTGATATAAACACTAAGCACATACACTTAATTCCACCTAAAGCCGTCACATGTCAGAAGATCTAAAAAGGTTTCTTTGTAAATCGTCTTCTCTCGGTTTTTCTAAACATATGAGAGGAAGTACCTTATTTATTGGCCGCAGTCACCACTACCCTATCTTTACATTCAATTTGTTAATCTGTCACTAATATTAGGTTCGAATCCCGAGTTTGTGTGCCCTTGAGGAGAATCTATTTTCTAAACGGCGGTCTGTTAATTGTCATTTTATTTTAATTTTTATTCAGGAAAACTTGAAGCCAGCAAGAATTTTAAATATCGATACTAATAAAAATTCGCTTCTATCATAACATACGAGTATATCAACAGTTGTCCTGTCTCGCTACCCTGAAAGCGAATATCCATCCCTCCGCAGAGAGATTATCACGCACTTGTGGGAAGGAAGCGACACAAAGTTAGCAGCGAGAGCCGTCAAGTTACTCTTAAGTATTTGTGGGGGCGCATTGTTTGCTGAGCGTCCCCCCCCCTCCCCCGTCTCTACTGGTCCTATCCCAGATTCAAACAGTTACTTTAATTCAAAGTTCCGTCTTATCTCGATAGTCCAGTTGGTTCTCTCTTGTTACACTAGTTAAAGGTTACACTGCTTACAATTTTATAAAACAGTTGGACACTAATGTACAGTAAAAGTCAGTTAATTTAAAATATAGATGGCTGAATTTCACAAAAAAAATCGAATTATACGAGCACTAAAAAAACAATGCAAATTAGCGGCACTTTTCAATGGCTTGGAACGTTGCGGTATTTTTTTCTTACTGTAGAAATAATATAAGTCAAGTAACATATTTCTATAATATTGAGACATAATAACGTATTAGATGGTAAAAATAAATTAAATAAAAATACGAGTAGTCGTATTTTTCATTGGCAGCTAATTTATTTGATTTTGACATGGTCACTTGTTTACAAAGATTGACTTACTTGTTTATGTTCGCACACATAATATAAATATGATAATGTTACTGGTTTTAATTTGGTCACGCACTTGATAACGATATTATAATCTAAGATTCGAAGTTTTTTTTACAAATTAATATTTACAGTTGTGAAATGATTAAAGGTTAAATCAATGAAACTTAAAAATACGTAGTAATTTATAGGAAAAAACATTAAAAATCCAATACTTACGATAGTAATCTTGAGATATTTCGATATAGAATTTTTGGATTAAGGAAGGGTCCTGGAGTTGAATCGTTCGCCTGTGCGTAATACACCTGTTGCCCGGCTGGCCTACTACGTGGATCCGTGATTTGCATGGAAAATTTTGAATTATTTGGTTTTATAAATTATTTTTGTCATAAAAACACTACGAAATAAGCGATTATTCGGAATAACAGAATAATTTCTTATGAAAAGTCGATTTCTAGACCTAGAAATAACGAAAAATGCGAATTACAAATTTATTTTATTTATTTATTTATTTACACATGCCAAGAAATAAACATAATTTGCGAAAAAACAACAGGTAATTTAATTCGGACATACAACTTTAATGGATCTGGGTTTGTTGCCTTTCATTTGTCGTGTCTCGTGAGGACATACTAGCATGAAGTATAGCATGAAAAAATAAATCGGCACTTCTTTCCGATTTTGGATTATGTAAAACTCCGTTGCACATTCTCATCAACCTGGCAAACAGTGGCACTCAATTACATATGTATACATCACGCGAAATCAAACTCCTCACACTTCATCACTCCAGACAGACCAACACATTCATCCCACAATATACCGCACACAATCATAAAGCAAAAAAAAAATACTTGTACAAAAATATAAACATAAAACAACAAAAAGCACCCCACTCAAGAGCTCACAAAAACCTCTTCCACAAGTCATTCTTCTTGCAAGCTCAAATTGATTAATGGATTTTTACTGTATACTTATATAGACAGCAATCATATTGATTTTGAAAGTTATATCTTTATAAACGTCAACGAAGCACTTAGTACTATTTTGATTTATGTATTGATAAAATAACACGTAAGTGTATGTTATATCACAGTAAGACTTAATTACACAGTAAGACTCGTAAAACAAAGTTCAACATTTTCCAAAAATATAAACAATTCAGAATACATTTATCCTTCAGTTGTAATGCGTACACTGAGAAAATATTATTATATATGTAGCGTGACTTGGTGTGACAGCGTGAATAAAGTGATTGGGGATGAAAGTGAACTTAAGAACGATTTTTCATTAAGATAAAGAAGACCACTGAGAAGGTTTGTGCATCGATTGAATTTAAATGACAATTTTATATAGCACCGTTTAGAGAGCAAATTCTTCTCAACAACGCTCTTACTCGGATCTCGAACCCAAAAGTAACTAATAAATCACGCATGGTAGCTATAGTAGCGCCCAAGCGAATCATGTGTAACACTTTTTTGTATACATTACAACCTTACGGGATTACTGCCATGTGGCAAACTCCTCCAATCAATCGGAAAGGTTATGAGGTCTTTAGTGAAAATCAGTCTTAAAACCTTTTTTTAAATCTAGACTCCATAGGCAATTGATCCTACAGACTCCAGGTCAGAAGACAGGCGTCTTGCCAACTAGACCACGGAAGACGTCATGTAGAACGAACACATAAAAAAACAGGTCTAGAAAATAAATTTATAATGCAAATGTGAGTGGAAGACGTTCTAGAGGAAGACTTGGGAAAGTATAGATGGATCAAGTAAATTAACGTAACGTAAAACGTTAGAAAAACCATAGGAATTTTAAAGGTGTGGGAATCTAGAAGTTGCGAAGGATATTTGTCGATATAGAAAAACTTAGCGGTCTGTCGACATAGGAAAACCTAGCAGTCTGTCGATAGGGATATGGTGTGGTGGTATTTAAGTATGCTTCTCACAAACAATACTAAATTTAGCCCTAATATGCAAAACAAACATAAATCCGGGTGTTCTACGTTTTTTCAATACGGTTTGGCATTTCGTTCATAATTTTGTATAGTAAATTACTTTGTTTTTGGAAGCTGAAACTCATGACGATCTCTCGTGAGATAATTATGAACCTGATTATTGTAGATCACACCTTTCTGAGTATATGTATTTCAAAAAGGAATGGTCTTACCAGAACAACATAAATCAATCCTTATTTTTATTTCTTCTGACTGATACTTCATGCGATGTATTGAAATAGGTAATAGAGGGGACCAATACAAGCAAAATCATAATAATACTTCAATAATGAAATGTTTAACTTAAGAATATATTGAAAAGATAAATGAAAATATGTATAAAATGAGATTTTCAATAGTTTTCCTAGTCTCAAATTGGATCTCAAGAAATAAATTGTGATTAAATCCAAGTAAAACGGAATTTTTCTGGGTGGCTTCACCACGCAGACAAGGTCTCATCAAAATTTATAACTGGGTTCGAATTTTGAGTTAGAGCAACCTTGAGGGGAGTTTGCTCTCTAAATGGCGCCATATAAACTGTTTTCTTACTATTATTATTATTTAAAATGTTTTTTCGAGTTGTTGCCGTATATCAGCACATCTTTGCACTGATTGGCTACTCAGATTTAGTGGCGTCACTTGATAGTTTTACTATATTCGAAGTTTCTTCCGTGAAAGTACTGGCCACTTGCCAGACTGAACTCCAGGCTTTTAGTCTATTTTATAAGTATATTTACTGCACTAATAATCTTTTCCTTCTCCCGTGAGGTCGGATCTTAAGTCCGTCGTCGCTACTACTTCTTACATGTCACCATCGGAACGAACGAACGAAAAAGAGTTCTATTATTTATGTTCGAAGTAAGAATTACGTGTGACCCACGTGTTTCGTATTTTATGTCAGTGATTTCAGGGATTACCTTTTCCACTGTTGTGTCATCTGTGTGTATGTGGGGTGTTTATCTATATATACTTTGAGGAAGTATTTGAGTAGTTGTCTTCTTTAGTTATCTACCCCCCCCCCCTCTAAGCCCGATACGTCACTGAATTCAGCCTGAGATGTTATAGGCCAACATATCCAAGAGGGATGAATGACTTGTCAGCAGCTCTGGCGGCATTGTAGGTTCCAGAGTCCTCCCGATCGCCCACCCCGTCCCACAGCACCCCGGCTTTCAGGAACAGCAGCATACCATCCATTGCGCAAGACAACAGAGAAGAAGGCTCAGCTCGGCAGAGAAGAAGATGTTCAGTACCCGGTACAAAAGTACAAAAGCCGATTATGGCTGATAGTCTCTTAAGAAAGAGGCTGTCGGCCATAATCGGCTAAAGCTTTGTAGAGCGTCGTCTCTGTCATTCATACGTTTTGAGTTTAAGCCCGATGTATATTACTTACCGCCGGGTACTGTATATGGTGTTTGATGGGTATTTTTAGATACAATATACTATACGGTATACGTGTAGAGTGTAAAGATGTGACGTTAATGGTAGAGGAGTCGCTTTAGGTAGTTAGTTCATTCTTCTTTAATACGTGACATTAGGCTAAAAAAACATTTCGATGTTTTAGTGCAGATCACCCTGGATAGGGATTTCTTTTGCCCCTCGTAACAGGGTGGGTGGTAGCGGAATCAAACTAAACTGAAGTCTTCATTCTCAGGACGATTTCAATAAACATTACCAAATATTTACAAAAAATATTAATATTTATGATATTCGGTAATGTTTGTTGATATCGTCTTGATTTTGAAGGCTGTAATGCTTTCGAAACGTTGACACTAATTTCAACTCAACCCGGTAACAACTCCGTTAAACATTTTAAACTAATCTCTTTAATGATCTTAATATCAAAATACTCCTAAAGTGTTTGTCATGTCATAAAACAGTGTTTAAGGCACTAACGATTAATATATAATGATATTACCTCTAAAACATGTTTTGGGTAATCAGAAAGTTTAGGAATTAAGCTCATGACACAGACATTAATTATTTTGCAAATGATTCACAGACATACATTTGAATATGTCATCACCATGTCTTTCGCGGGGTAGGGAGAGAGAATAAATATCCATTTTTTTCTATCCTGACACTTTCCATTCGTTTTCTCTCCATTCAATGTTATATTATTCATGCCTGTCTTGTTATCTTCCTTTAAAATTTGGTCCACTTTTTTATATGTTACTTTCGCTGTATACAGGACAACCTGGCACTGTGACGACTTCTTGTCTTGTGGAAATCTCTTTCAATCAACCAGAACGATGTTAAAAAGGCCTTAAGTGAGAATCAGACTGCAATTCTCGTAAAAAAAATCTGGGTTACAACGGGAATTGAATCCTTAATCTCCTGGCTGGAAGTCAGGCATCATACCATCTAGGCTACGAAGGTCATCTTGATCAAGTCATGTTTTATTCACTCTACCTTTTTAATGCCTGTATTTGTGACTTGTTATTGACTTTGTCATTCGTCGCATATGTACAAACCATCTTTTCGCTCCTTTATCTTACTTATAACATCTACTTTATCCATGCATTCATGTCTTCATTCCGCCTTCATAATTTCTCCTCTACATTTATACGAATCTTTTTATCGTCTTTCGGAATCTGGTTCCCTTAATCCAACTATGTTTTTCCCGATCTACCTGTTCCACCCACACCATGCACTCCTGATACAATCGTTACGTCATTAACTATCGTCAGATTTCCGTTGTCCATGGTTATGTTTTTTAAATAAAATAAAGAAATTTATTATACCAAACTTCTGAAATGCAAACAAATACAATTGATTATAATAAATGTATGTTAAGATGGTACAAATGTTTCCGACCCAAGAATATAAAAAAGTGATCATCCTTTTGTTCAATATATTTATTTATTTAACGCTTTTATTGCAAATACAATCTGGCAGGCTTATTGCCAGGTGGCAGTCTCTTCCAACCAACCAGACAAAAGTAAATGAAGCAAGTTACATGGTTGCATAAATCATTCAAATGACTATCCATCCCCACGAAATCCATAAACACATATCATCAATCAAAAGAAAACGAAGGGATGGTGGAGATAAAAGGAAAAATCGGGAATGAAACACGTTATTTCATTGACTAGAAATAAAGAGTTTTTCAGTCGCTTCTTAAAGCATGCCAAAGACGGAGCGAGTCTATATTGGTTTGTAACTGATTCCAGAGTCTCACTGCATGGACAGTAAAGTACATTATTTAGAACGAGGAATTAATTTTTCAATACCACCAAAACAAATATTGTGGGAAGAGTGCTTCTGCTGGTGTGCCTTGACGAATGCCATCTTTAATAGATCGTCGGTCTAAGGAAAACTATTTAGCCCAATCTTTCCAAAAATACTTACAAAGAAAATAGCGTGTAAAACACGTAACCAACACAGTACTGGGTCGTTTAAAGACGGACAGCCCGCATTGCACCAAATATTTTAAATCAGTGGGAAATGGGAATACATATAACATACGTACAAATCAACGTGTGCATACCATAAGTACTCGTACAATGAAAAATAAAGTCATTCCCACAACACTCAACCTTTCAAGGCCCTAATATATAATTTTCAAATTATCATGGTTGTTATTTTGAAAATATAAATGTACTGACCTTTTACACCGCAGTAGCATGTTAGCTAGCTCATTTTCTAAACTGTACACCTGCTGCCGATCTCAATTCCTGCAGACTACCCCCCCCCCCCCACCGATCGTTCGGGGGGGGTGGTAGCCTGCAGGGGGGGGGGGGGGTCGCTCGTCAGTTCACCGTACTGCATCTCCAAGGGGGCTGATTATCTCATCTCAATTTCGATACGGTACGATTATGTAGGGTTCACCTCGCACAGGTGGGAGGCGGAGTGGAGGAGACAGTAAGTCATAATTTGCGCATCACAAAGCTTGAATCACACTTTTTAAATAAATACAGACACAAAATACCAAGTTTAGAACAAAAAATTGGAACAAAATATAAATATGGAATCAGACTGCTGTAATTTAAAAAAAAACAGATGCGTGAGACTCTCGCGCGGTAGAAGTGAAACTTCTTAGCTTATAGGAAAAGTTGATTTTATGCATTGCTTTTTTCCATTTGTTAACGATTTTTATTATTATTTTTTATTGTAATTAAATTCTAATATTATACGCAAGCGTTTATTGGTTGACTTATGCTACGTATATCATACACACAATACATGCGGCGCATGCGCGTAGCGTGTCTATGATGTAATATGGATTAAAATAAAAAAAAAATTAAATTAAAAATTAATTAAAAAAAATTTTAATTCATTATTTAATTTAATTTCTTATTCAATTTTAATTAATTTGAATTAATTGTTATTAAATATTTTTATTTTATTTAATTTTTCATTTTAATTTATTAATTTTTTTAAAAATATTTATTCAATTTTAATTTAATAAAATTTTATGTAATTTATTTTAATTTAATTTAATTTATTTTAATTTTATTTTTAATTAAATTAAATAAAGTTTAATTTTATTTGACTTCATTTTATTTAATTTTAATTTCATTCATTCACTCAAAATAGATGAAGCGTTTCACTTTTCGTGACGTTCAGGCCAATATACCCTACCGCACCTTTAGAAGTTTCACTTCAAAAACTCTTCTTTGACATGGGAAAAATATAAAAATAGATTAAAAATACAATAATCAATTAAACATCAGTTCAAAAAAGTTATTTAAAAGTCTTCGAGAGACACGCGGGATTCGATCACAAGGCTCGGGTATACAGAAATGCCTTTTTAGGCACGCGAGCCAAGAAATTACTTAAAAATTGTTCGCGACTGCGGCATATTTATTTTCGATCCCATGAAGTCTAGGTAAGGAAGAATTTGTAAAATAATTCGTTCTCTAATTCTAGCATAGAAATACGAGTATGTCTTCCAGTCTGGTCATTCTTGTTGGAATACGAAGGTTAATTAATTCCAAGAGTTTCAGACAATCCATCATTCTTTTCATGACTTTAAAAATTACAGTCAAGTCCACTATCATTCACCGCTCAGGGAAGCTTATGAAATTAAGGTTAGTTAACAATATATTATGATTGATAATATTCATATTAAAACCAATTTAAAAATTGATGTGGTGTATTAGATTAAAATTGATAGAAACATCTGTGAATGTGCAAGTGTATCGGGAATAGTCAGGTAGATGAGCTAATATCCCTTTGCACATCCCATCGGAAATGCAATCTGTCATTATACCTGCATTAAGTGCATTACTCGCACCTTGCCGAGCGGAACTTCAGATCGCGTGCATCGAGAACACAGTGCTTATCAAGTGGGGGTCCGGATAAGTTTGTATTTAACGTTCGTTGTATACATTACAACCGGGTACAACAAAAGTAACGATTATAACCATACCGGTTTCAAGGTTTTCACCTCGTCAAGGAAAGTTATACCGTAACATAGAGTGAAAGGTAAATGCATAGATAACGAAGAGACGAGATATGTATGTCGATATAGGGAAGTCAATTTTCCTTTTCTTTCCATCATTCCTTTCTTTTTTATTTGGTTGATGATATCTCACTTTAATTTATATTCTGTATATTTTTCACGAATTTTGTAGAAAGAAATAATGATTTGAATATATTTTAGCGACCTTGTAACTTATTTTATTTTCTTTTGTCTGGTGGGTTGGTAAAGATTGCCATCTGGAAATAAGCCCGTTAAATTGTTATACAATGAAATAATAATAATAAGTAAAATAATAAAATCTCTCTGCCTACCCTAAAAGGGACAGGGCGTAATGGTATGTATATATGTAGATTTAATTTTTTTCGAAACGTTTGGGAAGCAGTGATTTTGCAATGAAGTATTGCATCTTGCAGATTGCCCATCGATCCAATCCCTGAGAAAAATTAAAAGCTTGCAAATAGACCAAGGAGGCCCGTTCCACATCGAGCTACTTGCCCCAATCCGATACGAGTAATTCGATTTTGTTAATATTGAAAAATGTAATTTGTTTTATTTTCCTACAATACAGATTATTTCGTCCATTAAAATAATACATATTACAGATTAGTACGAATCAATATAAAATACAAGATATTAAAATGTATAAACATTAACATGATTTATACAAAATTTCAATAAAAAGAAGCACACACATACCACCACCATATAGACAAGTACGCACCAGACCAAGACCCAGGGCTGTATTCCACGCATATAAGGACTAAAAAAACAATACAAATACATACAAAAAAATCAGTTTACGAAAAAGAGAACTAAGAATTTACTCGCATAATTCATCCACTCAATACATATAGAAAAACACAGTATCCTCACAATAATTTGAAACAAAATTCAAATCAAGAATTAAGTATCATTAAAAAAAATTATAGAACTAAAACTAAAGACGTACATATTTAACATTTTCAAACCCAAAAATATAGAAACCAAAGCAAGAAAAAAAAACAAACATGCACCAATTTTCAATCATGCTTAATGCATAATAAAAAAACAGACATGTCCTTATATTTAACAATTTTTATTTTCTAATATTTTTCACCATCAACACCGTAATCACCACCACGTTATGTCCCTATTGGGGTTTGTGTAGAAAATAGACCATCACTTCATTCTACCTTGGCACATATATTTTGCTTCTGCTACGTCTATACACCTCGTCAAGCATACCCTCCTATTCAAGGTTTTTCACTCCTTACTCTTTTTCAGAAATTAATTTACTTCATGGATAGCAATCAGATTTTTTTTCAATATTTCAATAATACTGGTATCGATTCCTGAGTCTGTTATAAAAACGGCGTTGTATAAATTGTCTTTTAAATTAAAACGCAGCGTTCGTGAGATAATATTTTGTGAAGAAATAGTGCTATATGAGACTACATATTTTAATTATTTCGACCATCGACTGTGACGATTTTATAATGCCACAGAGGGTTTGTTATCTATAACACATTACGACCTTCGTGATCTAGTTGATAGCCGTCTGTCTTACAACTCGGAGGTTGTGGGCTTGATTCCCGTTATTATCCAGATTTTATAAAGAAGGTTCAATTTTAGCTAACCGTTTTGGTCGGCTGGAAGATATTACACTGATTACTGTATGCTGGTGATATTGAAGTGATAGCGGAGAATGATGATGATTTATAAAATTTGATTAGTAAATTGAATGAGAGATGCGAAAAGATCTGAGAATGGAAGTTTGCGTAATCCTAAGTCACGGAGATAGAAAAGTTTGCGTAATCCTAAGTCACGGAGATAGAAAAGTTTGCGTAATCCTAAGTCATGGTGATGTGGAAAATGTGATAAAAGAGTGAACACTGAAAGATTCGAACCAATTAAGGAATTCTGCTAATTGAGTAGTATTTTCTCAGATGATAGAAGAGTAAAGAGTGATATTAAACGGCGTGTAGGGATAGGAAACAGAGTAAACGGGGCACTAATACGTATATATGCGACCAGGACAGAATCAAAATCCACTTAGATGATAGTCCACAACAGGACTTTAAATACCAAATTTAATGTATGGATGTGAAACGTAGACGTTGAAAATGACTGAAAGTAACAAAATAAATGCTGTAGATACTATATGCGTGCACTGACACTACTGTATAACACCAAGTAAGAAAGTAACAGAATAAATGCTGTAGATACTATATGCGTGCACTGACACTACTATATAACACCAAGTAAGAAAGTAACAGAATAAATGCTGTAGATACTATATGCGTGCACTGACACTACTATATAACACCAAGTAAGAAAGTAACAGAATAAATGCTGTAGATACTATATGCGTGCACTGACACTACTATATAACACCAAGTAAGAAAGTAACAGAATAAATGCTGTAGATACTATATGCGTGCACTGACACTACTATATAACACCAAGTAAGAAAGTAACAGAATAAATGCTGTAGATACTATATGCGTGCACTGACACTACTATATAACACCAAGTAAGAAAGTAACAGAATAAATGCTGTAGATACTATATGCGTGCACTGACACTACTATATAACACCAAGTAAGAAAGTAACAGAATAAATGCTGTAGATACTATATGCGTGCACTGACACTACTATATAACACCAAGTAAGAAAGTAACAGAATAAATGCTGTAGATACTATATGCGTGCACTGACACTACTATATAACACCAAGTAAGAAAGTAACAGAATAAATGCTGTAGATACTATATGCGTGCACTGACACTACTATATAACACCAAGTAAGAAAGTAACAGAATAAATGCTGTAGATACTATATGCGTGCACTGACACTACTATATAACACCAAGTAAGAAAGTAACAGAATAAATGCTGTAGATACTATATGCGTGCACTGACACTACTATATAACACCAAGTAAGAAAGTAACAGAATAAATGCTGTAGATACTATATGCGTGCACTGACACTACTATATAACACCAAGTAAGAATATTTGACAGATTACGGTGAAAAAGTGCACTCCGAGATGGTTTGGCCATGCAGAGCGAATATATGAAGATATACTAACCAAACCAACATGTAATGCAAATAAGAGTGGAAACGTGGTAAAGAAAGACCAAGGAAAGAGTGGTTGGATTAATTGAATGATAATTTGAAAGGAGGAAACGTAGAAAGTCGTAAGAGAAAGTGTATGAATAGAAAAGAGGGGAAGAATGTACATGTATGTCTAGATAAGATACCCTGGAACTCTGCCCTCTCTGCCAACCACGATAAATGGTGTGATGGTATTCATGTATGTAATAAACCCGCCATGATGTACTTTATGTAACGAAAGTGTAATAAAGAAATATAACATATATTTATCATAAATTGTCTCAAGATACCGATCTTCTGTTCCTTGGAGAAGTTGCAACACATTTGCATTATTCCCGACGTAACTTCGTCTCTGAGCAATGTTCTTTATTCTGCATGTATCATGTTACCTGCATTCCATTAGCGGAACGGCTTCTCAAGGCTGAGTGGAAGCCTGAAAACCCCACGATTCAGTGTTCCACCCACAGCCTCACCCCGTAACACCACTTTTAAAAGTTTTAACTTTGTATCTCCAAAGCGTCACTTTATCCGAGTGGCGGTTCATTATAATTTTAATAAAACTTCTAAAAGGGCTTTAGACAATGTTATTAATGTAGATCCGATATAATGTTATTAGTTTTTATTAGAAGAGGTAGACCGAGGAAAGAGGGATGGAGAAATTCCAACTGAGGAAAAAGGCAAGTACGAGAAACAGAAGATCATGTATGGTTGTGGACGAAGGACGATATGTGCGCATGGATAGGAAGGCGTGGAGATCTATCCTCTATGCCTACTCCAAGAGGGACATGTATTTTATTTTATTTCGTTACAACGTACGATATTTTATCGGCCATTAAAAACAGTTATAATAGCTTATATTTTAAAGTGTCTTGTTTGTGCTCCCTGATGATGAGGTGAAAACTTTAAAACCAGCAGTGATATACCGTTATGTAAAGTGGAATTAACAGTGTTTTATTAAAGAAATTACAAAGTTATAATAATTAAACTCAAATAAGCATTTTGAGTGCACATGAATATGAAATTAAGCAGTCAGAATCCAAATAAATGCTGTAGAAATGCGTGCATCGAGAAGAATATATGGAGGAATAATGTGTGACAGATACCGCATAATTTGACAATCGCTCAAAAAAGGCTCGTGTCGATTGGTCCAAAGAAATGTTGAAAACATTCGATCGCGGTGCTTCAAAAGACGTCTATAAGATCGTGACAGGCGACGAATCATGGATCTATGCATATGAGCCAGAAACTAAACAGCAGTCGACTGTATGGGTCTTTCAAGACGAGTCAAACCCAACAAAATTTGTTCGCGCACGAAGCACTTTGAAGCAAATGGTGGCTTGTTTCTTCGGTATAAATGGTCATGTCGCAACAGTGCCTAAAGTGGAACGTCGTACGGTCAATTCTGAATGGTACACCACCATTTGTTTGCCTGAAGTGTTCGGAGAAATGAGGAAAACCAACCACCGAAGACGGATCATTCTCCACCACGACAATGCGAGTTCTCACACATCGGCTCAAACAAGTGATTTTTTGAGCACTCAAAACATCGAATTGATGGGTCATCCGCCGTACAGCCCTGATTTGGCACCCAATGACTTCTTTTTATTCCCGAACATCAAAAATAAATTGCGAGGTCAACGTTTTTCGACGCCTGAAGAAGCGGTTGATGCGTTCAAAACGCTGTTTTGAAGTTACCTCATTCGGAGTGGAAAAAGTGCTTCGAAAATTGGTTCTCCATGAAGATCCAATTTTCGAAGCACTTTTCGAAGATGAAGAGAGTATTTTGAAAAACAATAAAGCCATTTTCGATGATAAATATTTGTTTTTACTTGTCTGTCTCAACACTTAAGTAGCAACCCTCGTATCTGGAAATATAATATGAAATGAACATTTTTACAAATATATTGTATTTTCAAACCTTTTCATTCAAATAATTTGTATATTTTTACTTTCTATGAATATTGATTTGATTGTTATTAAAATTCTATATTAAACACATAAAAACGCTTTTCAGGAGATTTTGCTATTCAAATGGCCCAGTAAAATACTTTTCAATTATTATTATTTAAATCAAATTTGAATATCTTAATAAATTTTCATACTTCCTTTGTTCTTTAAAAGCTTTTGAAAAAGAAAATCAAATAATCTGCCTGAACTCAACTACGATTAATATAACTTTTATCATATCTGAGATGAATATGTACTTAAGATTCATAGGTTAATAAGAGGAAGAAGAGTACGCTGAGATGGTTTGGGCACGTGGAGCGAATGAATGAAGAAAGACTAACAAAACAGATATATAGTTCAAATATGGTTAGAAAACATGTGGGGGAAGATATGGAAAAGTATGGTTGAACCAAGTTAATCATATTCTGAAAGAAGGAAACGTGGAAACTTAGAGACATCGTAGAAGTTGCCTGAGAATATATTGAAGAGGCTATGGATGTGTGTTGAGGTAAAAAAGTCTGGCGCTTTGTCCTTTCTGCCTACTCCGACAGAGATTAGAGGAGATTCAGCTCTTTAAACGGTGCGATATAAATTATCCGTTTATGGCATTACCGAAATATTTGCACCTAAATAGAATGGAGAGGATTTTTTCTCTTTATCCTAATAGGGATAGGCATAAGGAATAATGATGATAATGATCTAATTTTTATAAAAAAATATTCCACCTTGGTTTTATGCGAGACTTCTTTTACAGCTTTCTGATTGATTGGAAGAGATTTCTACACGGCAATAAAATCTGCTAGGATGTATGTACTGTATAACAGCGCTTCTCAAACTTTTTCTGTTCATGGACTATTTTTTTCTCAATTCAATTTATTGCGGAATAGAAATGTGCAAGGGTGTGGGCTGTGCAAGGCTGTCTACATGTGCAAGGGTGTGGGCTGAAAAACATCTGGTGTCCCCGTGACTGGGCTCGCCCTATATTGGTGGGGTGTATCTTGGCCGAGGGGATGTTTTTAGATGAGCCCAGACCTTTTGATAGCTTCTGTCTTTAATGTATTCTCAGCAATTTACGTGTTCTTGAAGCATATTTAAATATATTATGTACGTACTATGTTGTTATCAATAACCCTATATTTATTTATTTAAAAAATAAGTTTGGAACGAAAAGAATAGAGTAAAATTTATTCTTGTTTAAATTTTTATTTAAAAAATAAAATAGCGTAGCATAAAACAAGAACACATTTTAAATACATTAATATTAGAATTTGTTTGATATTTTTTTCTCGATTCAGCCCAGTAACCATTAGCTCACATTCTGGAGACCACAGTTTAAGTACCACTGTTGTATACAATGAAAGTGAAATACAATATGACAAGTTGTAGTTAAATGGAAGAGACAGATTCTATGTGCGTTGATTAAAATATATGGAGATCTGTTCTTTCTGATTACTCCAAAACGGACATGGCATGATACACTTGTACAACACTTACTCAATTTCTCCCATACCCAGACTACATCAATTGAGTAATGACTATACTGCAGTCTCGGACATATTTGGAGACAGTCTAATGTCTTTAAAAGTTCTCTCAGGGAGCGTTTTTGTTCATTTGAACCATAAATCCGGCGATACGTCATGACTCTCATGGGTTACTCGTATATTCTTTTTTCTCGTATTTTTTTTGTCAACCTTTCCAAGATTTCTTAAAATATATTGTATCAATATGGGGTTTCTTGGGCATTGGAGTGGATAAATTATACTAAAATATTATAGTTTTATTTTATCCACACAAATCGTTATTTTTTTTGTAAGTTAGAACCTTGGATCGTAAAAAAACTCGGGTTTCTCTCGCTAGGGAAACTTTCTAAAAACCTGAGAAATAGAGCCAAAAAGTAGAAATTAAACGGCGATTAAAACGAAATTACGAAGCGTTCTACAAAAAAATATTAGAATGGGGCCCATATTTTTGGGGAAAAGGAGAAATTACTGCAGAATACAAAAGCTCTTGTTGCTTCGCCATTAAATGATTTTTGGAAAGACGGAAAGATGGCAGGAAACCATTTTGCTCGATCCAGCGCGAGGACTTCTTTAATTTAGACCAAGTTTTATGGATGCCCCCTCTTTGGATGTACGAGTGGTATGAAACATTCATATTCGAAACACCTTTTAATGTCGTCTCTCTTAAATGTATTATATATTCTGCAGTTTATTTTGAGATGTATGTGCGATACTCGGAAGGAATTTACTATATATGTTATGTTATATTGTTATGTACACATTGTGTTGCTGTCAAGGAACCTTTATTTGTTTGTTTGAATTGATCTGAGGCGGTATTTGTTGATGTGTTTATTTTTCTGCCATCTATTTATTTTCTGTGTTTTCTTTTTTTTTTCTTCTTATTCTACATGTGCAAGGGTGCGGGCTGAAAAACATCTGGTGTCCCCGTGACTGGGATTACCCTATATTTGTGGGGTGTATCTTGGCCGGGGGATGTTATTAGATGAGCCCAGACCTTTTGATAGCTTCTGTCTTTAATGTATTCTCTGCAATTTATGTGTTCTTGAAGTATATTTAAATTTATTATGTACATACTATGTTGCTATTAATAAACCTATATTTATTTATTTATTTATATATCTTCTCATACAACTCAGGGCAAATATCATGGCTAAATACTCAGTCACGCGTGGTATAACATAGAGATATTGAACCAACTGAATGACACTGTTGATATATTCTTGGTACCGCCTAGCAGTATGAGAAGAATCCTGGCTGATATTCTTCCTAACGAATAAGCTAACGCTAGAAGCAGACCCTCTTTGTGTAACAGGAGAAATCCGTGCAAAGTGGATTAAAAAAACTTGTTTCTATTACCTTAATAACTTCTTTCAAAATTTCATTCCCTTTGTCGAATTTGTCCCTTGAGTGTAAGGATAGTAAGATAGTAGCTACAGCCATTAGACTCGGCACTTTCCCACATCTATACTTATTTGTCCCTTGAGTGTAAGGATAGTAAGATAGTAGCTACAGCCATTAGACTCGGCACTTTCCCACATCTATACTTATTTGTCCCTTGAGTGTAAGGATAGTAAGATAGTAGCTACAGCCATTAGACTCGGCACTTTCCCACATCTATACTTATTTGTCCCTTGAGTGTAAGGATAGTAAGATAGTAGCTACAGCCATTAGACTCGGCACTTTCCCACATCTATACTTATTTGTCCCTTGAGTGTAAGGATAGTAAGATAGTAGCTACAGCCATTAGACTCGGCACTTTCCCACATCTATACTTATTCGGATAAACATATTTGGTATGAAAACCGTCGAAAAGTTACCAAAATATAGACGAACCACAAATAAACCTTCTTGAAGATCTTTCAATATGTGATAGTAACACATTCGACTGTAGGTGAAGTTAAATGAATGTGTATTGTCTTATACATATTTTATTATCAGATATCTCAAAAAGCGCTGTATTCAAGTGCTACCTAAAGTTACAAACGCCTTCCATATATCTAACACTTAGGGACAGACAATTCAGCACCACACGAACAGTAACGGCAAAAGTCAGTCGGTAGTCACAATATTCAGTCCTGCTGGATCGATTTGGAACAATCAATTTGTTCGATTAAGACGTAATCGACTTCAAAGGAATTCTTCTCCCCTAAACAACATCCTTTAGATACAGATTCGAATGACGCAATAGAAACATCCCATTAAGGGGCTTTAATACAAATAGACATGTTTAAAATCAATTCGTTTATGACTCTTGAGGTATTGTTGATTTTTAAAAGCGGATTAATATGGTAATATTTATGATAATCATATATTTAATGTATATTTATTGAGTTTATTATTATTATATTAACTGCTTATTTATTATACTGAAAACAACTAATGTCCTCGCAGTCGACCTCGACCTCTATTGGTGGGGTCGTATCTCGATTATAAGAATTTTATGAGATGAGATCAGACTTTTTTATAGCTTCTCTCTTAAATGTATTATCTTTTTCATTGCCAAAAAATGTTTATGTAATTTCAGGATATACATGTACATAGACTGTTGCTATCGATATACCTATATTTTTTATTTATACCAGTTTAACAACTGCATTGAAAACAGACTAAAGATAGAAATTAGCGAAGAAACCAGATAGTTATAAAATGTTGTTTTCTTAATATTTACGTGTATCTCATGTGTTTCGTATTTTATGTCAGTGATTTCAGAGATTAATTGTTTTGTCATATGTGTATGTGTGGAGTGTTCAACTATTTTTATTTTGAGGAAGTATTTGAGTACCTCCCCTCTATCCCAGATACGTCGTCGAATTCAGCCAAATATGTTATTGGTGAACATATCCAAAGGGATGAATCGACTTGTCAACGGCCCTTGTAGACATCGACAGGTTCTGGCATCTTCCAGATCGTCTGGTAGACATCGTCGATTCCCTATACCACCCCACAGCTCCCCGGGCAGCAAACCTCATCAGCCGCGCAAGAAGACGAAGAAGAAGGCAGATCGAGGCTTTACAGTGTCCGATGTGTATTCAAATTATACACAATATTAAGGTGTTATTGTAGAGTGTAACAATAAGAAGGTAGCGGCTGGGGCCTTACAAGTTGCATCTTCCCCGTATGTGCATATGTGTAAAAGCATATTTGGCGAGGAAACCGCAGAAAACTGATCAAGAAATTCGCGAATAGCCATTGTACAATGAGTAATCAACATTACGCACTACTTCTGTTACCCACTTTGGGAAGTACTGCTCAAGACAACCACAGTAAACTCGCTCTCATTCTAATTGCATAACCATGTAAACGTCAAAATAAAATTACTTATTGTTTCGGTGGTTGCCCTAAATAAAATATGCTCGACCGGCTATACAAGTATAATGTAGCCAGCCCTTAGACACAAGTATAGCAGGCGGTAGTGCGCTGTACCCTGTTATGCTTTCACATCAGGCATGGGCAAATAATTTTGGTGAAGGACCGCAATAATAATTTGAATGTCAGGTCATAAAATTAATTATAATAAGTATATTATTATAAAAAAATATGTACAACTAAAATAGTTTGTCAACGCGCAGGTGAGAATTATGGTGTTTAAAAATACGTATATAATTATATAAACATCATACAAATTTAGTCAACGAAATAAAAAATATTTATAGCTTATGATAACCTCTATTGACTAGCTAGTCATCTATTCTTCCCCTTGGAGGTTTCAGGTTCAATACTCGATGGCACCTACAAAAAAAGAATAAAAAAGGTATCAACCTGGTTAAAGATTAAATGTGGGAGTGTTGTTGCTTGCTCACATTAGAGGTATTTCCATTTGACAAACTGTGAGTTACGTGTTTTCTCAAGTAGTTCTTAGCCCGAAGGCTCGATTACTGGTGTTGAAGACTACTGTTTCCCAGCTACGCTCTTTAAGATGTCCACATAATTAATACGGATATGTTAAAGGGTACCTACCACACGGATTAATAAAAAAATAATTTCAAACAATTTTTTGTAATATAACACATATCGTCATGTTGTTCCCCTGTTAGAATAAGCAGACATGATAGAGCGCCAGATTTTCCTATCGTGACACACATCTTTCGATTGTTCCTCACTCATACACCTTCTTTTTGGGTTTTTACATATCCTTCTTTCAAAATGTTATTTTCTTAACCCAACCATACTTTCTTGGCCTTACTTCATGAATTCGGGTATGTTGAGAGATACTTTACGAATGAAAAAAAAAATTACTTGTGAGGCAAATTAAAATACGAGATGGGCCATAAATGACCCGCGGACCATAATTTGCCTAGGGCTGCCTTATATTATTGTGTTTGCCAGCCAGAGCAGCGGGATGAATATTTCAATACAAAACAAACAGTGGCTTTATTCTGTGGCGTGTACGCCACTGCTCCCCACGCAACACAACCAACCCCTTTGTTCTTCTTGACCGACATAAAATAATAAAAAAGTTATGTTTTGAATATTTTGTTTCTTTAATAGTTAGTTTATTGTTGCAGAGACAAGCACTTGATTTTTAACACGAGAATTTTAAAACAGTTTTTGGTAGCTAGTCGCCTTTTTCCAAACTTCCTTCCCTCTTGACTGTGGTCACATTAATCTTTATTTTTATATCTTTCTTTACAACGGTATTATGTGCTATACGGCAATATAAACAATGGGTTTATTGCGGACCAAATTTCCTGTCCGTGTCATATCCCGACTGGGTGACATCGATTGGGCAGCGAAATCGTGCGATCTAACGCCTCTAGACGGTTTCATTTGGAGCTTTATAAACGACAGGTCAACGCAAACTTTCCATAGTTGATCGGACGAGCACGAGAACAAAATTCGTTGAGTTATTGATGAAATTGGGCCGTAATTGTTCGAAAATGTAATTAAAAAAATCGCTGAAAGAATGGTCACCTGCTGCAACAACGTAGAGGGATAATTGGTAGATATTTTATTTCAAACATTATTCCCATGTTATGAATTAATTAACTGGTAAGTTTCTAAAAATGAATTATAATAAAAAAGTTCTAAATGGGACAACCTTTATAACGTCTTAATAAGGAGAACTTAGCAAAAGATTCAATTCGTAAATCTCTCGTAGTTACTTTAATTCCGTAATTATAAATAAGTCGCCTTTAGTCCTTGAGGGCTGCAGGATGATCGTGTAGCCCAATGGTGATGAAGCGGGTGAGTCAAAAGGTCTTGTCCCTGTAGTCACTAAGTGTAGTTATGTAATATTTAACTACGCTGCAAGGGAAGGGACGTTCCCAAAACCACCCTTTGTTAACTGTTTTATTCCTGGATGGGGTCTAAAAAATCCCTAATGACATTTTTTCTTTAAGTTAGTCAATATTTTTAAAATTTTCTTTTTAAACTTTTTAACTTTAATAATGAAATAAACAAAGCACTTATCTGCCATACTAGGTTTATGCCCATCATAAGAATAGTAGATTTCACATAAGAAAAAAAACTTCCGAACTGGTTTAACTCTTAGATCATTTTACATCTGAATTTATATTTGTCTGTAGCTTATGCACGGCTTATTATTGATTCCTATAGCTCCATTAAGCCATTCATTGTAAATTCTTATTGCGCTATTATGCAACATTAAAATAGCGATATATAAAACCCTGCATAGTCTTCGAAAGATGTTTGCCGTGATAGAAAAGTCTGGGGCTTTATTTTCTCAGCCTACCTCGATAAGAAACAGCGTGTTGGTAATGTGTATATCGTTTTAACGTACATTTAACCATTGATTCGTAAATAAATAAATTAAATGAAAAATGTCTGTAGCGTAACCCATTTCAGAAAGCTCGAAATATTTAGAGCTAAGTTACTGAAGGGTTAATATATCCGTTCTTTTGTACTGCACCTCATCTTCCCAGGGTTGATCTCCGTAGCCCTTTTGGCCACCCTTCGGCTCTCAGAGCCGCTTATGCCCTGCCGCCGCAGTCTGTAAAATTTAACGAGACCTTTGGTTAAAGTGTTACACTGAAAATCACACGTGTTATTGTAGATACGTCATTATGCGTGGAACCAAGGCTGTACTATATAACAGGCCATGACGCGACCGTGTTACGTCATTATACGTGGAAGCAAGGTTGTACTACATAACAGGCCATGACGCGACCATGTTACGTCATTATGCGTGGAAGCAAGGCTGTACTACATAACATGCCATGACGCGACCGTGTTACTTCATAATAAAAAAGCATGACTGTACTACATAATAAGAAGCATGGCTGTACTACATATAATTTTCCTTTTATTGTTATTAATAAATAAGGTAAACACTTTGATAGGGCACGTAATGTGCAGCTGTATGGAAAATTACGTGCTACGTCCACTACATGAGAGAGTATGGATATTATCCCTGACTTTATCCAAATGTCTTCTTACTGGGGATGCTTAGTTACAGATCATTAGAAAGTGGAAGATCTCTTCGATTAGGTGTCCATTTTTTTGCTTGCTCCGGGGTAATTTAGTCAATCCATCCGTCCTGAAGTGTCTTGGTTTGCATATTCCGGATAATTATTTGAGACAACACTCCCATAGATTGTTCTATCAACCTATAAGTTGAACCAACCTGCATTTGGAGATGCCGGTAGGTAGAGCAATCACACTGTTAAACCGTGTGTGTCCTCATATAGACGTTTTTCATGTGTCACTCAGCTCCTTCAGGAAAAATCTCTTAAATTTAGTGTAGTACTTGAAATAATTTAATCTTTTTATATTATCTTACAGGCTACATTTTATCATTGTCTTTTAGTGTAACATATACATTTTTACAATATTCTTTATAAATCTTAAAATGTTGAACTGTTTTATACATGTTTTTTTGTACTTGTTATGCTTGGTTCTTGTACGAATAAGAGAAACTTGTTATGTACGAGTACAAAGGACCTGAAAAAAAATTAATAAATGGAGTTTAAATAAATAAATTAAGGTTGTGGTAGAGCGCCATTTTACTATAAAAGAATATTATGGCAAGTGGAACAAATGAATGAAGTTAGATAACAGAATAAATGTAAATGTGAAGGCGTAGTAAGGAAATACCAAGAAAAAAATGATTGAATCAAGTCAATGTTATTACAAATTAAGAGAATTCGTAGTTGTTTTATGAAGACGTGTGTGGGTGTAGAAGTAGCGAAGGATGTGTAACAAGTATAAAATTTAGCGCTTTGTCCTCTCCGAACCACCCTGACAAAGAAATTGTGTGATGTCTGTAGTTGCACTGGCAACTTACTTCTTTACTGGTTTAATGTCCAGACGTTATATTATCTGTAATCTGTAGTTTATTTGGTGGTCTTAATAAATTATTTGACGACTCCTGTGGCTTGTTGATCGCGGGTCGATGACGTTACCCAGATTTTTTTAAAAAGAGTTTCAGTCCGGTTTTCACCTATGGGCTGTTTAACGAGTTACTTGATGGTTGAAAGTTCTTCTTCTTCTTCATCTAATTTTAGGCCTGTTATGGTCCTGAATCACTGTTTCCCTCTTGTGACGTCGACTGCCAGCTGTCTTTCCATCTTTTGGGAGGTCGTCTTGGAGGTCTGCTTGCTTGGGGGATACTGTCTCTGGCCATTTTTGCGGCTCTCGGTTCCGCCATTCTGGATACGTATTCGTTCCAGAACCTTCTTCTCTGTCGTCCCCATCTGACAATATCTTCAACTTCGCACGTCCTTCGGATTTCTGTGTTTCGTACTCTATCAAGAAAGGTTTTGCCAGCGATACTCCTGAGTACTATGGTTGAAAGTTGCCACATGAAAATATATCCATCATATTATACTGTATTTAATAGAACTCGCCAAACAGACACAAAAACACAAACAATAAAAATTCAATCATTTTTTTTTAATCTGCCAGAGAGTTTGCTCTCTAAATGGCGTTACATAAATTGTTCTTTTTATTAATATTACCTATATTTCTGTCTTCATAAATCAGTTTTTTCATTCCAATCCATCGCATATCGGTATTTATGTAAAATTAAATAAAAATAGAGTTTACGTGCATTTCTGTTAAAATGTTAAAAAAATACAATAACTGAAAGTAAAACTAAAAAAAAAACAAATAGATAATGTAGAATGATGTCTATAAAAAATAATCATAAAAAGACAAAGCAATTACAAAATATATTTAATCAAAGGTTTCGGGTTTAGTACATTTTGGTACTAAATATTTAACAATAAATTAGGTACTTTGTTTTTCTACTAATTATTTAGAGGCACCCATAAGTCACGACGTTTTTTTTCAATGAAATTCAAAACAATTTTTCTTATACTTTGTTCAACTTTTCGTATACAAAATAATTCCCCATATTATCTATAACCTTCTGCCACCTTTCTTTCAAATCATCCATGCCCTTCTTGTAAAATTCAGCGGGTTTTGACTGAAAATAGTCTAAAAGTGCCGTATTCACCTCTTCTAAGGAATTAAAGTTTTGATCTCTTAGAAAACTTTCCATAGAACGAAATAAGTGAAAATCAGATGATGCGAGATCCGGCGAGTATGGAGGATGCAACAGGGTGACCCAACCAAGATCCTGGAGATTTTCACGCGCCAATTTCGCAACATGAGGCCGTGCGTTATCGTGCTGAAGAGTAATGGTGCGTCTATTCACCAAAGCTGGCCTCTTTTGGTGCAATGCTTCGTTCAATCTATCCAACTGTTGACAGTATAACTCTGCCGACACTGTCCGATCTTGTGGCTAAATTTCGATGTAAATTAATCCTTTAGAACCCCACCATACACACAATAACACTTTTTTTAGAATGCAATGACCGTTTAGGGATTGAAACACCCTTGAGTCCGCGTTTTAACCATTGTTTTTTTTTTCGTTACGTTTTTTTTCGTTGAATAGAAAACCCATTTCTCATCACCAGTCATTAAGTCACAAATAAATAATCTGCTGATACTGAGCCGTTGAGCTGAGCTGCTGAGCTGCTGATGCTGAACCATGCTGCGGCCGGTCAATGCGTGTGGGACCCGAACACCTTCTTTTTGAATCTTGCCCAACTTCTTTAGGATCTTCTAAGTACTGGAACAGGACGTACCGACCTTTTCCGATAATTTTTCAATGGTCAGCATCGGATCGTCTTCGATTGCAGACTTCAGGGCTGCTTCATCCGCCTGGACGGGTCGTCCACTTCGAGGCTCGTTTTCCAAACACAAATCATCAGATTTAAATTTTTTGAACCATCGTTGGCATTTCCTGACATTCAATATGTCACCGTAAATCTTGCAGATATCCTTCGTAGCCTCTGTCGCTTTCTTTTTCAAATGATATTGAAAAGTATACAGCTCCGCAGATGTTGTTCCGACGGACACGTCTCTTCCATTGTCTTCAGAGGGATAAAGGAACCCGTTTTTTTTGTCTCAAGGCCACGAGCAGGTAGCCGCTACACAAGAAAAACTTATAACACGTCCTTACTGCCTAACAGACTGAAGGAGACTAGTTTAAAGATGGCGCATCAACAAAAACGACGTTACTTATGGGTACCCCCTAATATAAATATTTGCTACACGTGTTTCTACCTCTATTCTCGATGCTCTTTTTAGGCTAAATGATCTCGCCTGAAGAGAGCTTTGGGATAGGAGGCAGAGACACGTGTAGCGGGGATAAATGTATTTAGTGGAATTATAAAATAACTTGTTATTAAATATTCTGAATATACTTTTTAAAATATATTCTTATTCTAGTTAATTTGACTACTCGGTTTAAACATTATTAATTTACGAGTAATATATAAAATTGAAATTGGTCGTAATCCAGTAAAAACTGTCCGCAGACCTGCACTGGTTCAGGAACCATGCTTTAGTAAGACTGGTGTACATGAAACGTTTTGTAAAGATTCTACCAAAAATTAAAGCCATCTTTACGCCATCATTTATATCCTTCCTGGTTTATTTGATGAGGGCGTGTTGCCTTTATATTTAATATAATATTTTGTATGTTATCTCGTAAATCCCGCACACACCCGGCTTCTAACGAAATTAGTAAGTTTGTCAGAAGGTAACAAAGGAAAGTTTCTCCTTTATCCAAGTTTAATGAATCTGGGTTTGTTGTTTTTCATTTATTATGTCCCCAGTAAACTAGACTTTTGCCTGTATCTCACTGAGGATATACCATACTGGTCCGCAGAGATGTGGACTTTAGTTCACAGCAAACCAACCCGGAAAAATAAGTGACTTGCATGGATAAACGATGCAAGATGCATGAAATCATGACAAACTCGTAAGACGTGTAGCTAGCTGCATTGCACATGTTTTGTCTTACTCTAGCCTCGTTTCACACTCTTCTAATGTTTCACAGTGCGGCTCTTCTTTATATATTTTATAGGTAATATTATTCTCTGTCCACGCCCCCGCACGTGGATGCACTCCTAAAACATATCGTAGACTCCCTTCATTACGCAGAAATTTGCATATATTCGTCCTTTTTTCTATGCTCTCTATTCATCCGCGCGTAAAAATAAATGTATATAACACATATACATACACTATACTACACCCAAACCCGATTGTGTTACTCTCGCATATTGGAAGATCTACAAAGGTTTGTTTGTTTCTTGTTTTCCCTTGGTGAGTTTTCTTTCCTTATTCTTATCTTAGATATATTTATTTTATAATATTTTTAACCTGTTCGGGTTCAATTCTCGAGTTAGATTATGCTTTCTCGACGGCCTTATATAAATTGTCTATTTATTATTATTATCGCATATTAGGTTTATGACAATAATACTATTTTAAAAGACATTGTGATTTGTTTTATCAAACACTGTTTATTCCACTTTTTGTAACGGTATAACTCTACCGGTTTCAAGGCTTTCACCTCATCTGTCCTCTCTGCTTAAACTAGTAGCTAAACAGAGTAATTGTTTGTATGTAACATTATTAGAATTAATAAGCGTATAAGTGAAGCAAAGACGAAATGGATGCCTGAAAGATGGTAACAAATGGAGACGTTTCGGAAATACCTGACTTTTTTCCTATACATTCAATATATAGTATATCATACTTCGGGGATCTTAAGGAGTAACTCGTTTACCATATTAAAGGATGAATTTGGAGATAAAACTTGCCCAGTGGAAGGAATATGCACAAGAGTATTTAACCTACCGGTTTCAAGCTTTCCACATCATAATCAGACGAGCACAAACGATACCGAATTATGGTTGGGCTGGACAAAAACATTTCCCTCGTCTAACGGTAAAACATAGAATGAGGATTGTGGGTGGAGGGAGGCAGGAGATGACTTCAACAAGCAGCGATGAAACCTTTGAAACATATGTGTTTACCAAGTGTTCATCACAATGTACTGACTTTGATATTTCCAAGGCCTCGAATCTATCGAATTTATTTCCGTAACTATGAATATACAAGAATTTGACATCATTGATAGAAAATGTATGATATTCTCGGTAAAAATGATTAGCCATTTCAGAAGAAATAGGAGAATTTGTGTTCAGTAAGTCTTTTTTCAAAGGACCATCCTATTTTTCCTATGTAAGACGATCCCCTAGCCTGGAAGGAGTCTGCGGGTTCGATTTTCGTTGGAACCTAGATTTTCAAAAATATTCTGGTTTTCTTTAACATATTTGTGGTTGGTTTGAAGAGATTATCACATGGCAATAAGTCAACCAGGTTGTATTGTATACAGATGAAAGTGTTACAAAAATATATATTCTTGACCTTCCTGTATAAGTTATTCTAATGAAACTTCCCTGTAAATAACCTAAAAATGGCAAAGCTGTTAGTCTAGAATCTAGACCAACAGTCAGCCATGTTCAATACTTCAACATAGAGATGTGTAGTTCGTAAATGAATTATTCAACTGAACGAAAGAACTAGTTCAGTCGCGGTCATGAGCAACTCTTCTCTTGTCTTTAGATTCGGCTTCGTTCCTTTCGTTCCGACAGGCAGTTGCATAAAGCTAGATATCTAAAATCATTAGTGACCGTCACTAGTGATTTTAGATTAACCTTTTCCATCGACCTTCGAGCCCGAATTGACTCCTAACAATGTAATATCGACTCCCGGGGAGCGTTATCGATCATTTTAGGGACCATTGGTCTAGATGATGTTCCATTGACCATTGGTCTAGATGATACTCGGGCATAAAATTTATTGAGACGTTACCTCTATAGGTAAAAAACAGTGTAGTGACCTTGCGTGCGGTCACTGAACCCACCAAGGCGTCCCTTGCTCGCTCGGTCATTGAACTCGCAAGTGGCGAGTGCGAGACGGCGCTGGGCGAAGGTCTCTCGCGCGGTCATTGAACTCACTAGTAGCGAAGAGCGAGACATCGATATATCTCTTGCCTCTCCTGCAGGCCGTAGTATGAAATGTATATAGAACGTGCAACAATAAACATGTGTCCAGTGGAAGCGAGACAGCGACATGTTCTGCGCCGTTCTATACATTATAAATACAGACGCTTACAATAAACTTTCTCTTTACTTATTACAATCTCGACGACTTTTATTCAAACAACCAACATCCTTCTATGCAAAACACAAGTCCCTAAAACAGTAAAAAGAAAATCTAAAGAAGACATGTAATTTTTTTTATTTAAGTTTTAAATATTTTACGATCGAACTACAATGAAGCGGAATACAAAGATTCAAAAAAACTTCAATGAAACTAAATGTTTCCCTTTTCAGCGTTTTTCAGTAATTTTCAAGCCTCTCAGTTTTCCGTTTATATCGCATTATAGTCATGCATCATGTAGAAAAAAAGACGTCTGTCTAAACACAGTCTATATATAGACCATCCCATCAGGAGTGATGCTCGTACGAAGGTGTCGTGCCGTGCCATACCGTGTCGGGTAAGGGGTGTCTTCTCCATCCCCATCCTTTATTCCCCAGCCCCAGGCGAGCCACAAAAGGCCTCAGATCAAACAAAACAACACTATCTCTAAATCTGATGCCTCCTGTGTTGACTTTGTTATATTTTGGTCTGATGTTTGGTGAAAACCATCACGAAATTTCTAAGACACTATTTGAACAATTTTATTTTGGGGTAACATAAATGCTTTTCCCTTAAACAATGCAATGGCGTGATCTATTATTTTTTTTTTGGGAATTCGTGTCAGTGCTAGAAATATTTTAAAAATATATACGTTATTGCATTCGTCTTTTTATGCAACCCACCCACACTATAGTATGATATACTCGTATAAGACTCGCTCCGTCTTTAGCATGCTTTAAGAAGCGACTGAAAAAAACTCTTAATTCCTAGTCAGTGAAATAACGTGCTTCATTCCTGATTTTTATTTTCCTTTCCTCTCCACCATCCCTTCCTTTCCTTTTGATTGATGATATCTCACTTTATATGAAAAATAATGTACGGGTGATTGTCCGTCTTTGTGGGGTTCGTAGGCATGTGCTCACGTATATGTTTATGGATTTCGTGGGGATGGATAGTAATTTGAATTATTTATGCGACCACGTAACTGGCTTCATTTACTTTTATCTGCTTGGTTGGAAGAGATTGCCACCTGGCAATAACCCCGCCAGATTGTATTTGCAATAAGCATTAAACAAATAAATGATTTTTGCCTAACATTAAAGACAAAAATTTCATTATAAGAGTTAATGTTATCAATATTTATTTAAAAAAAATAATTTAAGACAACTAACACGTTCACTGCGTCGAACACGGCTCCCGTGTCCATACAAAATAGCCTTGAATGTTGAGTGCACTCATAAACGTCTCCCGATAAGGATTCGTCGCCGGTTTCATGTGTTTTGAAGACACGAAGGACTACACTTGTATATGATGTTTCAATAGAAAGTAGAATTTGATTTTTAATAAAGTTATGGGTTTTAAAAAATTCGCGTATTTTAAGCATCTCTGTATGACACTTTATACGCAGTGAACGTGTTAAAAGCTTCAACTGATTAAAATTAAATACATTGTTATTTCTTTTATCAAACACTCTTTATTCCACTTTTTGTAACGGTGTAACCTTAACGGTTTCAAGGCTTTCAGCTCATCATCAGGGGAGCGCAAACAAGACCCCTGATGATGAGGTGAAAGCCCTGAAATAGGTAGGGTAATCCGTTATATAAAATGGAATAAACAGTGTTTGATAAAACAAATTACAATGTCTTTAAACCTCCACAATGTTGATGCTTTAACTATAAACAATATATAAAATTAAATAATTGAACATTCGATCTTTAAGAGGAAAGTTCTTCGATGAAAAAATAACACAACATTTAATGGACACGGAAAAATATGGTATTAAGTAAATGAAACTTGTCCCGTAAAGGACAATTGAAAAACACACGATCTACAGTCTAATTATACAGCTGTCGGGATACTTCATAATATCCATTCTGTAAAGGTGACTAGCCACCGTACGTCTCCGACAAGACTGTAACTTCAGTAAGGGACAGACCGACGCTTCAGTCTTGTTCATTCATATTCTATTAAATGGATGGAGGGTGGAGGTAGAAATGTAGGGGTGCGGTTATTAGATTTTGTATTTTCTCACATCTGCAAATAATCAGTAAAGCATATTTGGTAAGAAAACCGCAGAAAACTTACAAAGGGAAAAAACGAATTACTAATAAATTTATGTAGATCTTCTGTAATGTGATAGTAATACATTCTGCTTTAGGTGTAAAATTTTCTCTAGACTTCTGTTGAAATATGTTTGTGGATTTTGCAAATTTAGCAAAAGGGTTGCTAATTTAACTTGTCTACTTTCTTGAATTTGTTCAAGAAAGTAGCCGGAGAAGTTAAATGGACCAATACCAGTCAGTTTAGTAAAGTCTCGCTTATACACAATAAATTTATACGGCGACCAATTTAACCCATTATGTCATCAAAAATAAATTAATTAATGTCTTGTCGACTAAGAACTTTTTTAGTTAAAGAAAATAATGATTAATTTTTGTATGCACATTTTAAGTTTTAAATCGATTTTTCGAATTTTACAAACTTGTACGAAAAACTTATAAAACCATAAAACCTTAGCAGTGTCAAAGGAAAAATAAACGAGATATTAGTGTTAGTGAGTAATGAAAGATATTAGTGTTAGTGAGTAATGAAAGATATTAGTGTTAGTGAGTAATGAAATATATTAGTGTTAGTGAGTAATGAAAGATATTAGTGTTAGTGAGTAATAAAAAATATTAGTGTTAGTGAGTAATGAAAGATATTAGTGTTAGTGAGTAATGAAAGATATTAGTGTTAGTGAGTAATGAAAGATATTAGTGTTAGTGAGTAATGAAAGATATTAGTGTTAGTGAGTAATGAAAGATATTAGTGTTAGTGAGTAATGAAAGCTCTGAGCAAGTTGCTATTTACGAGTCTGTAGTATTTTCTAAAATGATTGAAAAATTACGGGGGATGTCTAGCGATAGGTTACAAAGTCAATGAGGTACTAAAACACGTATTTGAACTGGACAGTGCAAAAATATGCTAAGATGATAATTGACAACAATATTTGAGTATCAATCTTGATGTAAGGGAGTTAAACGTGAATGTGAAAAAGACTGATAAGAACTAGAATAAATGCATGCACTTAGAATAAGATCATACATGCAGTGACAATGTATGATATAATACAGAATGACGTGGTATGAGGTGAATTTGAACTTAAGTATTGAGTTTGGTGAAGAACATTTGGAGATGGCAGAAGGAATAAATGAAAAAAGACTAACAAAACAAGTATACAGTTAAATTATTGCTGATACGTTGTCTTCCTGAACTTCTTCCATCCTGCATTTCTCTCTGTATCATCAGTTGTAAGGATTTCATATTTTTTCCTCGCATTATACGTGCAAAGCATTCTAATTTCCTACTTCTCTCTCTCTCCGTGGTTGCAGTCCTAAGACTGGTTTGCAGCAATTTCAACTCTTCTCCTCCATTCCCCCCTGTCCTGTGCGGCTCTTTTTAAATCTGTATATGTTGAGCAGCGCACGTCCACCAACAGGTCCTCCAGGTACTCTCGGCGTGGGCGTCCCCTAGAGTTTGTCCCCTCGGTCATACCCTCCATTATGGCATGCAAGAGGCCCTCTTGTCGTATTATATGACCGATCCATCTTGCACGCCTTTCGGACAGGATCCTGAGCAGGTGCCTTCCTCCTTCGATTCGTTGGAGAACCTCTTCATTTGTGATGCGGTCTCTCCAGGAAATTCCTAATAGTCTTCTATAGGACCACATCTCAAAATCTCTCCTACTCCACATCTCCTACTTCTAATACTGGATAATTCTTCCACTTCTTAATTCATCCGTTTCAAGATGTCATTTACCAGCCCATGAGAAACTCATTAACCCATTATTCACCCACAGCAACACATTTTAGCACTGCACTCGTAACGCACTGGGATCATTTCGCCTAAAGAAAACCTCGTGATAGGAGGTAGAAACAAATGTAACGAGGATTTAAAAAAAATAATTAAAGGACAATTTTATACAGCAACGTTTAGAGAACAAACACTTTTCCAGGGTGCTGCGCTGCATCTTGTGATATAAGTTATATTATACGTAGTAATAAGAATTTGCCACGTGGCAATTAATCAGCAATGTTGTACTGTGCACAATGGTAGCATAATACTATACAACATCTACTTCGTCGATACTGGCTTAAGTGTCGCGGTGTGACCCAACAAGCTGGTGTGCTCCGATCGTCTCACTCCAGTGTGCAATTGGATTCAGTGCAGCGGTGTGGCCGGTGAGTTTGCTGGTGTGCAACGGTTCACTCACTTAAAACAAACTCCATGGTACGGCTTCGCTTTCCAGTTTGACGTTGGAATGGCGAGGGGATCCTCGACTACGAGGCCCGGCAACGACGACGAAGTGTCGCGAACGGATTGATTTCGACCTTTTATATATTTGTATTCAAGTCTCTAATGGGATGTCTCCATTGTTTTTTTCTAATCTCGAGACTCAAACCCACTTTTATCAAATAAATCACGCCTGGCAGCAATAGCGGCGCCCAAGCGAATCATGTATTACATCTTCTTTGTACACAGTTCAACTTTGTTGAATTATTACCACGTCGCAATGTCGTCCGATTAACCAAAAATATATTTATAAGACCCTAAGTGAAAACTCTGGTTTTGTCTGAAGTCTTTAACTTTGAAAAAATCTGTATTCCAACGGCAATCGAACCCGCAACCTCCGTGTAAGAAGACAGGCGTCTTACCAACTAGGCCACGGAGGTCATTAATGTTATTTAAGGGAGAAATAAAGGGATTTAAAATGAAGTTCCATAAAGTTAAAATAGAGACCTTTGATAAATCAATTAATGAACAATTCAATTTAAATATTTGTAATTTGTTTAGTTAAACACTGTTTATTCCACTTCATATAACGGTATAACCATACCGGTTTCAAGGTTTTACCCTTATCATCAGGATACCACACACAAGTCTTGTTTGTTAATTACAATGTCTTTAAACCGTCACAATCTTGATGCTTTAACTCTAAATAAAATATAAATTTAAATATTTTACTTGTCGTACAGTGTGTGCCAGAAACAAAGGTCAAAATAAAACGTAAAGGCTTTCACGTAAAGAATGAGTTTTTAAATGCCAGGGCCACAACAAGTAGATATCATACTAATGCTTATCTATAAGAATGAGGTATTCAGTTGGACACAAACATCCCAAACACATGTTACTAGAAATTGCGTGCTTTAGTCGACTCCTCGAAGCCATTATTTTGGAGTGTTTAATAAGAGTTTTCAATTTTTCACTGACAATCTCCAACACTTGGCAACACTTGCCAGAAATTCCGTTAGAACTGACCACGTCTCTATTGAGGATTCGTAATACAGACGTAATTTGAGTACAGGACATGCGAACAGGGGCGGAACAAGGTGTTTTAGCACTCGGAACAGTAGAACAATTGTGCCATCTGCTTAACCTCTCTGATCGGCGAATAATAGAGGATTTTATTATATGTTATCATACTTTTTGAAGTCACGAATGGAGCGAATGATTGTCCACAACTTATGGCATTGAGTAACATTCGAGTTTTAACAAGAATGACTAGGCTGCAATACACATTTTTGTGTGAGAATTTTAGAACGAATTGTTTTGTAAATTGTCCCTTGTCTAGATTCCACAGGATCGAAAATGAGTACGCTGCAGTCTCGGAAATGTTTGGAGTTAGTTTGTTTACCTATAAGAGGTGTCTGAAATGTCTGAAATGAAATGGCGCTTTCAAATATCTGAGCCTTGAGATCGTTTCTTCAGTACTTATAAAAACCTTTTTTGAATTACTCTTAAATTGATTATTGACTTTTAACGATTGCTGTATTTTTCCCTGTGCTGAAGGATAAGGAATGTGTTTTCCATTAATCTGTTTTTATTTTTTGCACATTCGATAAAGTTCCAGTTCCGCATTCTGATCTGGACTACTCACCGGACTGCAGCCCATCGCACATATCCATGGTTCCGCCTCTGTTTGCGAGAAAAGTTTCAGATTCAGCCCAAAGATGGTCTGCTATTTTATGACATATATTGTGTCCAATATAAGTACTCATATAAGCACAATTTATGTAGTGCCGTTTGGAGAGCAAACTCTCATGAAGGGGGCTGTAATCCTGAAATTAAAAAAAAATTGTGATTTTAATGCAGGCGCAATGCAATAAAGTTAGGATTTTTTAAAATGTATTTACAGATAACCTAAAGTGAATGCGATGTACGGGTGAACAATGAAATATTGGAGAAAGTTGAGGGATTCTGCTATTAGGGTAGTATTTTCTCAGATAACTGAAGAATTAAGAGAAATATCGAATTGCTTGTAGAATAGGAAGCAAAGTCAATGGGGTAAAACATATATTTTCAAATCAGACAGTATCAGAACAGTACCTTTAATACAAAATTCAAGGCATGGGTGTGAAACGTAGACGTGGAAAATGACTGAGAAGAACCGAATAAATGCTGTGGATATGCGTGCACTGACAATAATACTTAAGGTAACAATATTTGACAGATTACGAAATTAAGTGATAATGGATGATTGAGAACTTGAAGCTTATGTGTCGAGTAAGAGGAAGAAGAGCATTCTGAGATGGTTTGGACATGCAGAAAGAATAAATGAAAGTAGACTTACCAAATAAATATATAATGCAAATGTGAGTGAAATACGTGGTAGAGGAAGATCAAGGAAAGTATGATATGCTTGTGTCAAGGGAATTATATCTTGAAATAAGGAAATGTAGTCAGTCAGAGAAATCGTAGGAATTGTATGACAAGGTATATCGGAGAAATATGTATGTCGAGATAAAAATTCTGACACTCTTTTTCTACCCTGACAGGGAGATGATATAATAGTCTGTAGAAAAGTCTATGTGATCAGGCGTTGAAAGATTCTTTTGCATTCCAATATTGGTATTAACCACACACACCTGAAAAACAAGGGTTAAGGCTAAAAAACATATGTATGTATAGATACAACGAACTCTTGGCACAAGACAGTTAAAAAGTTCATGTGCCCTTCCTCCTTGGTTCCAGTCTCCCCAGGGCACCAGCCTAGGAGGGCACAGCGCCAGTGTTGGCATTTCTTCCAGTTCCGACCTTTACCAGCCCTGCACATCAGACCTTTCCATTAGACACGACTCCGACTTGTATTAAATGTCAGCTCGCACTAAACTCGAGTTGTTTTTACAATTCGCTTTTCGTAAATGGTTCCAGAGAAGAGAAAGACTGGAGAGAAGTGAAATACTAAAAAGGGTAAATGGTCTCAGAGAAGTGGAAAATTGAAGAGAGAAACTTTGAATTTCGCTTTATAAAACTTTTTATTTATTCATTGGCGAGGTTTTACTGTTGATCTTTCGAGAAGCATTGCTGGTCCTTTCAAGAAGCATTGCTGGTTCTTTCGAGAAGCATTGCTGGTCCTTTCGAGAAACGTTGCTGGTCCTTTTGAGCAGTGTTGCTGGTCCTTTCGAAAAGCATTGCTGGTCCTTTGGCGTAGAATGGCCCACTTATTAGTGTTAGAGATATAAATAAATAAATGAATATAGGTTTATTGATATCAACGGGTCTTCTATGCCTGTTAGAAGGGCCTTAACTCTTTTGAACGGGACTGCTTCGGATATTGACATAACATATTTCATATCACATTACCAAAAGCAAAAGTTAATTTTCTTCTAAGATTGAGCGCGTTAGAAAGCACTCATCAACGTATTTAAGTGACTTTGAATATATGTGTATGTTTGTGTGTATATATGGTATGTATGCATATGCATATTTTTAAATTTTGTATAATTTTTTTATGTTACATAATTTTCTTATTTTATATAATATTTTTAATGTTAACATTTCTTATATTTTGAATGTAATTGGGCTAAACCTGTTTTGAGAAAATAAATAAATAAAAAAAAAAACGTTGTATATATTATACATATATAAATCAATCCGAAATCGCACATATATATCCTGTGGTATATCGTATATAACTAACATAAAATATCCATTAAACACTGTGTACATCTTCTTCTTATTTGCCGAACTCTGCCTTCTTCTCTGTCATCCTGTGCGGCTGACAGTAAGTAGATGTTCCTTGAAGCCGGCGGGCTGTAAGGCGGGGCTGGGCATCGGGGGGACGCTGAAACCTGACGATACCCACTAGGGTCGCTGACAAGTCGATTCATCCCTTTGGATTTGTTTTATAAAATAACAGACATGACCGAAGTCAAAGGTATCCTTGTACCCTCGAACACTAGGAGGAAAAACTGCCTGTGTCGTTCGAGCGAAAAAAGAGAAAAGCTGATAGGAGTTAAAATGTTATCAAAATAAAATTATAAATGAAATATGTAAAATCACAAATGGAATATGGGTGGCGAGTGTAGCTTTAGGAAGCACTTCCAGGCAACCGTTTTTGGAAAGCTTTCCAAAATTTATGATGTTATGTGAACACTCACATAACTTCATTACACTTAAGCTGAATGTGTTTGTATCAGACGTATGCGTCACCTAAAATATGATTTATGTATATTTTCTTGTTTGTTTGATATTCAAATATACTTTGTTTGATGTACTTGCTGTACACATCGATTATAATGAAATGTTCCTTATGTGTGGCCTTCGCGAGAGCTACTATCAAAAGCAGGCCGGCCCATGCAAGCGAAAACGTGCGAAATACGTACAATATCGCAAGCAATGACGGCACACACGGGCGAAAGTATAGTAGAAGCTTACGATGAGCAAAAAACCAAAAATATTTTCTCGGTTTCTGAAGTATGTGTTTTATTTACGACCAACTTCTATCTGCTAAAGAGGAATATCTTGACCCTGCCACCTTTCACCGGAAAAGCATAAAGTGAACCGAAATCTCCGAGTTTTGAGCTGCAGCCACCCACCTATTTTACAGTCTTTGTATTGGTGCTGTACAAAGTGATCCTTCGAGCCGGATCTGCTGCATTACTGTGCTGTACAATGTTACTATCACATATCGAATGATCTTCAAAGTGTTATTTATAATCCGTCTTCCCCGTGTAATTTTTTTGTAGTTTTCTTTTAACCCTTCCCTTACGGTGATAAAAATAATACGCGTGCTCCGGTGTTGGGTAGTGAGTACGCAATAATAAATTTGCGATTTTAAATCGGAAAAGTAAGAACATTCATAGATAATCCCCTTCATTAATTATAATTGAAGTTAAAAATTATAATAATTGAGATTTATTGGCTGAAAACATTAAAAAACCATCTGAAAACATTAAAAAACGCTCACGGAACGGGCGTACGTCTAACCTATTTGCAAGCCTAGAGGCTACTAGTGGCGCGGAACGTCAGTCGCATACCCCGGCGCTTACGCCTTTGCTTGCGACGTTGAGACAATTCAGCTCCTCGCAATTCAGTCTAGTATGCAAGAGTGAGATGCGAATATAGTGTCGCGCTTCCCGCATACTATTCACCTATCGTCAAGACGAGGCACTCGCAGCGTTTAAATGCGAATTTGTTTTCGTTCTTTACAAAACACCTCGATGTAGTCGATAAATTCTGATTATTATTAAAATTATTTTTTAAATCAATGCGTAAATATATTATGGAGGAATACCTAAAATCTTAACCTTGTATTTATTATATTTATAGAGATATTGATGGTTATTAAAAGCAACATGTAGAAGATACCCAACACAGGGAAGGAAAGGTTAACAAACATGTTTTTTCTAAATATATGAAGATTCCCAACTAGGAGCGCCCTTGAGGAGTGCCTCCTAATGACGCTATATAAAATGTCCTTTAATTATTTTCATTAAATTAATTTAATTTTTTACGATAAATGTTGTTATATTTTCTGATGTTGAATATGTGTCGTAAACATATATTTCACAGCCGTTTTAGTTAGTTATACATTGTACGAGTGTTGTATTATATTCTCATTGTATACAGCACAAGCTGGCGGACTTACTATATTGTAATGTCACAATCTCTTGGTCTTCCTCTATCCCACCTTACATTTATATTTACACTGTATATTTATTTTGTTAGCCTTTTTACATCTGATCATCCAAGGCAAAATAGAAGGCCGAAGAGGTGTCGGCAGGAGGCAAATCTCCTGGCTCCGCAATATACGTGATTGGACTGGCACAAGGGGCGTTGGAGATCTTTTTCGGGCTGCCGGGGACAAAGTTGCCTACTCTCAGGTGATATTCAACGTTGGGGGGACCTGACATGACACTGGAAAGAAGAAAAAGCATTTTTTAATTTATTCGTTCCACGCCCTCATACCATTTCAGAGTTGTACAGCACCGGTACGAAGACTGTAGAATAGATGGATGGCTGTCGCTCGATGCTCGGAGATTTCGGCACACTTTATGCTTTTCCGGTGAAAAGTAGCAGGATGAAGAGATTCCTCTTTAGCAGGTAGAAGTTAGTCGTAAGTAAAACACAGTAGACACAGTATTTTTGACGTTTCGCGCTCCTTATGTAGCTCTCGCGAAGACCACGCATAAGGAACATTTCATTACAGTCGGTACACAGTAAGTACTCGTAGATCAAACAAAACATCTTTAAAATATCAAATAAACAAGAAAATGTACATCAATCATATTTTAGGTGACGCATATGTTCGATACAAAAATGTTTTTATTAATCTTACTCGACACATCAGCAATAAGTTTAAATTCATCCCAGATCACTTCATTCCGAATTTTATCATACATTCCCCCCCACCCCTCCCGTATATTTTTTCTAAATACACGCACTTCTACAGCATTTATATAAGTTTTTTTCAATCTTGTTTCACGTCTACGTTTTACACCTTTACATCAAAGTTGATACATAAATACTGTTATGGATTAACATGTATCTTGGCAGATTTTGATACTTTTACGAAAATCCATTTTTAAAATAACTTAAGTATAGTCATATTTATTTTTCCCCCATGTCGTGTTACTTTTTGCCATTTTGCTCAATGGTCGTCTGATTTTCATGAAAAATCAAATGATAATTAGAGCGATGTGATTTTAAAATCAACGCCAACTACTTTGATATTAATGGCTGTAAGAGACGATTCCAAAATTTGCACGTACTTTTCCAAATCATATAAATATTTTTATGGAGTGTGCAATAATGTTTTTTTTTTTTTTAATAATATACACTATACAGTATTCTCGTGTTACCCGCAGGGAATGGGTTCCACGACCCCCCGCGAATAAATACGAACGATTTCTAAATTACTAAGTTTTTTCACGCACCATTTGTTCAACTAGCAAGAATTTCTTTATTTTTTCGAAGAAACGTTCTTTCTATGTATTCTAGCAACGGCAGCGATTTTGTAAGAATTTTAAGCTTATCACTTAATGCAATCTTTCTACGGGGTTACTGCTCTTGCGTTTCGGAGGTTATTTGAATACGATACACAGGGATATCGATAACAATTTGATCATAGTGATAAATGAAGCGTGGCTGATCATGTGGGTGACTTGATACGATTTTTTGGTACTTTGGTGGGTCTGCCTTTACCGTTTATGATAATGATTCGGGATAAAATCGTATTTAATAAAAATAGCGAGAGGTCAACCGCGTAAACAGGTTCTATGGATAATGGGGACTACTGTTTATAATTTACATCGTTTAAATAAAAAAAAACAAAGCGTTTAGTGTACATAAGAACTCTAATTTTTTTTAATTATCTTTGTTTAACACTTCGTTACATAAAGATTTAACAAGTTTTTTCCTAGGTGGTAATCTCTTCCAACCCACAAGACAAAAGGAAATAAAGGAAGTAACATGGTCGCAAAAATTATTCTACTATTAATTTGTACGAATTTCTGAAAAAAATAATTAACAACGACTTAAATTTTTTATAATAATAAATGGACAATTTTACAGTGCACTTTTTTGACAGGAAACTCTTCTCAAAGGCGACCTAACTCGGGACTCGAACTCTCTTTTATTGAACAAATCACGTCTGGCAGCTATGGCAACGCCCGAGCGAATCATCTTTAAAACTTTGTGGGATTATTACCACGTAACAATTTCCTCCAATCAACCAGAAATATGTTTATGTGGACTTAAGTGAAAGCCAGACTGAAAAATTTTATTAAAAAAAAAATTGTGATCCAGCGGGAATCGAACTCGCAACCTTTGGGTCAGGAGAAAGGTGTCTTACCAACTAAGCCACGGAGTTCGTATAATATCGTGAGTTAAACGCAAAGGAAAAAGGAAGGGATGGGGACGAGGAAAGGAGAGTAGGGAGTGAAATATGTACGTAACATTACTGACTTGAAATTAAGAATTATTTCTATCGTGTTGCTGGGATTTATGTAATTATTTAAATAATAAAGTAATTTATTGGCAAATAAGATTGTTTCAACTGAGTTTATTTACCAATCAATGGACATGCAAAGATAAGAATACGCGAAGTGACAATGTATGACAGAATAAGGAATTAAGTGATAAGGCCTGAATCTGAACTTAAGACTGATGTGTTGAACAAGATAAAGAAAAGCACTCTGAGATGGTTTGGGCAAGCGGAACGAATGAATGAAGAAAGACTAAACAAAACAAATATATATATAACAAATGTGAGTAGAAGACGCGTAAAAGAAATACCAAATGGTATAGTAGGATCAAGTGAATTATATTGTGATAGAACGAAACGTAGAGAGCCAGATAATCGTAGAAATTGTATGAGAAGGTGTTTGGATGTAGAAGAGGCTGATGATATTTGGCGCTCAGGCCTACTCCGACAGGGAAATGTCATGATGGTTTGTATGTAAGTTTATTTAATGAGCTGCTAACGACATTTTAACGTATTCTCTTTTCATTTCTAGGTATCCGACTGTCTGGAAGATTTCGAGCCAATGATGATAAGGTAAGGATTTTGTAATTTATTCAGAGGCACGAAGATTTAATTTTTGTGTCCCTGTGAATTTTCATTCTCCGTGTATAAAACATAAATAATGATACATACGCACACGCCATCAGAACATTTCCCTGCTGGGGTAGGTAGATAGGATAGAGCGCCAGATTTTCACATATTTCGCCTCTTCCCCATCTATACAACTTCTCATAGAGGTCTTACGATTTCTTTTACTTCTTGCGTTTTATTCTTTTAAAATATCATTAATTTGATCCAACCACACTTTCCTTGGTCTTCCTCAACATTGTCTTTTACTCATTTTTGTTTTGTTAGTATTTCTTTCTTAATTCGTTTCACGTTCCCCAACCATATTAATGTGCTGTTCTTTACCTTATTTAATACATCAGTCATAAATTCCCATTCATCCCTTATCACTTCATTTCCGTATACTTAAATACATTGTCACCCCATGTATTCTTCTCAATTCACGCATTTCTGCAGCATTTATTCGGCTTTTTAAGTATTTTTTCACATCCATTTTTCAATCTCATACATCAAAGTTGACACAAAAATACCGTTGTGGACTATCATCTTAGCAGATTTTGATACTGTCCAGTTCGAGTATGTAAGTTTTAGTACCCCATTCATTTTATTCCCTTTTGCTACATGTCGTTCGATATCTCTTTTAACTATTCCATCTTCTGAGAAAATACTTCTAAAATAGAAAATATCCTAAATTTGCTCAAATCTTTCATTGTTCACCCATATAAAGATCTTTTATATAATTTAGTAATCAAACTTTGTCAATCATCTTTATTCTCCGCACTCAGTATCATCATCATCAGCACTCAGAAATCCATTTACATTCCCATTCGACATTTGTGTGCCACCCATCAATCTCTGTTGTTCCTTCACACATGAATGTATGTTAATATTAATTAACCAAAGTGACGCAACGCATCCTTGTTTAACTCTTTTGAAATATAAAACCACTTAATCAGGGCACCGTTCACTCTAATACGTGTTCTACTTTCAACGTTTTATGACGCAATACCACGTATTCGTTTACATTCAACACCATTTTCATTAAATATTATCCATAGCTTATCTCTCATCAAATTTAAGACATATAAGAAAAATGTAAATTTTAATTTACAATTGCGAAATTTTAGACTCCAATCCGTTTTCAACGAAGATTTAAGGCTACTCTATGATAGACATACTCGTAAATACTGTCGTATTGCTGGGCGGGTTCAATTCTCATTCGAACCCAGATTTTTAAAAAAAGCATTCCAGTCTGGTTTTCTCTTAAGACCTCCTTAAAACTGTCTAGACAGTTGAAAGAGATTGCCACATGGCAACAAACGCGCCAGGTTGTACTGTATTAAACAAAAGTGTAATACAATATGTGCCTATAGCTACCTATAAAATTAATAAAACTACGCCAGATCTTTCTTAGAAGAGAGAATCCAGACATCTTGTTGTATTCGAACAAAACACCTTTTCTTACTTCTTCGCGAATCAATAATTCTCTATAGTCAATATTAATTTCGTTGCTTTACATCAGTGATTCCCAAGCTGTGAAACACGAAACATTTGGTGTACGTAAATACAAAGTTGTACGAGGTTGTACTTTGTTTTTCTCGAAAAAATATTTGCCTTATCTATTCTTCTTCCTGGCACTGTCCCAACTCATTGCCTAGGTAGGCTGTTGGGGTCGGCTCTTCTCGTTCTCAGGCTGTATATTCTTCGGTTCTGGGTGTCGCTTTCATCTAGGTCGTTTCTCTGCAGGATTTTGGAGCATTGAGTCATCTAGGAGTTCTTTGGTCTTCCTTTGGACGGCTGTCGTAGAAGATCCACAGACATTGCCTGATTTTACAGTATGGTCTGGTGGTCTCCGTCTTATGTGCCCGTACCATCTCAGCTGTCGCTCTTCCCACTTACTATTTATGTCAGTGACTCCCAGGCTACCACGAATGCGTGAGCTTTTAATTTTATCTTTCAGTGATACTCCTGCAGACCACCGAAGTATTCGCATTTATGCTGTTCCAAGTTGCCTAGAGTAGGAGCTGTACATAGTTCAGCATTCTGAGTCATACATAATTGCGGGTCTAACGACAGTCTGGTATACCTTTCCTTTCAGTTTTATAGGCATTTTTGGGTCACACAAGACTCTTGTTACCGATCTGAATTTCCTCCATCCCGCACTTATTCTATGGTCAGGATCCGCGGCGCACCCTTCGTCTTTGTGAATGAGTGAGCCCAGATACTTAAATGAGTCACAGCCGGCTAATATTTCCCCATTTAGTTGCATTGAAGGAGTTGTGGCATTTGTGTCTTCAAATTGCAGGTACAGATATCCTGTCATTTTCCTACTAATTTTTAAGCCATTTTTCTCCGTCTCTACAGGCTGCTCTGCAAGTCACAATGGTTATCTGATATCAGTGCTACATCATCTGCAAAAAGCAAAGTCTTAAGGATACCGTTCATTTCATGGTTTTTTAGATAATTCATGACAATTATGAACAGCAGTGGACTGAGGACAGATCCTTGGTGCACCCCCACTTTAATTGGAAATTCATGTGATCTTACTTGTGTTTTTCTTACTTGTGTTTTTCCATTGGTATACATATCTTGTATGGTAAATACATTATGCCTTATCTATTGCGAAGTAAATAATATTAGCCTTATCTTACAAATAAGGTCGAAGCGAGCGCGAGATTTCGATCAAGTCAAGTTAAATATTAATTTTAACGTCCGTGGTCCAATAAATGGCAAACGTGGAATAGGGAAACGCCATATCTTTCGACTTTAGAAATTACGGGAGAGATTTAGGTACAGTACTACTCAGTTCTTTCAGGTTACATTGAACATGATAAGGGTTGTCATGATGGTGGTCGATCTCCGACTCGAGACGACACCTTGAAAATTATTATACTGCCAAATTTTGTTTCACAAAATTTTTCTTTGATAATATAATTGGTATTATTTTGGGTTTCTGAATCCTTAACTGTGCTCAGTTCTTCTTCACTACATATTTTTCCACAACATGCAGTGGTATTTTTAGCAAATAAAATGTATTTATTTATTTTAAACTAAATTGTTAAACAATCTTTCAAGCTTACTGCCAGCAGACAGAGTCTTCCAGCCATTCAGACAAAATATCATATATAAAGGAAGTTACATGGTCGTCGAAAATATTTGAATCATTGTTTCCCTATACGAAATTCAAGAAATATATAGATAGTATAAATAAAAGTGATGTATCACCAATCAAAGGCAAAATAAAGGGATGAAAGAGAGGGGATTTGGGAATTAAACGTGTTACTCGTACATTACTGACTTGAAATTAAGAGTTTTCCAGTCGCTTTTTAAAACATGCTAGAGACGGAGCGAGTCTAACATAAGTTGGTTAGTTGGTTACATGTTCCATAGTCTTACTGCATGGACAGTATAGAAGGACGAAAAAAAGGAAAGCGATGAACTGCGAAAGCCAATAAAAAACGTCTGCTTGAGCGTAGCGCACATCCATGATCGGAAAAACGCTGAATATTATCAAGTATGGTTGTATCAAGTGAATGATTTAAAAAAAAAGAAAAAATAAGGGCTATAGAAGCCCTATGAACTGCATGAAAAGGCTTATGGGTAGTGAATAAGTGAAATACGGGTGTCGCAATAGGAACATTTGGCACCCTCTCCTTTCAACCTTGACAGGGAAACGGCTCGACGGTATGTACGAGTATTCACACAATGAAACACGTTATATTACTGACTTGAAAATACAAGTTTCTTTCAGTCACTGTTTAAAACATGCCAATGTAACGCTATAGAATTTAACGGCAAAAAATGACCAAAAAAACATTTTCTATGGCGAATACTGAATATATTTACAAAAAAAATCAAATAGTATTATTTCCACTGAATATTGTTACTAAGAGCGCTGACATATATTATGTATGCTGTAAACCACAAGTTGAAAATTTATTTAATTTTTGTGGAAAAATTGTACGTGATATGATATTTTAAGTGTTTTTTTTATTTCAGCAATTCAGTTTATTTCAATCCCACCCCCACCCACACTGTTATGGGGGACAAAATAACTCTCCATCCAGCGCGATCTAGATACACTAAAAGATCGAAATATTAATTTTTTTATGAGCGCGACGTCATATAGTGACCATAAGAGAACTGTCTAAATGGACTCATTTTACAGTGGTGACACAATTTGAGTTTGAAAAGAATAGTTGCGAACGTAAGGTCCAACATTACGGGAAGTGGAAAATGACTCGCAGTGCAATAAATATACTTGTAAAACGGCTTAAGGCCTGGAGTTCCAACTAGCAAGTTGTCAGCACTTTCACAGAACAATTTGAATGCAGCAAAACCATTCTTTGATGCCACTAGATCGGATTTGCCAATCGGTCCGAAGATGAACCGATGTACTCATAGGTTGGCTGGAGATCTCTCGGAAATTGATGACTTGATTACCATCGCAGTACCATAAAATGTAACATGCGTTTTGATCCAGATGGGCGCAAAACGAACAATAGGGGCATTGTTGAATGCTAAAGAGCTTGTCGTTTTGTTGCCATGGTCAGAGATACATTGGCTAGTCCAATAGCTTAAATACATCCACGAGGAGCAGGGGCGCACCCTGATGCAAGGAAAAAATGAAATGTGTCTTCCCACGGCGGATGACGATTTATTTCAGCACACAAAAAGACAAAGATAAGAGTCGTACTTTGAAAACAGTTTTTTTCATCGCAGGTTTGTGTTATTTTTGTCAAAAGTGGAGTACGCCAATTAAATGTATTGTAAAGGGGTGAAGACATATCATTTTTCTTCATCGTGTGTTCGATCCTGAGCGTCATGGACCTCTGTTATGTCTCAAACTCGATGCACCACCTGTCTACATGTTGAATGCAGTGCTTAAATAAGATCTTGTTATCTCCTTTATAAATCCATCCATCTCATAGAATACCTTCCTCTTGCTCATCTTCCCTCAACTATCGCCAACTTCTCTATTCTTTCATTATTCTTTCTAGCGACATACCTAAAGTACGTTGAGATCCTTTTTCTGCATGTTGTTTAAAATCTTTCAGTAATCTAATATTGTTGGATGATAGAAACGTTAGTGCGCCTTGTTGCCTATGGGATACGGAGTATCCGTATCTTACACCACATCTTGAAGGCATCTATCACGTTGATTTCCTTCTTTCTCACCGTCAATGATCGTATTGTATTGTATTACACTTTCGTTCTATATAGTACAACTTGGTGAGCTTATTGCCATGAAACAATTATTTCCAGCCAACCAGAAATATGTTAAACATGCTTTAAGTGAAAACCAGACTGGAATCTTTTTTTCAAAATCTGGGTTCCGTCGAGAATCGAATTCGCATCCCCTGAGTTGGGATACAAGCGTCTTATCAACTATAAAGTGTTACGGAGAATACTTGAAACTAAACCAGATGGATTATGATTATTTTCAATTAAGACCGGGCCATGTTTTTGTCGGATGATCATGTTTGAGATTTGAAAAACTCTGCATTAGAGAGGTCCCCCCAAACCTGAATTTACCAAGGGTGAATCTTCGATGCTAAACTACGCCATATGTTAAATATATCCTTTAATTTGTGTGTATGATTATCTCGAGTTGAAACTTAACTCCAAATAAATCATTCTTCGATTTCCAGCCATTGATTCCCCTTGATGTTCCTGACAACTAATTGTAATTCTAACAGTCGAGATTATTCCATAATGAATGGACCACGGTAAGCTGGATTACTGAACCACTACGGGTTGTATGAGTTTGAATTCAATTAATTCCACACTTAACTATTATTTGAGTGGAACACGGGTTAACTATGAATACTTAACAACATTTTTCAAAATACTAAAGCTGATAAATTGTTTATACTCTATTTTTATAATAATAAAAAAAAAAAAAGGTAAATCTATAAAGTGCCGTTTAGATAGCAATCTCTCTCTCTTCAAGAGATTTCTAGCTTGAGATTCGAGCCCACAATTATTGATAGATTAATAAGATTACATTTTTTTATATAAATTGAGTGTAAGGATTCGAAAGTGATAGTTGTGGCATTTATATTAGATACTTTCCCGCATCTGCACATGTTTAGAAATACATATTTGGTAACAAAAACAAATAAAACTTATCAAAAGAAGACGAACTATTAAGAAATATTTGTAAATCTTCCAATATGTGACCATAACATATGCGGTTTTAGACGTAATGTAGAATATTGTTTAGTGTTCATATAACATCATTATTTGGATAAAACCTCTTAACAACCTGTCTTTAAAAGCTTCTAAGGACCAGCAACAATAAAAGCTCTGTTATAATGCAATTTGAAACAGGTAATTTATTAGATAGTCGACCTTGAAGTTTTACTACTCTCAGAAGAGTCATTTCTCAGACATAGATTTGAAAAAATCTGTGGAGACATCACAGTAGGGACTTGAATACAAAGCGATAAAAGAGGTCGAAATCAATCCGTTCGCAACACTTTAGCCAGTATAGATTTCTAAGAAGCAGACTTTGCATCGTATTATGTTATCATTGCACACATCACGATCTGACACTTAAGGCAGCATATATTTCTAAGAAGCAGACTTTGCATCGTATTATGCTATCATTGCACACAGTACTACCTGCCACTGAAGGCAGCATATATTTCTAAGAAGCAGACTTTGCATCGTATTACGCTATCATTGCACACATCACAACCTGACATTTAAGGCAGCATATATTTCTAAGAAGCAGACTTTGCATCGTATTATGCTATGATTGCACACAGTACAACCTGACACTTAAGCCAGTATATATTTCTAAGAAGCAGGCTTTGAATCGTATTATGCTATCATTGCACACATCACAACCTGACACTTAAGGCAGCATATATTTCTAAGAAGCAGACTTTAGATCGTATTACGCTATCATTGCATACAGTACAACCTGACACTTAAGCCAGTATAGATTTCTAAGAAGCAGACTTTGCATCATATTACGCTATCATTGCACACAGTACAACCTGACACTTAAGCCAGTATAGATTTCTAAGAAGCAGACTTTGCATCATATTACGCTATCATTGCACACAGTACAACCTGGCGGATTGATTGCCATGTGGCAATCTATTATAATTATAATATAACATAAATCTCGAGTAAGAGCGCCCATAAGAGGTCTGCTCTTTAAATGGTGCTGTAAAATTTTCCATTTATTTTTACTTTTAATGTACTTTTATAGCCGTTGAAGGTCTGTAGTTCAAATAAATCACAGTTTTTTCAGTACTTTTGTAGGAAATTACGACTGCAACAAAACTATTCTTTGATGCCAATAAATTGGAGTAGCTAATCGTTCCGGAGATATGCCTATATAAAGCTAAATGCAGATCCCATCGGAAATTATGACTCAATTATCATCACAGTGTCAGAAAATGTGATCTGCAGATAATAAGAGCAGTTCAATTAAGTTCAGTTCGTTTCCACCACCACTCCCGCTGATATGGGGTGTCTGCATTCCTCATCCAAAAAATGCATCTCTCCAGCGCGAGTTGCACTAGATATTGAAATCTTCTTTATTTTTTGTAACGCGATGTCATGTAGAGACGAAGAAGGAACTGCCCAAAGAGACTTCTCCGGTGGCGACACATCGGAGTATAAGAAGAATAGTAGCGATGGCAGACTTAAGGTCCGACAATCACAGGAGATTGAAAATGACACGCAGAGCAGTAAATATACTTATAAAGCGGTTTATTACATGGAGTTTAAACAGTTTAGTAGCCAGTACTCTCACAAAAAATAGAATGCAGCAAATCTATCATTTGAGGCAACTTGATAGGAGTGATTGGTCCGAAAATGAACCGATATAAGGCTGAGTGGAGATCTCTTCGGAAATTATTGACTTGATTATCATCGCTGTACCACAAAATGTGATCTGCGGATTAACCCAGATGGCCGCAGAAATTAAAACAAGACGAAGGTACAAGATTGAAGTTAAAGAGTTTGACATTAAAACTTCCATGGCCGGAGATAAATTGGTTAGTCCAATAGCTTCAGTGCATCCACGGGGAGCCGAGGCACGCCCCGATACAAGGAAATAAATATGTGTCGTCCCACGGAAGATGATGATGAACGATATTGCTAAATTAACAACTGAGCCTGTAGGCAGGCTCAAGGCGGAAACATATTATTGTGGCGTGTTGTGTCGTGGCGCATTCTGTCGTGACGGCGAGCGTGCACATCTATCTGTCGTGTCGGGGCACGCTTTGACGTGTTTTCGAAGCAATATAGCCGTGGCCTTTGGAGTGTACGCGCACCTACAATGCTTTCGTCCGATTCGGATAGTGATTTTGAAGATGTTTTGTTTCTGGTTATGTTAAAACTACTTGAAAAAAACAAGAAAAATAGTAGGTATTGGGTTCATCCATTAAATATACCAAGAAGTAAAGGCGAATATGTCTAGCACAAGAACTAGAGAGCGATGAAGAAAGATTGCATCTTTATTTTAGAGAGACCAAAACACAATTTGAAGAAATACATTCTATTCTATTTCTCGAAGAAATACTTGCTTGCAAAATGTACACGTGCGCACCCAACAGCTGATAGTCGATAATGTGTCATCATACTAGAAACATATTGGCGTAGCGTGTCGTGACGCGCCATAACCCCCTCCACTGCTCTGACGCAGATCGAAACCGAGCGATCGCCGTCACGACGCAGTGCGTTGCGACACAAGGCTCCATAGTAATGTGACTCTAACCATACAAAATTTATGGTTCCGATATCATTACGGCACGCCACGACACACCACGCCACAATAGTATGTTTCCGCCTTCAGGACCGCGCAAGGGTTCATCTCTGAGATTGAGGGAAGGCGGACGTCACCTACGATCCAATGGAGCGAGCCCCGTTTAGACCGAGAGTGCATATGAAGCATTAAGACTTGATGTTTGAATCACGATCAGCTTAGAAAGTAAACATAATTTATCCACTCCAGCATCTCCTACTCGAAGTTTTACTGGCCAAAATAATTTATGGTTTTTCTTTCTTCAAATTATGATAAACAATTTTTAAAAAGTAGTAAAGAAGGCACGCGTGCCATATCATGGTGATGTATGCCGCAGAAGCTCTATTCCCGTCAAGTCATGTAAGTTTAATATTTTATTTGGGGATTCCCCCCGCTAAGTCAACACCCTCCCCCCGCTACCTGCCCAGAAAAACTGTTTGGTGAAGCTCCCTCTGTTTGGGGTTGTAATGCTTGCGTGTCTCCTCCCCCCATATGGGTCTAGATCTTTCCCATATATACGAGAACATAGGTGTTCCAAAAAATGTATATAGTTTTCAAACCATTTTTCATCACCAGTAATGATGCGGTAAAGGAACCTTTGCTTGTGACCATGTGTAGCTCGATGTGGGTTTGGTTATTTCTTATTCGAGTAAAAAAATACTATAGAGGATTCTTTTCATTGTGCTAGACGTTGCCACAATATATCCACTTTGTCACTCAATTGGTCCAGTATCTCTAATTTTTTTTTTATCCACTTTGCACGGATTTCTCCTGTTACACAAAGAGGGTCTGCTCCTAGCGTTAGCTTATTCGTTAGGAATAATATCAGCCAGGATTCTTCTCATACTGCTAGACTGTACCGAGAATATATCAACTGTGTCATTCAGTTGGTTCAATATCTCTATACCACGCGTGACTGAGTGTTTAGCCATGATATTCGTCCTGTAAGTTGGTATGTAGAACAGAGGGTGATTCCTTGCACGGCTATATTTATTGGGTACATATAAACTTAGTGCTTCTAGAATCGCGGGACAGTTAAAAGAATCTTGAAAAACCTTTATTAGGAATATCGCAATGGATTCTTGCCTTCTTGTTTCGAGGCTTCTATAGTTACACGCCGTGAGAAGTTCGGCATGGTGAGCATATTTTGGGTAATCGCCCTTTGTTCTGTACCATAGATATCTGAGGATTTTTTTTTGTATTTGTTCTATATTGTTTTTATATTTGAGCTGATGAGGAGCCCAAACCATAAATGCATATTCTAATTTGGTTCTAATTAGATAATTATATATGTTTCGGAGGATATCGGTGCTGTTAAATTCTCTTGATATTCTCATTATAAAACCGAGTAGTTTGTAACAGTCCGATATCAAACGTGAGACATGGTTAACGAACGTGAGTCCGACATAGAAGGTTACGCCCAAATCCTTGAATTCAGATACTCTGTTTAGTGCCACTCCCTGTATAGTATACTGATGGTGGATTGGTGAAAATGATCGACTATAAGATACACAGACACATTTATTAATGTTGAACAGAAGATGATTGATTTCGCTCACTCCAGGAGACTAGGGAGTCTAGGTCCTGTTGTAACTGTGCACAGTCGTGAGGTGAATTGATCTTTTCTAATCCACGCGTTACCGAGGATTGAGCCATAATATTGGTCCTAGTTTATGTCTAAATATATTATTTTGCATAACCTTGAAATATATATACAATTTCAGGATATATGAGGAGGTAATATTAAAAAAAAAGAACATGTGTACCAAATCAGAATGTTGAGAAATCGCAAAAAACTGTTTGCATTAAAAAATATATGACATAATAATTCTTAAAAATATCTGAAATCCTTAAAATCGCTTAAAGGGACTTGATTTGTTGTTTAAAATCGAATCATAATAATTAAAATAGTTATTCTAGTTTAAAATATGGACATGATCCTTTTTGAGTGAACAATTCTACTTTAATCTTTTTTTATTGAACCGGTCTGGGACATGATGTTTTTTGTTCGATTTCAAAAATATTATATAGTACAGGTGTTGCAAAAAATAATAAAAAAAAAAATTGGTACTATACATAGAGTAATTTATTTTAATTTTAATCAAATAAAAAAAGTAAAGTGTTACAAAATAAGAAGAAATATTACTATAAAACTATAAATATATGTAGGTAGATAAAGCTGTATAATGACATTACACTGCACGTACTATTTAAAACTGACAGTTGCTGGTGAACTGGTATGAAGTTAGACACAATCGGAAGGTTATGATTGATCGATTCGGACATGATTTTTTTTGATTGGTTTGAAGCCTGAACAAGATTCTTTTTGAAAAAAAATGCTGTTTTTTTATTATGATTTTAAAATTATTTGTGTGCTTTTTTTATTTAAATGAAAATGTTAAACGGCTCCGTACCATCGGTAAGAAAACATCTGCTTAATCAACTCATATTTTGTGTCCGATGGACATGATCTTTTCTTAATGTTACCTCCTCATATGCATATTTGTATACTATACACATATATACGTATTATGTTTCTATCAATAAACCCGCATTTATTTATAACTCAGCTTTAAAATTCACACAAATTTTACACATGCCGACATGTAGACTGCTGGAGCATGTGTTTTTAACTAGCTCAACAAACGGTACTAGCGGCGTAAGGTTTTCAAAACTAACTTTTATTTATGAATATGTTTGTTGACACAAACATCGACTACTTAATACAGCTAGGATGGGGCCTATGGATTGCTATGGATATCGAACATATCGACTACGAAAGCGTGCCAAAACAAGATTTAAAATCATCGAATTGTTCAAATAAGGTGAGAAATATAACACCAGAATTTTAATGTTACTTAAAAATAATAATATTACAATTTATATAGCGTCGTATGGGCGCTCTAGCTCGGGATTCGAACCCACTATTATTAACAGGCTAAAAATAATACAAAATAAAATTATAAAAGTGGAGTGTGAGGATAGGAATGTTGTGACTGCGGCCATTAGATGAAGAACTATTCCGCATTAATATAATATATATTCAGAAAAACACATTTTGTAAGAAAATCGCAGAAAACTTACCAAGAGGAGGCGGACTACACATAAACCTTTGCAGATCTTTCGATATGTGGTAGTAACACAATCAGGTTTAGGTGAAATGTAGTGTAACATTATATATTTTTAAATATTCATAATAAGGGTTGTTCTCGAGTGCTTTTTAAAGCTGCACATGCCATCCATATCTATAACACTTAGATATAGACAATTTCGCGCCACACACAGGACCTGCAACGAGAAAATAATACCCGCTCAATGGAATCGATTGGGAAACAATCATTTATGGTAATTAGACGAAGAAGAAACCGATCTTAATGTTTGACTATTTAATATCTGAAGGAACATCTCTTAGACATATATTCAATAGATGCAATGGAGACATTCCATTAAGGGACACGAATTAAAAAAAACTAATCTAAATGTAGTTTAGCTCATTTTACTTTAAAGAAATTCAATATATTTAAAAAAAACACCCTATTTTGGATGCCTACATAGATTAAAATTGTTATACTATATATGGAAGTTAAACGGATTCTCTTTAGAATTTCCTGCACACAATTAAATTGTTGAACCATTGAAAACAATTATCTGTGCGGTAAAACAAGTAAAAATAATTTAATTTAAAATTAAACGGTTGTATCCAAAGTTTAATTTTAAATTGTATTTTTTATTTAATTCCGACAATTAGCCCTCGGGGGTTAATTTTATACCATGCTTCGAATCGTTATGTTAAAGAACTTTTCATCCTCTAGAGCCTTTATTTCTCGTTCCCATGCAGTTATTTTAACGACACTGACATCTGTTTGCGGATTATTAATAACTTTTCTCACATTTCCGTTGAAACTGCCGCTATTATTATTTGGTCCATTTTCACGCCAAAATGTTCTGATGGGAGAGTTGGGAAAATGTTGGTTGGATGTAAAGTGCAACGTTAGCAGAAATGGTGGTGTTTTCAGGTGCTATATTGTTAAAGCTTATGGAGCTGAAAAATTATGAAATAATATTTCAACGTATGTATTTTAACCGAAGTAAAACGTTGACGTGGAACCGTATGCATTGAGATAAATAAATACTGTAGAAATGCGTGCACTTAGAAGAATACATTGAGTGAAAATGTACGACAAAATACGCAACAAATAATTAAGGGATGATGTAAAAAAGAAATTAAATGAATAAATAAAACATTTATTTTATATTTTTGTGTTCACCACTGGTTTATTTTGAGTTTACTACCGGTTTCGAAGACTTCCGTCTTCATTGTCCGGTGAAGATAAACTAAATGGCTCATAATATATTTCTTCTGTAAGTGTAAATAGTATAAGAGGAATGAAGTAGGTGGAGAGAAGTGCACCACAAATTGAAACTAAAGTCTTTTCGAAGATTCAAGAAATAAGGGGTGAATTTGAAATGAATGCTGATGTATTAAGTTAGATTAAAAAGAAAACTACCAGATGGTTTGGACATTGAGAATTACTCGTTGAAGAAAGTCTAACAAAACTGATATACAATGGAAATATAAATAGAACGCGTGGTCGAGGAAGACTAAGGAAAGTATGGTTAGATCAAGTAGATTACATTTTGAAAGAATAAAATGTAAATAGTCAGAGAAATCATAGGAATTGCATTAGAATATGTATGGGTAAAGAAGATATGTCTTCTTTGTGTACATGATGTATCTAGTAGGCTTATTTCTATATCTATCTTTTTCTGAAACAGCCATCTTATTTATACAAGTAAACGGTACAATATACCTTATAACAAAAATAATAAAAAATAAAAGATCCAGTTGTGCTGTTCTACGTAATAAGGACAGAATATATGGTATATAAAAAACTTTAAAATAATTTTACACAATTACAACAAAAACAATCAGAAAGAAACGTGTATCAAATCGTACAAAATCACACGTTACCAACACAATACGGGGCCGTCCACAAAATCACATGTTACCAACACAATAATAGCCGTCCACAAAATCATACGTTACCAACACACTACGGGGCCGTCCACAAAATCACATGTTACCAACACAATACGAAGCCGTCCACAAAATCACACGTTATTAACACAATACTGGGTCGTTCACAATAAATGAATATCTTGAAAACGTTAAGTTGTTTCAAACCACAACAGAATTTGGAAAACAATCATTTAAATTCGAGTTAAAAAAATACTTATTTTCAAACAATAGGCCTTTTATTTTTAAAATTTACAGATCCAAGTCCAAGTATTTGTTAAACAATGATTAATTTTTGCAGGGCGGTCACGAAATCTTATTTTTATTATTGAGATTTGTAAGTACAAAACTTAAGTTCAATAGTAATGTATTTATTTATTTACATGATAAGATACATTAGTTAATTAGTAGGAATTTAAAGATACGAGTATATGGTACATTTCAGTAATCATAAAAAAACATTTTACCCTTCGTCCATCATGGTTAAATACTCGAACTATGCTCAGATACCGTAGATCTGTCGGCTGACTAACAAGGAATCCCTATTTTAAGTTAACCATCTTATCACATACGAGTATATCAATGAAATGCTCTCATCACTGAAAACAACATATACGAGTAGATGTTTCAAATAAAAAAACAGATGCGTGAGACTCTCGCGCGGTAGAAGTGAACTTCTTAGCTCCTTCGAAAAGTTGATTTTATACCTTGTTTTTTTTCATTTAACGATTTTTTTAGGATTAGGAAATGGTTATTATTATTTTTATTTATTATTTTAATTTACTATTATTTTTCTTATTATTATTAATTATTATTATTCTTTTAATTATTATAATTTATTATTATTTTTATTTATAATTTTTTATTACTTTTATTATTTATTTATTATTATTTATTGTTATTTATTATTAATATTATTTATTATTTATTTATTACTATATTACTTATTGATTTATTTCTTATTATTTATTTATTTATAATAATTTTTTATTATTATTTATTTATTATTATATTACTTATTTATTTATTTATTATTATTTATCATTTATTTATTTATTTTATTTAATTATTTATGGATTATAAATTTCTAAAAGTAATCGTACAACGAAAGCGTTTCACTTTTCGTGACGTTCAGGCCAATTTGCCCTACCGTGCCTATAGAAGTTTCACTTAAAAAAAACAATAAAGCTTAAAAAAACATACTCGTACATAAAATGCGGAGTGGTGTGTTGGTACGCAAAGGAGTATCTTATCGCCCGATCGAAGAAATCATCCGTGTTCTAAAAGAAAGTGACAATTTTCGCGAAGATATGAATTCATTCAATACTTCAAATTTATTTCAATGATCGATGTATTTTTTTTCCTTTTTGAAACACTCATTTAAAAATACCACGAAAAAAATGGAACCTTACTGTTTAAAAATATTGACAGCTCTATAGTCCTTGTTCTTTTTTGAAAACTTTATCGTAATGCCTTTTTTTTAACGGAAGACTACTGTTGTCACTTTTCAGTAGGCCGCACGCCCGCACTCGTCTGTCGCTTGCCGGAAAGCGTCGCTGAAATTAGGGTAGAAACGGGAAATTGTACACTGAGAAAATCAAAGTTATATTTTCTTTTTTGTTACAATTTTCGTAAAATTTGTCTTTAATATGCATGTAATAGATACTTGTTACATACTTATTATTGGGTACTAAACATATACCTACCCTCAAACCAGACAGTATAAAAATCTGCTTAGATGATATTCCACTTAAGTGTTTTAGTGTCAATTTTGATACATGAAAGTGAAACGTAGACGAGCTGAAAAAATACTGTAGAATTTTATTTATTTATTTTACACATGAAAAGAAATATACATCATTTGTGAAAAGACAACAGGTAATTTAATTGGGACACACAATTTTAATGGATCTGGGTTTGTTGCCTTTCATTTATCGTGTCTCCAGTAAACTAAGATTTTGCCTGTATCTCACTGAGGACACATATCATGAAAAAATAAATCGATACTTCTTGATTTTTGATTATAAAAACCCCGTTGCACATTTTATTAACCTGACAAATAGTGACACTCAATTACATATGTATACATCACACGAAATCAAACTCCTCACACTTCATCACTCCAGACAGACCAAAAACACTTACCCCACAATGTACCGCATATTATCATAAAAATTTAAAAAATAAAAACATAAACATGAAACAATAAAAAACACCACACTCAAGAGCTCACACAAACCTTTTCCACAAGCCATTCCTCTTGCAAGCCCAAGTAGTCAAACTCCTGTCGCAATAACAACCACGCTCCGATTGACTGCCTAAACTGTTTTCCTCCCTTTACCTTTATTGAATTCGTGGAAAAGTATGACAGAATAAGGAATGAATTATTGATGAATGTGAACTTACTGCTGATGTGTTGAGTAAGATGAAGAAGAGCAGTCAGATACGGTTTGGGCGGTGTGAAATGAATGAATGAAAAGACTAACAAAACAGTTTTTCGCCATTTGGCTCTATCTGCTGCTGTTTGCTTCCAGTTGCGCTGAGCATTAATTTTTCGTTTATACATACATAAATAACATCTTGGCATTTCCTTGTTGGGGTAGACAGAGAGGACAGTGTGCCAGACTTTCCTATTTAGACACACATTCCTTGTCTTTTCCACATCCATGAACCTTTTCATACACCTACGATTTCTCTGACATTCTATTTACATGTCCTTTCAAAAAAATATTCATTAGAACCAACCAAACCTTTCTTGGTGTTTCTCTTCCATGCCTTCCACTCACTTTCATATTAAATATTTATTTTGTACGTCTTTTTTCGTTAATTTTTTCACATGTCCAAACCATCTCAGTGTGTTCTTCTTCATCTTACTCAACAAATCCCCATTAAGTTCACATTCATCCCTAATCATTTCATTCTGTATTCTGTTATACTCGTACATTATCCATCCATGTGTTCGTCTCAAATAATGCATTTTTACAGCATTTATTTGACTCTTCTCCGTCTTTTTCCACGTCCACGTATCACAGCTATATAACAAAGTTACCACTAAAATACAACTGTGAACAATCATCTTAGCAGATGTACTCGTATATACTGTCTGGTACGAGTATATATGATTCAGTATCCCATTGATTTTGTTTCTTATGCACTCTTCGATATCTCTCTTAACTCTTCCACAATCTGAGAAAATACCACCAAATTAACTGAATTCCTCAACTGGCTCCAATCTTTCATTATTCACCCATACACTTTTGGAAATAATCGCACAATTTAAATACATTTATTTGAACACGGTACTAGAAGTATAAGAGTGCTTCAACATATACGAGCCATTTTGAGAGGATGTTTGAATAAGTGCTTATGGATTGGAGTTAGCGAGTTCAAAGTGTGGTATAGTGTATGGGTAGAGAAACGCTCTGAGCGAAAACCGATAAATTATTCCAACCAAAACTGTTTTCCGAGCTGAGACGAAGGGGTTTGATAACTATTTTATACGAGCTTTCATATTTTCATACAAAACACAAATTACGATAGTCAAATTTATTGTGAAATTACTTCTTCTTTTTCAAACTTCCTCTCTTCTTTAAGATTGGAGATTATCATGAATATCTTGACTCTTGAGACAGTAGCTCTGAATAAAGACATGGTTCTACTATTATATCATTTCTTTAAATTCTTCAACCAGGAGATACATCTTCTTTAAATACTTCTTCTGCATTGAATTTCCCAGCGTCTATATCTCTTTTTATCCGTTTCAAGATGTTATCATTACGGGCTTTGTCAACCCATGAGGCTATCAGCATTCTTCGATAGCAGCACATTTCAAAAGTTTCTAGTTTCTTCGTAGTGGCCTGAGTAAGTGTCCACAACAATAAAATAACAGAAAACAGGTCTTAATTAACAAAAAAATGTATTGCTTAACCCTTTCACAGAGAAATCGTAGGAGGTGTATGAGAACGATGATGAAGAGGTGAAGGATGTGTGTCGAGATATAAAAGTCTGGTGCTCTTTCCTCTATTCCTACTTCGATAAGGAGACAGCGGGATATTATGTTTGCATGTATTATTCCACAGATGGCGGTGTTGAAGTATCACCCTTAAAAATAAATTATGGGATAGAATATAATAAAAAAATATTCTATCTAAAGGATAATATATCGGACTTATTTTCACATAAAAATTAAATAATAAATTACCTTTAATTTTCCAGTTAGTAAATTGACCTGGGAAGATTGCCCTGATTCTGGAGCTAATCTAGTCATGGGCCGTTTTAATTAATTTAAGACCCGTACCGCTTAGGGTTGGCTGGCCCTGGCCTGGCTCCGGAACGCAATCATTTCAATATTATCCAATTATTATTCGCACAACAGAGTTAGTAAATTTAAGTATTTCGGGTGCTTCACTTGTTGGGGATGGGGTTTCAGGGACCAGCTGCCCATGATGATACGAGGTGTCAGCGTTAACTCTGACAATAAGAGGTCCATCAGCATCATCTTGTCGCGTATTTCACGACTGAGCATCGTGACTCCTATGAGTCTTTTTACTGGAGATGCTTAGTTACAGATCATTAGATAGTAGACGATCTCTTCGATTGGGTGTCCACTTTTTTTTGTTTGCTAAGAGGTAATTTAGTTAATCCATCCTTCCTATACAGTCATCGTTTGTATGTTCCGAGAATTATTTGAGACAACGCACCCATAGAAGTCGAACCAAGCTTCTTCTTCTTCTTTCCAGTGTCATGTCAGGTCCCCCCAACGTTGAATATCACCTGAGAGTAGACATATTTGTCCCCGGCAGCCCGAAAAAGATCTCCAACGACCCTTATGCCAGTCCAATCACGTATATTGCGGAGCCAGGAGATTTGCCTACTGCCAACACCTCTTCGGCCTTCTATTTTGCCTTGGATGATCAGATGCAGTAATTTGTATTTTGCTCCTCTAAGTACTCGTACATGCCCCAAGTAGGACACCTTTCGAATTTTAATATTAGTCAGCAACTCTCTATCAACTTTGGCTCTTTGAAGAACCCTTGTGTTGCTGACCATATCCGTCCAGGGTATCCGTAGCATTCTCTGGTGCATCCACATTTCGAATGCTTCCAGTCGGTTCATACTACTAACTTTGAGGGTCCATGATTCCACTCCATGCAATAACACTGACCAAACGTAGCATTTGACTAACCGTTGTCGAAGTTTCAAGTTTAGATTATCATCGCAGAATACGCTTCTCATTTTATTAAAAGCCGCATGAGATGATTCAATTCTGCACTTGACTTCGGTTTCTGGGTCGAGGTCTTCCACTAGGATACTTTCGAGGTATTTTTTTTTCACTCTCTCTATATCAGCACCGTTCAATGTAAGACGTGCTCTTGCGTGATCCTGCCGGCCAAACACCATGAACTTAGTTTTACTCACGTTCATGTTCAGCCCCAGCCTCACACCGGCTTCATTAATTCTATCTATAAGCGTTTGAAGGTCGTCAATACTGTCTGCCAGAACAACCATATCATATGCGTACCTGATGTTATTGACGCATGCACCATTCACTTTGACCCCCAGATTCAAGTTATATAGTGCTTCCTTGAAAACTATATCAGATTACAGATTGAATAACATAGGTGACAAAATACAACCCTGTCGGACTCTACGTTGAACTGGTATGCCTTTCGATTTGTTATTTTCCAATTTAATGACAGCTTCTTGGTCCTAGTACAGGTTTTTAATAATATTTATATCCTTATCATCTATACCCCGTTCCTGAAGCATCTTAACAAGGTCTGCGTGTTTCACTCTATCGTCTTAACAGGTAGTCAATGTTCTTGTCGTCAATTAATTTTAAAATCTCAGTGAGTACTTTGTCAGGTCCACAGGTTTTTTGTTTTTACTATTAGAAATAGCATGGAGAATTTCAGATTTCATTATTGATGGTCCAGAATCCAATGCAGACAAACAAATGTCAGGTCTGTTGTCATTAAAAAGCGCACTTATATAATTCTCCCATGTCTTTACAATATCAGAGTCATTCAAAATTAAATTATTATACTCATCTGTTAGACATGAAGGTACTAGCCTTTTATTCAGACCAGACAGCTGCTTCATTTTCTTGTGTAGACTGAATGCATTTCATTGAGTTTTTCCAGTTCTTCACATTGTTGTTTAACCCACTCCTCTTTTACTTTTCTTATTTTTTTTTATTGACCTTTGGAGAGTTGTGTATTAATTCGGATCATTTACAGCTCTTTTCCTTTGCTCCATCAATCCCAGAATTTCATCTGTCATCCAGCACTTTTTACGAATCATTCGATCACATTTTGGATGATCATTGCAAATTTTATGCATTACATCTTTAAATTCGTTCTATAGTGTTTCGACATTATCAGTGTTGGTGTTTGTGGATACTTGCTGAATTTTTTCATTAAGTTGATTTGCAACAGTATTCCTTATTTAGCAATTTTGAAGCTTTGAAGCGTCAATTTTGTTATTTACCTTCTTTTTCTTTACAACTTTCAGTTTTAGTTTGATATCAACTATGTTATTAGTGGGTTATGGTCAGATCCGATGTCAGCACCTGCAAACGTTGTGGCTAGTCTTATACAGTTACGATATCTGCCTCCAATCAAGATATAATCAATTTGGTTTCTTACTGGACATGTGTTTGGCACGTCCTGTGGCGATTTCCATGTATATAGTCTGCGTTTAGGGAGTTGAAACCATGTACTTACTATCATCATATTATGTTCCTCACAGAACTCAAACAGTATGTCTCAAACTGTTTGAGTTTTGTGAGAAAACATAACTCAAACAGTCGAACCAAGCTGCCTTTGGAAATTTCGCTAGGTGGAGCAACCAAATTTTTTAACCGCGAGCGTCCTCATATAGACGTGTTTCATGTGTCGCTCAACTCCTTTAGGAAAGTCTCTTAAATTCAGTATAATACTTGAAATATTTTTTTTTTATATTATTTAACATGCTACATTTTGTCTAAAGTTTTAGAGTAACATATACATTTTTACTATTGTTTTTATCAAATAAGTCTTTATAAATGTTTTTTTTTGTACTTATTATGTTTAGCCCTTATACGAAGTAAGGAAACCTGTAATTTACAAAGAAAACATTTAATGTACAAACTTGATAATATAAATTAATAAATGGAGTTTGATTAATAAATAAATTATTACCCTTGATGACTCGTCTCTATTCATCCCAGTACTCCACAGTTCGAAGAGCAGTTGTTAAGGGTCGTCCTGTTGCGTCTCTCACTTGGTCTGTCCAACGCATTGGGATTCTTCCTCTTGTGCGTTGTCCTTCCACGCTTTCAGTGATCACAAGCTTCTTCAAACTATCTTCTTGGCCACGAGCAACGTGCCTATAGAGTCGAGCGACTCATCGTATACATATATTTAGATTCATATAAATCTATGATGCATATAAATTAAACAACTAAGGTGACATCACCCATCCTTGCTTTACGTCTTTAGTAATTTAAAACAAGTCAGTAAGCTCCCCATTTACTCTTGCATATACGCTACTGTCTTCATACATCGATCCAATTATACTTAGTAATGTATTATAAATGTATATTTTAAAATAAAATAAATAAATATATTTCAGTCTTACCAATTGAGATCTTATCTTTTCGATCTAGGAAAATTTTTACAGGTACAGCAACGCAATTTTATAATTATTTATAACACACAGCGATAAAAGATTTACTCGATTTGAATATAGTGTTGTAAGGTGGGAGGGCAAGGGAGAGAGGGTTGATCGATGGCGAGAGGAAATGGATAAGACTTCCGGGAAATTGGTCGCGTGAGAGAGCGCTGCGGAAGTGTATGGGCCGGATTTAATGAACTTCGCCAGTTCATGGAAGGCGGCTAACGAGGTTAAAAGTCATGCCCTAAAACATTATTAAATAGCGGGATATTTGGTGGGTCACCATAACTATTCTTATGCAATAACCTTTTGCTGGTAAAAGGCTGACGTTTCCTCAATCTAGTGACAAAAGTGTTTCACAGAGAGTGTGTATTCATGGAGAGTGTGTATTCATCGAGAGTGTGTATTCATCGAGAGTGTGTATTCATCGAAAGTGTGTATTCATCGAGAATGTGTATTCATCGACAGTATGTATTCGTCGAGAGTGTGTATTCATTGAGAGTGTATTTCTTTGAGAGTGGGTATTCATCGATAGTGTGTATTCATCGAGAGTGTGTATTTATCTGCCATTTAAATTCTGAAATTCGTGATAAGAGTCTCTAGGGAGTTTGATGTTATCGATTTTATGAGATCTATTATATATATAATTCACTGGTTCGTAGTAGATTATCAATAATATGGAACCCGAGAGGAATACAGAATAATCTGATAGTTGAGCGAGTCCAAAAGAGATTTCTGCGTCACCTTTATTGTAAATAGTGTGGGTTTTATACATGGCTCAATTCCACATATTCGTTACTCCAGTAGTCAGTTACCCCCAGTAGTCGAAGGTTGTATACTATTAATAGAACCTTAGCGTTGTCTTCCGGTTTATTCTTCATATCAGCAATATTAAACTGTAATTTATTAACATCTGTCTTAACTCAATTAAGAAAACTTCAAATTGTAAAGATTTATATGTTGTTTATAGTTAAGACATTAACGTTGTGGAGGTTTAAAGACATTGTAATTTATTTTTATCAAACACTGTTTATTCCACTATTTTGTGACGGTATAACCCTACCGGTTTCAAGGCTTTCACCTCATCTTGTCTGTGCTCCCCTGGTGATGAGGTGAAAGCCTTGAAACCGGTAGGGTTATACCGTCACAAAAAAGTGGAATAAAGTGTTTGATAAAAATAAGTTACAATGTAAAGATTTAAGGGATGATAAAATGAAGTAAATACACCAGAATTAATAATATGTTTTGTGAGCTTATTTAATTATCTTTCTGGATGACTGTATAAGATTACTGCATGGCACTACACCCTACATGCTTTACTGAATACATATATATCATATAATAGGCTCCCAAAACACGTCTTACACGGGGAATTAATGGGCAAGCGAAAGGGTAGTCGACAGACGATGCGCTAAAAGGACAGTGCGAGACTTGGAGACTGTGGGGAGCACCTGCAGACAGGGATCTGGAGGCTCAGGATGGTGGAAAGTAGAGAGCCATCTGTTCTGATAGCGTCTCAACATCTCAGGCTGATAGCGTCTTAACAGCTACATGTTTGAAAAACAGTCCGCATTCTATGAACATGCGTCAGCATTACCAGGTGACTCAGTAGCATCCACATGTGCGAAGATCACGATCGACGTGGAGGAACAGCTCAAGATTGACATTTGAGTGGCGAATGGATCATCGACTGCGAGGTCCATCAACGACGACGGCGATTTCAATATATACAGCGAAAATGTAGTACAATACTTTATTCTATTATTGAATTCTACTTGTTGAAATATGAAATAGAATTTAATTAGCCAATTTTTTCATCCGCAACTCATTTCATTCATACACCAGTTCGTCTCCCACACAGCACCCTTCCTATAGAAGATTTTCTCTTCAAATTTGATGAAGGTTGACCCACCCTCCGCGCGCAGTAATTAAGGAAATTCCAGTCAATTATAATTTGATTGCCCTTTAAGACCCCCTGCGGTATGGGTATGCAAAGAGACACCAAGACCGTGGCAAAGACTCGGAGGAAATTAATATGAACATTTTGCGCTTTAGAGACGATGTTTTCTTGTTGGTTCATTTCGTGTGTTAATTCACTAAAGGGAATCTTATTGGTTCATTTCGTGTGTTAATTCACTAAAGGGAATCTTATTGGTTCATTTCGTGTGTTAATTCACTAAAGGGAATCTTATTGGTTCATTTCGTGTGTTAATTCACTAAAGGGAATCTTGAAATTTACATGTAACAAAACGATAATTTATATTTTACGACAGTTGGTAAAATAATAAACGGAAATTCTTTCTTCGGTTTTATTTCTATTATGAAATCGTTTCACTTCAGCAATGTCGCGATTGTATTTCAGCAGGGAAGCGGTTTTACATAAGATAGGTCTTTCACTTTAGTTATAAAACGTTTCGTTTCAGATATGAAACAGTTTCACTTCTGTAATGAAGTGATTTTACTTGAGCGTTGAAACGGTTTTACTTCAGTAATGAAGTGGGTTTACATTATAAATGAAGAGGTCACTTCAGTAATGAAAGGATTTCGCTTATAGTGGTTTAATTTCAGTAATGGTGTGATTTTTCTTCAGCTATTAAGCGATTTTTGTTCAATAATAATAAAGGTTTGCTTAAGAAATTAAACTCAGCAGTTTCATTTCATCAGTGAAGCGTTTTCACTTCAGCAACAAAGCGATTTTACTGACTGCTTCGGATATTGACATATGTTATTTCATATCGCACTTCGGGAACTTCACTAGAATTTCCTACAAAGGTGGGGGTGCATCAAGGATCGGTACTCAGACCGCTACTGTTCATCTTAGTCATGGACTATTTAACTAACCAGGAAATGAACAGTCTCCTAAAGATCCTACTATTTGCAGACTATATCGTATTAATAAGTGAAAAACATGAAGATCTGCAAAATAGTCTGGAAACGTAAAGAAGAATCTTGGAGGACAAAGTATTGAGACTGAGCAGAAATAACAGAGTATCTGTACCTACCATTTGAAAACACAAATGCTGTCACTCCCGTAATGCAAATGGATGGAGAAACATTACCAAATTATGACTCCTATAAGTATCTTGGGTTACTCATCAATAGCGATGGAGGATGTGCAGCAGATGTAACACATATAATTAGTGTGGGATGGATGTAGTTTAGATCAATGACGGGAGTTCTATGTGATCCGAAAATGCCAGTAAAGTTAAAAGAAAAAGTATACCAAACGATTGTCAGACCCGCACTCCTCTATGGCTCCGAATACTGGACGATGTATAAGTCTTTCTCCAGGCAACTAGAAACTGCTGAAATGCGCATGCTAAGATGGCCAGCTGGTGTGTCTAAGAGACAAAATAAAAAGCTCACGCATTCGTGGAAGCCTAGGTGTTACAGACATCAACAGTAAGATGGAGGAGAGGCGATTGAGATGGTATGGGCACGTTGGACGCAGAGCACCCGATCACATTGTGAACCAGACAATCTCCATGGATCTTCCTCGATTAACAACCAGAGGAAGACCAAAAAATTCATGGGTGGTGCAAAAAGATAACCTGATGCAGAGGCACGGTCTGGGGGACGTAGTCCGCGACAGAAGAGTATACAACCTGAGGACAAGGAGAGCTGACCCCAACATTCTTTGCAGACAGTGAGTTGGGATGGAGCCAGGGAGAAGATTTCATATCACATTACCACAAGCAAAATAAAATTTTCTTCTAAGATTGAGCGCGTTAGAAAGCACTCATCAACTTATTTAAGTGACTTTGAATATATGTGTATGTGTGTATATACATATGCGTATATACGAGTATATGTGTATTTGTGTGTGTATGTATGTATGCATACACATAATTTGATATAATTTTTTTAATGTTAACATTTTTTGTATTTTTCAATGTTATTGGGCTAACCTTATATCGAGAAAATAATTAAAATGCCATATTTAACATAATATGTGAAATATTGTCACGGACTGACATCTTAGCAGATTTGTATGCTGTACGATTGGAGTATATATGTTTTAATGTCCGATTGTTTTTGTTTCCCATCGTTACACACCGTTCGATAACTCTCATGGTTATTACATCACCTAAGAAAGTACTGCCCAACTAGCAGAATACCTTCTTTAAACATCGTTCATTCGTTCTACACGTCTCACATTCTCAGAGTGCTTTTATTAATCGTACTTAATAGATCAGCCTCATTCCGTATTCTGTCATATATTGTCATCCCATGTATTGTCATCCCATGTATTGTCGTCGCATGTGTTGTCGTCGCAAGTATTGTCGTCGCATGTATTGTCGTCGCATGTATTGTCGTCGCATGTATTGTCGTCGCATGTATTGTCGTCGCATGTATTGTCATCCCATGTATTGTCATCCCATGTATTCTCATTTCCATAGCACTTATTCGGCTCCTTTCAGTAATTTTTCACGTTCATGTTTCACTCATATATATCACATCAATTTTCCCTATCACACATTTTTATCACCATGACATAGGAATCAGAATATAAAATGACAATATGTGATATAATGATACAATATTTTTTTAGATTGAATATGAAACATATGCAATTTGTAGTTTGTATTGAAATAATACCATAAGTCCAGATAAACTAGCACGTGTCTTCCATGACGACTTAATTGTACTTCTAACTTCCATCTCTTCTTACAAACAGTTATCTTTATTTCGATCATTTCTTACTCTGGCAAAATTTGTAATAACAGATACTCTACACAAAATATGCAGTTTTATCGCGTATATTTGCGTCTTGCTATCGAGATATTAAAAAGATTTTCAACTTAACACGATAAACTAGTGAACATCGTAAAAGTGCTTTTTCAATTCAAATATAAAAGAACAATACTTGTCACAAAATTAAAATGTGTCAACTCCTTAAAAATAACCCATCAAGCGTTGTTGTGCTTTATGAAGCCTTGTTAAGAGATAAAGCACTAATTAGCGCCGCTATCTCGCTCCGCTCGGCTGACCAAGCGAGCACCACTGTGGTAGACTACGCTACCACAACAAGCCGATGTTTTTATCTTGTCTCGCGTCGTTAATTATTATTCGTCTCTCCCCTAATTTACTATATTTTATTTGAAGGTCGTATTTGGTCGCAGAAATTAACGAAAAATTTCTTTAGTAAAATTAAGCGAAAGGAAAGTTGGCAAAACTGAAACGCTTTGAAGTAATGAGTTGGGAACTTACAAACCAAAAAGAAGTCCTTTAATGAAAACCAGACCGGAATCCTTTAAAAAAAGGGCTTCAGCGGGATCGAACCCGCAACCTCCGCGCTGGAAGATACGCGACATACCAACTAGGCCACGTAGGTCATCAGTGATAAAGTGAAAAATATACCTCGATTTTTATTGACGTTTTTAATACATAAAGTTAGTAACATTCGGCACTACCGTTAACTTTTAAATTTTATACCAAAATAAAAAGCAGATTAACACAAGTAGAGCGTTTTTATTTTACTTATTTATTTAATTAACGACACAACAGTGCCTTTTACTATATATACAAATGAACATATGACAAGTTATACAAGTACTTAAAATTATTGACAAAAAATACAAAACTTTGTCTTAAACTAACATGGAGATACAAAAAGCAGTAGTAATAATAAATTGCAAAGTCATTGTTTAAAATTATTTAATATAAATATGTATATTTAAATTCAATATACTAATGTACATATATCACAAAATATTACCAAATTTTACCAAGTAGACTTACGTAATTGTCGAAGACTTGTTTTATAGTGGTAAAGAACTTAGATTAGTTTTCAGCGGAACAACGCTTACATAGAACAGGAAGAATTGGATTTTTCGAGTTTTGCTGCAAAACGAAGAAAATGAAAGGAGCTGACTATAGAAAAATAGTAAGGTTAAAAATATTAGGAAAATAAGGAGTTGTATAAGACGAACTACGGCATAGATGCGGTAGTATGCGATGAATGTCTGTAAAGACCGCAATGTGTGACAATCGATCCTATCTGCCTACCTCGTAAGGGACATTATGTGATGGGATAGGTAGGTGTAACAATTAACAAATATTTAGAATTTTTTTGTTTTGCACATCCTTGGATGTAGTTTACACTTAGTACTCGTATCCGTATACTTTGGGTAACTCTTTGTCAAATTGGTTTTGAGAAAGAGTTAGAAATAAAAGTTTTGAAATGTGTCCCCATATGTTAGGATTTTCGTCAGACGTTATCTACAGCCCCCAGGGATGGTCGGACTCTGCAACGTTTCTTCAGCAGATTAATCAGCCTTCCTAGTTCCCAACTTTCTGCTATGTTCGGGTTTAGATCGAACTATAGTATACTCTGTTCAGAAAAGGGTGTTAACATTTATGCGTCGCGAAGAAATTAATTTTAAAATTTATCTCTTTGTATTCAGATCCCTTAATGGGGTGGGGTGTCTCCATGTTATCTTTTGAATCTGTGGCTACGTGACGTTCCTTCGAAGAGTTTACATTTATGCTTTGTCCCCCCATTATTATTTTCAATGCACGAATTTCTACAGCATTTATTCGGCTTCTTTCAGTATTTTTCCACGTTTATGTTTCACTCCTATACATTAAAATTACAACTAAAATACTGTCATTGACTTCTATGTTGGCAGATTTTGGTACTGTCTAGTTCGAGTAAATATGTTTAAGTAGACATTTGACATTGTTTCCTATCGCTATATGCGTTTCGATATATCTCTTAACCCTTTCATCACCTGAGAAAACGCTACCCAATAGCAGATTTTTATTAATTACCATATTTTTATTTATTTTGTTTATTTTAATGGTACAATGACCTTTTTGTTACAAAAATTTAAAAACAACAACATACTTATAGAATTTGACATAAAAACAACAAAATAAAGAATTTAACATTTACATAAAAACCACAACATATAGAATTTGACATTGACATAAAAACAACAACATATAAAATTTAACATTTACATAACAACAACATATAGAATTTATAGAATTTGACATTGTCATAAAAAAACAACAACATATAGACTTTGACATCGACATAAAAAAACAACAACATATCGAATTTAACATTGATGTAAAAACAACAAAATACAGAATTTAACATTGATATTAAAACAACACAGAATTTGACATTGACATAAAAATATCAACATATACAATTTGGCATTGGCATAAAAACAACAGCATACAGAATTTAACATTGACATAAAAACAACAGCATATAGAATTAACATTAACACAAAAAACAACAACATATAGAATTCAACATTGACATGTAAGCAGCATTAATCAATAGAAAAAAAACCGTATGATAGATCAACACAACAAAGCGTACATCTATACAATTCAATCAAGTTATCCCGGAAAGAACAACGTCTTCACTTTATTCCTGCAAGTAGTCAAATACAATGCCCACACTGATTATCTAATGTGTGCAGTCTCGATATGCAAGAGACGTACAAATAATAATTTTTCACCACTATTATGGAACAAAACGTTTTGTAACTCATAATCCAATTTAATTATCAGATCATACGAGTATAATACTTTATTAGATCATACGAGTACGATACCTTATTAGATCATACGAGTATAATACCTTATTAGATCATACGAGTATAATACCTTATTAGATCATACGAGTATAATAACTTATTAGATCATACGAGTATAATACCTTATTCGCGCAACCAGTGTCATTCAGGTCTCCAGGATTTACAAATACAACTATTTCAAATCTGCCAATTAATTCACATAACAAACTAAAATTTTCCACCCCTCCTGCAAAAGAACATGTATATTCTAGTACAGTACAGGGTAGCAGTGTGCAGTGTGCAGTTCACTGCACCTGTCCAAATGTTCCAAACTATGCCTTGTGTCGAAGTTCTCCGCTACTCCTGTTCCAGTTTGCCTCCACCTCTTTTGGTTTAGCTCGCCTTCCTTTTGTATGCATTTCACTTTTGAATATACTCGTAGTTGCTTCGTTTTAGACTCCGTATGGTAAACAGTTGTTCAAAACATGGATGTAACTTTGTCGTATAATGTTGTAGGGGGAATGCATGAAGTGTTTGAGAAATTTATGTTAATTTTATCCAAGTTTAATCGGTTTTGAACATTTAAAAGTAATATTGAAATCAATTCGAATCTAGCTTGGACTGAGACAAACATAAGGCAGATACAAGCCCGAAAAAATATTTTAATGATAAACAGCTTACATAAAATATTTTAATGACAAACAGCTTTCATAAAATATTTAATGACAACAGCTTACATACAATATTTAAATAACAAACAGCTTACATACAATATTCGAATGACAAACAGTTAACATAAAATATTTTAATGAAAAACAGCTTCCATAAAATATTGAATGACTAACAGTTTACATAAAATATTTGAATGAAAAATAGCTTACATAAAATATTTGAATGACAAACAGCTTCTATAAAATATTGAATGCCAAACAATTTACATAAAATATTTGAATACAAACAGCTTACACAAAATATTTGAATGACAAACAGTTTTTATAAAATAATTGAATGACAAACAGATTTTATTAAATATTGAATGACAAACGGCTTCCATAAAGCATTGAATGACAAAAAGCTTACAATTTTTTTTTGAAGGACAATCGACTTCCATAAAATATTTGAATGCCAAACAGCGTATATAAATTATTTGAATAACAAACAGCTTACATACAATATTTGAGTGACAAATATCTTACATAAAATGTCGACGTGGACATAAGGTCTATAAAGTTAAAAACCTGATGATCAATTGATTTTTATGCAATGAATGGAGAATTCAGATCTGAGTACTTCTTTTCATTTTAGTATTTATTCTGATTTGAGTATTTCTTCTAATTTGAGTATTTCTTCTAATTTCAGTATTTCTTCTCATTAGAGTATTTCTTCTGATTACAGTATTTATTTTGATTTGATTACTTCTTCTGATTTGAGTATTTCTTCTAATTTTAGAATTTCTTCTAATTTTAGAGTTCCTTCTGATTGGATTATTTCTTTTGGTTTGTGTATTTTTAACCCGGTGACTAAGGTGATTTTCCTATATGGATTTTTTTTCATTTTTAACTACAAAATAAAATACGTCATTAGTGTTATGCTCTTACGAGTATAGGTCATTAAGCGTGATGCAATGACCATGTCACGTAAATGTAATTAGCATTGAAAGCTTATGCACTGCTAAATGATTTGAGCGAGTCATGTCGCAAGAATGTAAATGCCCAACCTTTGAAATGTAAATTCTACATATTTTCCTTTGATTTTCAGCAGTGGTCTCTACGGTAAATTGCTAAGATGCATGTCTCCTCGATTGGGAGACAGGCAAACCAACTACAATACGAGTAATACAACACAAACATAACTAACTATTCTTTCTTCCAAAATAACTAATCTCTCTTTATTCGTTAGTCAAAGTCAACAACATTAAGTCTAAACAGTTTAAAATGCAAAAGGGTGTACGGCAAGGGCGCATCGTCTCTCTCGATTTGTTAAACTTATATAGAGAATATATTATGAGGAGAGCACTTGAAAATTGGGACAGCGGGATTGCTATTGGTGGAAGAAAGCTCTCAAATCTAAGATATGCAGGTGACACGACCTTAATTACCAAGTCAGAAGAAGAAATGGCCACGCTTCTTAAAAAGGTAAAACATGTGACGTCAAAGCTGAGAAAGATATGGAAGAGCAGAACTATCACCATCACGACGAAAATGTGCCTAGTTAAGTCTCTCGCCTTTGCTATATTCATGTATGGCGCAGAGACTTGAATTCTGAGAGCAATTGAGAGATGTAAAATAGATATATTTGAAATGTGGTGCTGTAGAAGGACGTTACGAATTCCATGGAAAGCAAGACGAACTGACGCCCTTATTCTCGAAGAACTGAGAATCACTTGTCGAAAATATGTATATAATAATAGTTAGGAGAGGTTCGTAGATACTGGAGGCGTGGAAGGACGATGCACAAGAGGAAGAATCCCAATGCGTTGGACTGACTAAGTGAGATACGCAACAGGACTACCCTTATCAACTGCTCTTCAAGCCGCGGAGTGCAGGGATGGATGGAGAGGAGTCGTCAGAGGCTATCATAGGAGTCATTAGCTACACGACAGGATGATGAATTAATTCATCATTTGGAAGGATGGACATTTAGTGCTCACGGGTTTTGCTATGTTATAACATACATGTTAACTTGGAGCGGGAGAATCTGCTCTATAAATTATTATTTTATTATAATAATTCTACAATAATGCAATTAAATTGCGACAAAGTGGGTCTTTAAGAGGGATAGCGCGAGGAGTGAGGAGGTTTTGGAGGTCACAAAGGCACTTGAGTGCAGGTCACAAAGACACAAAGAGGAGGTTTTGGAGGTCACAAAGGCACTTGACCGATGCAAATGAAGATCGTGTGATGAGAATTGTTGGATATTTTGTTGATACAGTTGTTGAGAATATGACGTAATTGGAAGTATGTACATATCTTGGGATTTAAGTGTCATATGTATAAGTAACTTAACGGAAGAAAGGAGCTATAAGATGGTTTAGATGAGTGGAAAGAATGAACGACGAAAGAAAGACTAAACGAGTATACAAGTCTGAAGTGCTAGGTTTGCGTGGAAGAGGTGGATTGAAGAAAACATGGCTCTACTAAATGGACCAAATTTTGAAAGAAGGGAACGTTAAAAGTATGAATAATAGAAAATCGTTCATGACGATGAAATTTAGGTGCTTGGATAGAAAAGTGTGGAGATTGTTGTCCTGCCTATTCCGGAAGGGAACCGGTACAATGATATTTATGTATGTATTATCTGACAGTTAATTGTGATATTGGCATCTCTTTAAATAACAATACATTCTTTGGTTTATCAAATATATTTTAAGTTGCTTATTTTTGTTGAAATAGTTGTAATGATAAATTCGTTTGTTACTGCGACATAAAATGTTATTGTCACATAAATAAATAAAATAAAGACGAATATGAAAGCCTCAAAATAATAACTAAAATAAAGGGGCTTTCAAATTGAGCGGTTTTTTAAATTCTTGAAAAAAACACAATTTGCTTTGATTTAATTTTTTTATTGGTCATTGAATTATTGTATAATGTATGACATTTAAACACAAAAAATAATATCTGCCAAATGTCCACTTCTTGCAGCGCCACAGGTGTCTACTTTTTTGTAAAAAAATCGATGATATTTTGGCATAATTGCGGTTCTAACTTACAAATAACGCGAATAATTTCAAGCCAGGTCTATAAGAATGACCCCCAATCAGCTCAGGAACTGATTGGGGGTAATTCTTATAGACCTGGCTTTTCACGCAACCCCAGAGAAAATAGTTCAACAGTGTCAGATCACATGGTCTTGGTGGCCAATTAACATCACGGTTTCCGGAGATTACAATACATAAAATAATTCAACAATTTGAACGAGTTGTTATATTGTATACGACTCCATTTTTATAAATATCATACATTACACTTCTCAAATGTCACAAGACCCACGCAAGTTCGCGACGGCATCTGTGTTTTATCCAAGAATTTAAAAAACCGCTCAATTTGAAAGACCCACTCTTTATAATACAAATAACACATAATAATATTTGTAAAAAAGAAAACAATAATAATAAATCACAAAATTTATGTTACAATTTTGTTTACTGAAAAAAAACTCTTTGATTAGATAGAAGAGTATCGAGATTAGTTCTCTCTGTCTTCGTCGCAAGGGACACGGCGTAATGATAAGTATTTAAAAAATATCAAGTAGTATTAAAATCAATTTCGCTTCACAAAACAATGAGAACAGGAAGATTTTCCCCATTTTGTATTTAAGAATTTCCACTTTTATTTAGAATTTTCATCTCTCCCTCTAGCAAAGTGCTTTGTTATCGCTGTAGCCCGCTAGAGCAAACATTTTCGCTATCGATAGCAGGAAGTAAAGCCTGCTACGGTACTGAACATCAGAACTATCGAGTGGAAGGAATATCAGAGCTCTGATACAAAATACTCCGCTGTCTTTTCTACCTGTCGCCTACTTATCGTATCGTATGCCACTCTTATCTCTTTTATTTTTCCTGCTTCTTGGTATAAAAACTGCAAGGATTTCTCGTGAGGCGTTGAGAGATTTTTGTGTTGTCTTGGCAAATATATTTTGTTATTTTGGAAAGAAAGATATTTTCTAAATTAACAGGTTGACAAGAATATTGAATAACATATTATATTTCGTTGCATATAGTATGTACAACCTGGCGAACTTATTTAAATGTGGCAATCTCTTCCAAACTACTATAAAGATGGAAAACATACCTTAAGTGATATCCATACTAGAAACTTAAAAAAAATCTGTGTTCCAACAAAAGATAGAATCAAGTCAGGCATCTTATCAACTAAGCCACGGAACAAACGAAAAAATATATTATTTACCGTAGAATTACACATGAGTACATATCATACATACCATAACGCCATATCCCTGCTAGGGTACGTAGAAAGGAGAGCGCCAGATTTTCCTGTTTCGACACACATATTTCACCTCATCCACATACATACACCTTCTCATACAGCTCCTACGATTTATCTTACTTTTTACATTTCCTTCTTTTTAAGCATCATTTACTTTTTCAAACTATACTAACCTTAATCTTTCTCTGTCAAGTCTTCCACTCGCCTTTAACCTGCATATTAGTATTTTTTCATTCATTCGTTTCACGTGCCGAACATATCTCTAAGTGATTTTCTTTACTGAGCACTCACTTGCCTGTTTTCAAATTTTTATCCATCCGTTTAATATGTCCAAACCCTCTTACATTTTCAGCTCACGCTCACACGTAATACAGCAGACTCTCGGGTATCCGGGATATTAGGGAAAAATATCCCTGGATAGAAAAAAATACTGGATAATCTTCACAAAAAATATGAGAAAATAATCCAAACAAAAACTCGAAATTATTCAATACACACTTTTATAAAAAAGCGAAAGATTTTTTTTTTGTGTTTTCCCTTACTTTTCACTTTTTATCAAATGGTGCTAAGCTGATTTCAAAACATTGCCTTAGGATGGGGGGTGGGAAATAAACATCCCGACTAAAAACCTCACCAAAATATATTAGAAAATCAAGAAAAAATACACATAAAAACTAAAGCTAACATGAAAATATAAAATTAAGTATATAAAATATGAGTGTATATAATAAAAATAGTCAAAAATAAATCAACCGCAATGCACACGTAATTAAAATTTTCAATTTGACGGCATGCGCCCGCCCGCTTACATAAAAAAATAACACTGAATCTACTACCGGGATTTCTGTTCAATGACTTGTTCGCAATTTCTCCGGTTTTGTTATCTGTTACAAACAACTGATTTCTCTTGTTAAATTTTCTGTTATATTTTTTATTATTTGTCGAATGAAAAGATCATTTTGACAGATCTTGATTATTTAGTGTTTTCTATGTATTAAAAATCTGTTCCCCGAACTCACTGGTGTTATTTAAATTAATTTGGATATCCCATCCCTGATTGGGATGGCTTTGCTTTATCTGTAAAATTTAGCGAAAATGTTAATCTTTTAAGCAGCTTACCAGGCATTAAAGCGTTAAGCTTGATAATAAGTAAACAGCCAAATTGTTGTTCCATTTCAATAGCAATTCTCTCTCCTTCGACAGGAGACACTTTAGTGTGCTCCTCCACACTTAAATTGTTTCTATGTATTAAAAAGAATTCAAACGTCGATCAGAGATAACTTGATTAGTTCACAATGTCAATATGGTTTAGTGGCGGAATGCTTAAATAATATTTTACTAAAATTTTTATAAATGACAAGAAATCATGATTTGTGAAAAAAACAACCGGTAATTTAATGTGGATACACAATTTGAATGGATCTGAGTTTGTTGCCTTTCGTTTTTCGTGTCCCCAGTAAACTATTGTAGGTATGCACATCACGCCGTGTCCCTTGCGGGGTAGGCAAAGAAAATACATCTTCCAACTTTCTATCTAAGCACACAACTTTCGCCTCCTCGACATTCATTCATATCTTCTATTTATCATACTTCTCACTTTACCTTCTATAAAATAAATGGTCCAATTAATCGAGCTCCTTTCTTCATTTAACTTAAAACATCCATTTTATCCATTGTCCTCAGTGAGATGCAGGCAAAAGCTTAGTTTACTGGGGACACGACAAATGAAAGGCAACAAACCCAGATCCATTAAAATTGTGTGGCCGAATTAAATTACCTGTTGTTTTTTCGCAAATTATGTAAATATCTTGTCATGTATAAAATAAATAAAATAAAAAATTCATATCCGATGTCTTAATTTCGCCATTTTTCAAACATTGACACTACAAATTTTCACATCATTAATTTTACTCATATCCTTTTTTTGCCAAGTTTCACTTCCATGAATTAAGATGGGAACAACAATGATGTAATGTTATTTTTCCTACTGTTGATATTGCCAGTTGTTGTATATAACATTAAGTGCTCCGCACTCCGATTACCTTATTCCATGTCACTACCTTTCTTCCAATGTCTCTTTCAACTCGCATTTTTACAATTATTATTATCATTATGCATTTTATTTTCTTGAACGAATGTACATAATAATAATAATAAAATGACAATTTATATAGCGCCGTTGCAGAACCAACTCTCCACATGGGTGTTCCAACTCGGGACTCAAACCCACTATTATTATTAACCAATTAAAAATATTACAAAAGAAATATATTTTAAATTAGTGTAAGGATAGGAAGGTACCTTCCAAAAAGGGTTGTCTTCAAGTGCTACCTAAAGCTGCACACCTAATTATTTAACACTAAGGTCAGATCATTCTACACCATAAGACCCGGATCTGCAAAATTTCTATCGTAATTCCTTGCCCTATTGATTGATTCGGAACAATCAATTTATTAAATATAGACGAAATCGATCTCAAAGCTCTACTCCTCCCTGAAGGACCACCTCTCAGACCATATCTCGAACACTAAGGGCATATCATTCTTAACCACAAGACCAGCAATTGAAAAAGTTCTATTGTATGTGTACCCTGCCCTATTGTACGATTCGGAAAAATCAATTTATTAAAAATTTTACTCCTCCCTGAAGGACCACCTTTCAGGCATAGACTCGAAACATACAATAACCACATCCCATTCAGGGATCTTAATACATACCATCGCACCTTTTCCCTGTCGGGGCAGGCTGAGAAGACAGGGCGCCAGTCTTTCCTATTTGGTTACACGTCTTTCGCCTCTTCTACATCTATACATTTTCTCATACAATTCCTCTGATTTCTATGTTTCCTTCTTTCAATATATCATTCAATTGGTCCAACCTTACTTTCCTTGGTCTTCCTTTACTACGCTTTCGACTCACATTTGCAATATGTGTTTGTTTTGTTAATCTTTCATTACTCAATAACTCAAATGTCAAACCATCACAAAGTACTCTTCTTCACCTAACTCAACACATCAGCTTTATTACAGGCCCTTTTTTTTTTTAATCAATCAGGTTTATTCACAATACGAACTAAGCCAATTGTATTCAAATTGTCAATTAAAAAAATACTTACGAATATTAAATATGCAATATACACTTACAAGTACCCGGCGGTAAGTAATACACATGGCTTTGTAGAGCGTCGTCTCTGTCGCACGATGACCCGATATGTATTACTTATGTGTATTACTTACCGCCGGGTACCAGTACCCGACGGTAAGTAATATACATGGTTTTGTAGATCGTCGTCTCTGTCGCACGATGGCCCGATGTGTATTACTTACCACCGGCTACTGTAAATAGTTGAACGCTTTTTTTTTATGTTCCCATTCTTAGAACAAAGTTTATTTTTTATTTTTGACACTGTGATATGAAATATGTCAATATGCGAAGTAGTTATATTAAGAAGAATTATGGTCCACAACGGAAGACTAATGTGTTATTCAATAGATGTGTAATATTAAGAGAATGATGGGTATCCGGTGGTACAACCTCACGATGTCAATATGCGAAGTAGTTATATTAAGAAGAATTATGGTCCACAACGGAAGACTTATGTGTTATTCAATAGATGTGTAATATTAAGAGAATGATGGGTATCCGGTGGTACAACCTCACGATGTCAATATGCGAAGTAGTTATATTAAGAAGAATTATGGTCCACAACGGAAGACTAATGTGTTATTCAATAGATGTGTAATATTAAGAGAATGATGGGTATCCGGTGGTACAACCTCACGATGTCAATATGCGAAGTAGTTATATTAAGAAGAATTATGGTCCACAACGGAAGACTTATGTGTTATTCAATAGATGTGTAATATTAAGAGAATGATGGGTATCCGGTGGTACAACCTCACGATGTCAATATGCGAAGTAGTTATATTAAGAAGAATTATGGTCCACAACGGAAGACTAATGTGTTATTCAATAGATGTGTAATATTAAGAGAATGATGGGTATCCGGTGGTACAACCTCACGATGTCAATATGCGAAGTAGTTATATTAAGAAGAATTATGGTCCACAACGGAAGACTAATGTGTATTCAATAGATGTGTAATATTAAGAGAATGATGGGTATCCGGTGGTACAACCTCACGATGTCAATATGCGAAGTAGTTATATTAAGAAGAATTATGGTCCACAACGGAAGACTTATGTGTTATTCAATAGATGTGTAATATTAAGAGAATGATGGGTATCCGGTGGTACAACCTCACGATGTCAATATGCGAAGTAGTTATATTAAGAAGAATTATGGTCCACAACGGAAGACTTATGTGTTATTCAATAGATGTGTAATATTAAGAGAATGATGGGTATCCGGTGGTACAACCTCACGATGTCAATATGCGAAGTAGTTATATTAAGAAGAATTATGGTCCACAACGGAAGACTAATGTGTTATTCAATAGATGTGTAATATTAAGAGAATGATGGGTATCCGGTGGTACAACCTCACGATGTCAATATGCGAAGTAGTTATATTAAGAAGAATTATGGTCCACAACGGAAGACTTATGTGTTATTCAATAGATGTGTAATATTAAGAGAATGATGGGTATCCGGTGGTACAACCTCACGATGTCAATATGCGAAGTAGTTATATTAAGAAGAATTATGGTCCACAACGGAAGACTAATGTGTTATTCAATAGATTTGTAATATTAAGATAATGATGGATATTCAGTGGTAAAACCTCACGATGTCAATATGCGAAGTAGTTCTATTGAGAAGAATTATGGCCCACAACGGAAGACTAATAGTGTTATTCAATAGATGTGTAATATTAAGAGAATGATGGATATTCAGCGGTATAACCTCACGATGTCAATATGCAAAATAGTTATATTCAGAAGAATTATGGCCCACAACGGAAGACTTATAAGTGTTATTCAGTAGGTGTATAATATTCAGATAATGATGGGTATCCGGTGGTATAACCTAACGATACATAAAATGGTACGTTTGCAGATGTAGCAGCAGCCTCTAACCACCATAATGCATGGCTGGGCGGTAAAGTACTCGACTTCCTTGCGGAAGGTCGTGGGTTCGAATTCTGCACTGTACTACTTCTCTCGGTTGACTCGGACTTTTTTCCGCCTAGTATTCAGGGGTATAAGAATACCTATGACTTTGGTCATATATTTTCTTTAAAAAAAATAATAAACTTACCAGTATGCTCTGATCACCTCGCTTTGGTATGCTATCGGCTCCAGTACACCGGTGTGGCCGGTAAGTTTGCTGGTGAGCAATGGCTCACTCAATTAAAAGGAAGAGAAAAGTGAGAAAAAAAATAGAGAAAGAAATAAAACTCCACGACATAGATTCGCTTTCTAAATGAATTGACGATAGAATGACTAGGGCATTCTCGACTAAGAAGCCCAGCTACGACGACGAAACTCCACAATAAGGGTGAGAGACTGGAATTGGTTAGGTTACCTATAAAGAATGTTATCTGCTAGCTGGTCAAGTGCTGCGCTATTTTATCAGTTAACGGTATAATGATTCGCATTTCAGGGAGAACATGGGATGTCGAGCTGTGAACCGACCTTGATGAATGCATTATTTGGCATCACTGTGTTTCTGATGGAACGTATAAAGTGATAATTTGATTACATGAAACCTACATTCATACATACATTTATGTCAGACTTATTTTGAATCTCGGAATACATTAGTCTTTTTTACCACTTGACACGGATTTTCTCCTATTACACAAATAGGGTACTAGGCCGAGAGCCGCATATTTTTAACATCAATAATAAAAATGACTTCAAAATTACTAAGTAATATTTTTTTTAATTTGTGTTTAAAAATAAGATCTCCTCAATCTTAACGAAAGTGGAATAAATTTTAAATGAAATAAAATATACAATTAATAAATTTATTGAAATGCTATTTTTTTTATCAAGTAAGCCAAATAAAATACCCAACACGATAATCAAATTTCGGTAAATTTTCGAACGGTTTATCAAGGGTGTTGGCTAATTTCACAAAATTTGCCGGTGGAAAGAGAATCAATTTTAATTATCAATCAAAATTATGGCATCAGCTGACAGACATACTCGTAATTTTCTACTAAGTATTATTAGAATCAACGCTGAAGCCCAAAATGAATTGATCTATAAGCGCTAAGTTTTTTAAATAAATTTGGTGATAATTTCATATTTATTAAGAAAACTTTAGTGCGCTTTCAACCAAAAAAATGTTTTTCATTAAGTTTCGGCGGGCCGTAGACTTCATTTTTGTGGGCCGCATGCTGCCCGAAGGCCGCGTGTTTGATATGCCCGATTTATATATTTGCCCTCTATAAAAAAAGTATATAAAAAACCCATTAAGTGATTGCATAAATATGCATATTAATGCATCCTTTGCGTGACGCCATTAATTTCGTAGAAAATCATTACTTTAGAGACGGGGCTCCCCCTTTTCCCAAAAACATATTATTGCGTTATGGATTATAGGAGAGACGACACACTACACGTTAACATTTTCCTTTTTATTTAATTTTATATAAGAACAATAAAATTACCATTTATATAGCGTCGTTTAAAGACCAGACACTCCTAAAGGGCGCTCGAACTCATTATAATAGACAAATTAAAGATATAAAAAAATATATTTATACATATAGTACAATACGAAAGCGTTATGTTAAATTTTTCAGCAACATTTTTTTTCCACTTGCACGGTTTCTCCTGTTACACAAAAAGGGGCTACTTCTAGCGTTAGCTTATTCGTTAGGAAGTATATCAGCCAGGATTCTTCACACACTGCTAGGCGGTGCCGAGAATATATAATAGTGTATCAACAGTGTCATTCAGTTGGTTCAATATCTCTATACCACGCGTGACAGTGTTTAGCTATGATATTCATTCTGTAAGTTGGGTATGTAGAACAGAGGGGTGATTGTTTGCACGGCTATATTTATTAAAACTTAGTGCTTCTAGAATTGCGGGACACTTAAAGCAACCTTGAAAAACCTTAAGTAGGAATATCGCAATGGATTCTTGCCTTCTTGTTTCGAGGCTTCTATAGTTACACACCCTGAGAAATACGGCATGGTGAGCATATTTTGGGTAATCGCCCTTTTTTCTGTACCATAGATATCTGAGGATTTTTTTTGTATTTGTTCTATAATGTTTTTATATTTGAGCTGATGAGGACCCCAAACCGTAGATGCATATTCTAATTTGGTTCTAATTAGATAATTATATGAGTTTCAAAGGACATCGGTATTGTTAAATTCTCTTGTTATTCTCATTATAAAACCGAGTAGTTTGTAGCAGTCCGATATCAAACGTGAAACATGGTTAACGAACGTGAGTCCTACATCAAAGGTTACGCCTAAATCTTTGGATTCAGAAAGTCTGTTTAATGCCACTCTCTGTATAGTATACTGATGGTGGGTTGGTGAAAACGATCGACTCTAAGATACACTAGGACACATTGATGATTTAGCTCACTCCAGGAAACTAGGGAGTCTAGGCCATGTTGTAACTCTGCACAGTACAATAATATGTACAATAATGCGTCAGCAACAGTAAACCTTCATCAAAGTACCGATTAAATTCTCAGGTTAGTAAGGGAGTCTGTTAAGGTGATACTGTCTCGCCAAAATTATTCAACGCTACCCTGGAAGATGTGTCCAAGAAGTTTGAATGGGAAAAGAAAGATATCTTTGTCAATGGTTCATACGTGAGCCATCTTAGATTTGCAGATGATATTATATTATTATATTCGCTTCACGTCCTGAGGAACTACAGAGACAAATACTGGAATTAGGGCAAGCAAGCAAACTATTATAGCTGATTTGAAAATTAATATTGAAAATACAAAATGTATGTCGAACCGTTTTGCTAATGTCACATCGATCCAGGTAGATGTAACACAGCAATGACGTACACAGTACGAGTATATATATATATATATATATATATATATATATATATATATATATATATATATATATATATATATATATATATATATATATATATATATATATATATATATATATATATATATATTTTTATCTTTATCTGCCCTTTTTCTACCCATTGCTGAGTGAGGGCACCCCTATGACTTAAATTTTGGACTTCACATCTGTTCACCGGTTGTCTTAGTGAAACCCGACAGGTTTTGTCATATAAGGGTAGTGGCTACCTCCGTTTTCTGTCTGCCGTACAGCTTTGGAGGACACCTAGTGATTTTGTCTCAGAAATGCTTCGATTTTAACCATATTGGTACACTTGGTGTGGTATTAAAATGCTGGAAAGAAAGAATTATTAGTACATGCATTAGTAGCCTCAGTAGTTGAGAGCATAGATATTATTTTAAAGTAGTCATTTATTTTCGAATGAATTAGCATAAAAGTTTGTGAATATGTCGGGTTCAGGTTTAGATTTACTTGTTGGTCGTTTTGTTTGGTTTAAATCTTTATTGTTCTTCTGTGTCTTGGTTTGACCGCTGCTGGGTAAAGGCGCTTTTCAAAGATTTCCATATCTTGCGGTCTCTCGCCTCTCTTTGCCAGGTCACGCCTGCGAATTTTACGAAGGGTCTGTCCCATCTGTTTTGAGGTCTTCTCCTCGGTCTGATTGTTTCTCGTGGTATCCAATCTGTGCTCTTATGAAAATTATGAATTAATATTTTATTTCATTGAAAAAATAAATATTTATTGTAGAAGGTCGATAAGAGAAGAATAAATATCTCGTACTACAGATGAGAGTAAGGAATGAGATTATACATGATTGTTTGTTAGAGACGGATTTTCTAAGAAAATTTGAGCCTTGAAAATTTGTTTGGACGTAGTGAGAATATGAGTTTTGAAAATTTTACAAAATAAATATTGCCGTGTGAAAAAAGTAGGCACGATGATGAAGAAAAAATGGCGGGAGATAGTTTTAATTAAAAAAATAACTGTGGGAAGAGTCAGAAATGTGAGTAAATGAAGAAAATCACGTATATGATA
>OX463849.1:27764042-27839370 GCA_949825065.1 Odontocerum albicorne | reverse complement strand
ATATTTTTTATTATTTGTCGAATGAAAAGATCATTTTGACAGATCTTGATTATTTAGTGTTTTCTATGAATTAAAAATCTGATCCCCGAACTCACTGGTGTTATTTAAATTAATTTGGATATCCCATCCCTGATTGGGATGGCTTTGTTTTATCTGTAAAATTTATCGAAAATGTTAATCTTTTAAGCAGCTTACCAGGCATTAAAGCGTTAAGCTTGATAATAAGTAAACAGCCAAATTGTTGTTCCATTTCAATAGCAATTCTCTCTCCTTTGACAGGAGACACTTTAGTGTGCTCCTCCACACTTAAATTGTTTCTATGTATTAAAAAGAATTCAAACGTAGATCAGGGAGAACTCGATTAGTTCATAATGTCAATATGGTTTAGTGGCGTAGAGCTTAAATAACATTTTATTAAAAATTTTATAAATGACAAGAAATCATGATTTGTGAAAAAACAACAGGTAATTTAATGTGGATACACAATTTGAATAGATCTGGTTTCGTTGCCTTTCATTTGTCGTGTCCCCAGTAAACTAGATATGTACATCACGCAGTGTCCCTTGTGGGGTAGGCAAAGAAAATACATCTTCAAACTTTATATCTAAGCACACAACTTTCGCCTCCTCGACATTCATTTATCTCTTCATGCACAATCTTCTATTTATTATACTTCTCACTTTACCTTCTATAAAAGCAGTGGTCCATTTAATCGAGCTCCTTTCTTCATTTTACTTAAAACATGCATTTTATCCATTGTCCTCAGTGAGATACAGGCAAAAGCTTAGTTTACTGGGGACACGACAAATGAAAAGCAACAAACCCAGATCCATTAAAATTGTGTGGCCGAATTAAATTACCTGTTGTTTTTTCGCAAATTATGTATATTTCTTGTCATGTATAAAATAAATAAAATAAAAAATTCATTTGCGATGTCTTAATTTCGCCTTTTTTCAAACATTGACACTACAAATTTTCACATCATTAATTTTACTCATATCCTTTTTTTGCCAAGTTTCACTTCCATAAATCAAGATGGGCACAACAATAATGTATTGTTATTTTTCCTACTGTTGATATTGCCAGTTGTTGTATATAACATTAAGTGCTCTGCACTCCGATTACCTTATTCCCTGTCACTACCTTTATTCCAATGTCTCTTTCAACTCGCATTTTTACAATTATTATTATCATTATGCATTTTATTTTCTTGAACGAATGTACATAATAATAATAATAAAATGACAATTTATATAGCGCCGTTGCAGAGCCAACTCTCCACATGGGTGTTCCAACTCGGGACTCGAACCCACTATTATTATTAACCAATTAAAAATATTACAAAATAAATATATTTTAAATTAGTGTAAGGATAGGAAGGTACCTTCCAAAAAGGGTTGTCTTCAAGTGCTACCTAAAGCTGCACACCCAATTATTAAACACTAAGGTCAGATCATTCTACACCATAAGATCCGGATCTGCAAAATTTCTATCGTAATTCCCTGCCCTATTGATTGATTCGGAACAATCAATTTATTAAATATAGACGAAATCGATCTCAAAGCTCTACTCCTCCCTGAAGGACCACCTCTCAGACCATATCTCGAACACTAACTTCTTAACCACAAGACCAGCAATTGAAAAAGTTCTATTGTATGTGTACCCTGCCCTATTGTACGATTCGGAAAAATCATTTTTTTTTAATTTTACTCCTCCCTGAAGGACCACCTTTCAGACATAGACTCGAAACATACAATAACCACATTCCACACAGGGATCTTAATACATACCATCGCACCTTTTCCCTGTCAGGGCAGGCTGAGAAGACAGGGCGCCAGTCTTTCCTATTTCGTTACACGTCTTTTGCCTCTTCTACATCTATACATTTTCTCATACGATTCCTCTGATTTTATACGTTTCCTTCTTTCAATATATCATTCAATTGGTCCAACCTTACTTTCCTTGGTCTTCCTATACTACGCTTTTGACTCACATTTGCAATATGTGTTTGTTTTGTTAATCTTTCACTATTCAATAACTCAAAGGTCAAACCATCACAAAGCACTCTTCTTCACCTAACTCAACACATCAGCTTTATTACAGACCCCTTTTTTTTAATCAATCAGGTTTATTCACAATACGAACTAAGCCAATTGTATTCAAATTGTCAATTCAAAAAAATATTTGCGAATATTAAATATGCAATATACGCTTACAGTACCCGGCGGTAAGTAATACACATGGCTTTGTAGAGCGTCGTCTCTGTCGCACGATGACCCGATATGTATTACTTATGTGTATTACTTACTGCCGGGTACCAGTACCCGACGGTAAGTAATATACATGGTTTTGTAGATCATCGTCTCTGTCGCACGATGGCTCGATGTGTATTACTTACCCCCGGCTACTGTAAATAGTTGAACGCTTTTTTTTATGTTCCCATTCTTAGAAGAAAGTTTTTTTTTAATTTTTGACACTGTGATGTGAAATATGTCAATATGCGAAGTAGTTCTATTCAGAAAAATTATGGTTCACAACGGAAGACTAATGTGTTATTCAGTAGATGTGTAATATTAAGAGGATGATGGGTACCCGGTGGTACAACCTCACGATGTCAATATGCGAAGTAGTTCTATTTAAGAAGAATTATGGTCCACAACGGAAGACTAATGTGTTATTCAATAGATTTGTAATATTAAGATAATGATGGGTATCTGGTGGTACAACCTCACGATGTCAATATGCGAAGTAGTTCTATTGAGAAGAATTATGGCCCACAACGGAAAACTAATAAGTGTTATTCAGTAGGTGTATAATATTAAGATAATGATGGGTATCCGGTGGTATAACATCACGATGCATAAAATGGTACGTTTGCAGATGTAGCAGCAGCCTATAACCACCATAATGCATCGCTGGGCGGTAAAGTACTCGACTTCCTTGCGGAAGGTCGTGGGTTCGAATTTTGCACTGTACTACTTCTCTCGGTTGACTCGGACTTTTTTCCGCCTAGTATTCAGGGGTATAAGAATGCCTATGACTTTGGTCATATATTTTCTTTAAAAAAATAATAAACATACCGGTATGCTCTGATCACCTCGCTTTGGTATGCTATCGGCTCCAGTACACCGGTGTGGCCGGTAAGTTTGCTGGTGAGCAATGGCTCACTCAATTAAAAGGAAGAGAAAAGTGAGAAAGAAAATAGAGGAAGAAATAAAACTCTACGACATAGATTCGCTTTATAAATGAATTGACGATAGAATGACTAGGGCATTCTCGACTAAGAAGCCCAGCTACGACGACGAAACTCCACAATAAGGGTGAGAGACTGGAATTGGTTAGGTTACCTATAAAGAATGTTATCTGCTAGCTGGTCAAGTGCTGCGCTATTTTATCAGTTAACGGTATAATGATTCGCATTTCAGGGAGAACATGGGATGTCGAGCTGTGAACCGACCTTGATGAATGCATTATTTGGCATTGCTTTGCATCGATGGAACGTATAGAGTGATAATTTGATTTCATGAAACCTACATTTATGTCACACTCATTTTGAATCACGAAATACATTAGTCTTTTTTACCACTTAACACGGATTTCTCCTATTACACAAATAGGGTACTAGGCCGAGAGCCGAATATTTTTAACATCAATAATAAAAATAATAAAAATGACTTCAAAATTACTAAGTAATATTTTTTTGTTAAATTTGTGGTTAAAAAAAAGATCTCCTCAGTCTCAACGAAAGTGGAATAAATTTAAAATGAAATAAAATATACAATTAATAAATTTATTGAAATGCAATTTTTTTTATCAAGTAAGCCAAATAAAATATCCAACACGATAATCAAATTTCGGTTAATTTTCAAGGGTTTAGCAAGGGTGTTGGCTAATTTCACCAAATTTGCCGTGGAAAGAGAATCAATTTTAATTATCAATCAAAATTATGGCATCAGCTGACAGACATACTCGTAATTTTCTACCAAGTATTATTAGAATCAAAGCTGAAGCCCAAAATGAATGATCTATAAGCGCTAAGTTTTTAAATAAATTTGGTGATAATTTCATATTTATTAAGAAAACTTTTGTGCGGTTTCAACCAAAAAAATATTTTTCATTAAGTTTCGGCGGGCCGTAGACTTCATTATGGTGGGCCGCATGCTGCCCGCAGGCCGCGTGTTTGATATGCCCGATTTATATATTTGCCCTCTATAAAAAAAGTGTATAAAAAACCCATTAAGTGATTGCATAAATATGCATTTTAATGCATCCTTTGCGTGACGCCATTAATTTCGTAGAAAATCATTACTTTAGAGACGGGGCTCCCCCTTTGCCCAAAAACATATTATTGCGTTATGGATTATAGGAGAGACGACACACTACACGTTAGCATTTTCCTTTTTATTTAATTTTATATAAGAACAATAAAATTACCATTTATATAGCGTCGTTTAAAGACCAGACACTCCTAAAGGGCGCTCGAACTCATTATAATAGACAAATCAAAGATATAAAAAAAATTATTTATACGATACGAAAGCATACATACAATACGAAAGCGTTATGTTGAATTTTTCAGCAACATTTTTTTTTCCACTTTGCACGGTTTCTCCTGTTACACAAAGAGGGTCTGCTTCTAGCGTTAGCTTATTCGTTAGGAAGAATATCAGCCAGGATTCTTCACATACTGCTAGGCGGTGCCGAGAATATAGTATATCAACAGTGTCATTCAGTTGGTTCAATATCTCTATACCACGCGTGACAGTGTTTAGCCATGATATTCGTTCTGTACGTTGGTATGTAGAACAGAGGGTGATTGTTTGCACGGCTATATTTATTAAGTACACATAAACTTAGTGCTTCTAGAATTGCGGGACAGTTAAAGCAACCTTGAAAAACCTTATGTAGGAACATCGCAACGGATTCTTGCCTTCTTGGTTCGAGGATCTATTGTTACACACTGTGAGAAGTTCGACATGGTGAGCATATTTTGGGTAATCGCCCTTTTTTCTGTACCATAGATATCTGAGGATTTTTTTTGTATTTGTTCTATAATCTTTTTATATTTGAGCTGATGAGGAGCCCAAACCGTAGATGCATATTCTAATTTGGTTCTAATTAGATAATTATATGAGTTTCGAAGGACATCGGTATTGTTAAATTCTCTTGATATTCTCATTATCAAACCGAGTAGTTTGTAGCAGTCCGATATCAAACGTGAAACATGGTTAACGAACGTGAATTCTACATCAAAGGTTACGCCTAAATCTTTGGATTCAAAAACTCTGTTTAATGCCACTCTCTGTATACTATACTGATGGTGGATTGGTGAAAACGATCGACTATAAGATACATAGACACATTGATGATTTTGCTCACTCCAGAAAACTAGGGAGTCTAGGCCATGTTGTAACTCTGCACAGTACAATAATATGTACAATAATGCGTCAGCAACAGTAAACCTTCATCAAAGTACCGATAAATTCTCAGTTAGTAAGGGAGTCTGTTAAGGTGATACTGTCTCGCCAAAATTATTCAACGCTACCCTGGAAGATGTGTCCAAGAAGTTTGAATGGGAAAGTAAAGATATCTTTGTCAATGGTTCATACGTGAGCCATCTTAGATTTGCAGATGATATTATATTATTATATTCGCTTCAAGTCCTGAGGAACTACTGAGACAAAACTGGAATTGGGGCAAGCAAGCAAACTATTATAGCTGATTTGAAAATTAATATTGAAAATACAAAATGTATGTCGAACCGTTTTGCTAATGTCACATAGATCCAGGTAGATGGAACACAGCAATGACGTACACAGTACGAGTATATATATTTATGGCAAAGTATTTCATTTGAGGATTGCACTTTCAGTGAAATAAATAGAAGGGCAAAACGGACTTTGAGTTCCTTTGGACGAATGATCTCCATTTTGAAAAGAAATTTCCCAATCTTTCTCAAACGGAAGATATTTAATCGACGATATGATACAAAACCTCCAGACGACACAATGCAGGTACGCTAGGTTTTACTAGAAGAGATCGAAAACGCAATGAGTGGATACGTTCCCAAGTAAAAGTTGATAATGTTACATGGAGGTCGCAAAAAAGACTCAGCTGGAAGTGGAATGGGCACGTCAATCGAGCAACGGACCGTCGTTGGACGTATAAAGTACTTCAGTGGTACTTAATAGGCAGAACTAGGCTTGTAAAAAAAGCAAAGGCACGCTGGGTGGACGAAATACGTAAGCAGGCAGTTATTACGTAGTAGCAGTGCGCAAAGGAGATGATTTTTTGTAAACAATTTCTAGATTGGATTACATTCTGCAGTGGACAAATCTAGGCTGATGATGATATGAGGAAGGTAGTGGCTACAGCCATTGGATTAACTACATCTTTGTTACTTCACATGTTCAAAAATGTATATGGTAAGAACACCGCAGAAAACTTACCAAGGTAAAACGAACTACAAGTATAAATAAACCTCTGTAGTTGTTCCGATATGTGATAGTAACACATTCGGATTTAGGTGGAGTGTAGTGTATGTACATGATGTAGTGTTATATTGTATTATATAGTACTTTCGTTGTATACAGTACAACCTGGCGGTCTCATTGCCATGTGGCTATCTCTTCCAACTAACCAGAAAAATGTTAAAGTGGCCTTTAGTGAAAACCAGATTGGAATCCTTTTATAAAAAGTCGAGGTTCCAGTAGGGGTTGAACCCTCAACCTCCGGGCTGGAAGACAGGCATCTTACCAACTAGGTCATGGAACGTTCATATAACATCATACATTTTGATAAGACCTCCCAGAAAGGGTTATCTTCGAGAGTTTCCTAAAGTTGCTAATTTGTTAAATAGAATCGAAAAAATGTGTTGTTTTTTTTGCATAATTGCGTCGAATTAAACCTCTCCCTCTTATAGTAGGACACCAGGGGTCGCAAGCGGTTTGCAAAAAAATATATCGGCTAAATTTTTTTGAAAAATTAAACTCATTTATTATACCCATTTGACTGAAAAGCTCCCCCAGACTCGCAAAGTAGGGTACGCTATTTTGTTTGACCTCAATTGTAATAATAAAAAAACTGTAAATTTAAATTTTTCATTTTAAACTGAAAAAAAATTGATAAACGAGAACACGAAAAAAAAACAATTTTAATGCAAGATTTAATTTGACCCCTTTGCGTTAAATGGTTAATCATATATTTATATTATGTATAATATATAACATACCATATTTGTAAAAAGGACCCAACCCATATTTTACCCTTAAAATAATGGAAATATGGCATCGTGTTTGTACGGGTTTAAAAGTGAAATATTTATTTAACTAACGCGCCTGAAGTTTCACTGCAAAAACAACACTTAACAAAAAGCATTTTCAAAATCTTGGTTCCTGGTTTCAGGTAAAGCGAAAAGTATGTTATAACTATTGCCAATATCAATGAAATGGATATCACCGGGAATCGAATTGTGTTGAAAGGCGGGTGTCTTACTCACTAGACTACAAAGGTCATACTTAGTAAGTGGTTGATTTTTTGGAGAGTTACATGTGTAAGAAAACAGTTTTATTTCAATATAATGTCCCACTATCTATCAACGAGTTGCTAAAATGATGTACCACCATCTATTTCAATATAATGTCCCACTATCTATCAACGAGTTGCTAAAATGATGTACCACCATCTATGAATAAATTAGGGGAAGTTAATTTTTATTTTTATTAATACCCAAATTAGGATGACTTGTGCTATGAAATTCAAACCATTATGAAATTATATGAGTCCATATAAAAAAAAGAGTCAATTCTAGATCATTTAACGTTTCAACTGATTAAGTTTAAAAAAAATAACAATTAATCTATGAGTGGAAAAGTTCCACGAAAAAATAAGAAACGTAACATTCATTGGACCGCGGTAAAGATATGAATTAGGGGAGTTATATTTTATTATATCAAATCTTATTTCTTTGAGCTGGCCAATTTTAAATAAATTCACTACACTTGAAATATTGTATTTATAAACAAAGGATTACCGGCTACAACTTGAAATTGTATTAAGAGTATTAAGCTCATTGTGTTTCATTTTGAGAAATTGTGGAAAAATATTAAACGGATTAAAGAAAATGACCATTCAAGGGGCTGATCTTATTCCACCCTTGTGTTTCAATTAAAGAAGGAAATTTCTCCACTTCCCGATACTCTCCCAGCTGCCGGGTAATCCCCTGTCTCGGCAGTGGCTCAACCGACTTTTTCTTTGTTAAACATATTTTTAAAAAGTTATCAATCCGTTATTGCAATGTTAAACAATTCTGAAATAATGCTTAGTTTGTGAAATCATCATTATCGTATTTTTCCATTGGTTTAGGGTCTGCGTTACAAGTCGTCTCTGTCCACCGTGGTCTGTCCAAGGCCATCTAAGTCAGGCTTCGATTTCTCATTTCTTAGTTGATGCTATCCTTCCATCGTCTATTTGAAGATCTCTTTTTATTTTTCCAGGGCCTTCCAATATCTGATTTCCCACATTTTCAGCAGGCTTTCACAGTACATAAATTGTTTCATTCCTGATTATTGTTTCCTTTCCACCATCCTTTCCCTTTCCTATGATTGATAGCTGATTTTATTTTTACTTTTATATATTTATGTCCACAAATTTCATAAATATGAATGATCTTGTGAATTTTTTTGCGATCATGTAACTTGCTTTATTTACTTTTGTCTAGTTGGAAGAGATTGCCGCCTGGCAAAAACCCCTGCAGATTGTATTTGCAATGTTAAATGAATAAATATATAATCCTCTCTCTGTCTGTTTCAGCGAGATCTGAGTTATTTTCAGGGCATCTCTCAAACACATATATTGACTTGTATTATCGTCATCAGCACTATATCCCAGAATAGGTCTTGGATACTTACAGGCTTATCTATATCTGCAGTATCCCTCTTCTAATTGGTTAAACTCGGTGTGCGTCAGTTTTATGTCACGTCATCATCTCAACTTTGGTATCCCTATTCTCACATGCCTCATTGGATCGCGGAATAGAGCCTTTTTTACAGGATCAGTGTCCTGCATGCGATATAAGCGCCCAAGTCAGCGCTGTCAAGTAAACTTTTGCTACGCTAACTTCGCCATACAGGATGTAGAGTTCTTCATTATAACTTTGTCTCCAGGCGTCATTCTTTTTCTAATTTGATCATATTTTCTGCGGGAAAATTTACTTTCAAAGGTATTCAGAACTTTTTCGTCACTCTTTGCAAGTGTTTAGGTATACATGCACAAGCTATCAGAGGTTTTAGTAATGTTTCGTAAACTTGGCTTTTTATATTCTTGAAGGGTAGGCGAGATTTAAGAGGATAAAGTTAAAATTACATCTTTTTGCCGATAGTAGACTTATAAAATGCAGTTTATTTCTTTATTAATTAATGGCTGCAGCTTCTCCATGGAATAAAAATTCAATTTTTTTCTTCATTGTGAGCCGAATGTTATGCGTCGTACTCCGCCATGTCTAAAACTCGGTGCACCATCTGTCCCCATCCCTCCCGGTCCTAGGTCATGTTGAATGCAGAGTTTAAAAATAATCCTGTTAACTCCTTTACTTGATCTGTCTTTCTCGTAAGACACCTTTCTCTTGTTTACTGTCCCTCAACCATCCCCATGATAACCAGTTTCTCCAAAATTTCATAATTATTTCTAGAAATACGTCCAAAGTACGTTAGGATTCGTTTTCTCCATACTGTCGAAAGTCTTTCGGAAATCTCCAATTCTCGAGTTATTGAGACGTTTGTGTGTCTTGCAATATACGAAATTTAATATACGAGTAATTTAACAAAAAAAAAACGAACAATACAATCGAGATACAAACAGTTTTGAGTATGAAACCAAATTTTAAAAAAATATGCACAAATAAACCTCAATATATATTGAAAATTGTGAAAAAATCACGTTAACTTGAACACAAAATGAATACAGAAAAACACTGAGTATATATAAAATATAAACTGAGTATAACATAAAACCAGTATATGGAAACAATTCTAAAAGTAAGCTCCTGACATTTTCAAGAGCTGGGACCCAACAGTCAGCAGTACTTAATAAATGATTAGTCCAGCTTGCGTGTCGACACTATCAAAGACCTTGGCGTCATGTTTAGCGGTAAAATTACGACAGTATGTGTTTATCTGTCAATCAAGTTCTGGGATTTGTAATAAGAATCTCTAGGGCATTTAACTGTGGCGCTGTTATGAGATCTTTTTTATAACTCAGTGGTTCACAGTAGATTAGAGTACGGCTCAATCATGAAGAACAAGAGGAATTCAGGAGTCTAAAAGTGTAGGTAAAATCCTTATTCAAGATAATATAGATTTTACCCTTTATTCCACATTTTTGTTAATTTATTTAAGTTTAGTTTAATGCATCTGACAATTATTTAAGCAATTGTGAATTAAAATTGTTTTCGGTGTAAATCATTATAAAGCTTAGCAGTAAACTTTGTAAGCATGACTGAGACATTTCATAGAAATCATAAGCTTCTCGTTATTCGTACGAGTATAGTTATTTCGTTTTCTTTTTCTTGCTTTATTTAACATTATTGGCTTAAACATATATCAAACGTAAAATGAACAAGCAGAACCTTTGAAGTCGATTTTTCCTTCATCTAATAAATTTATTGTTCTAATTTGATCCAATAGGGCGGGGTATTTATGTTAGAGCTTTTGCCGTTGTCGGTCCTGTGACTTGGAATTGCCTATCTCAAAGCGTTACGGATATTGGTGGCGTACGCAGCCTTAGGAAGCACTCGAAGACATCCCTTTTTGGAAGGTTCTTTTTGAAAAATGTATAATAAAATTACACACAAACACTACACCTAAAACCAAATGCGTTTCTGTCACATATCGGAAGATCTACAAATGTATCGTTATAGATCGTCTTTTCTGGTAATTTTTCTGCGGTTTTCGTACCAAATATGATTTTCTTAATATATGTAGATGCGGGAAAGTACTTATCTCATGACACCAGCCACTACCTTCTTATCTTTACACTGAAGTTAAATATGCTGAATCTGTCAATAATATTGCGCTCGAGTTCCAACTCAAAGCGACCTTGAAGGGAGTTTGCTCTTTAAACGGCGCTATAACAATTGTCCTTTTATTATTAATTATCTCAAAAATTCAAAACAAAGAGTTTATATCTTTAACTAGCCTTTAATATGTTTCCTTCTCTCAACATGTTATAAGTATAGTCGACACTCGGTAACGCCCTTGTTTAGATGGTGTGGGGGGTGCTAAACATTTATTCGATCGGGGTTCAAATACGCAAATGTAATTTCCCTGTGGGGCCGAACATCCCTTAACTCTTGACAATTTGTACTTTTTCACATTTTTGCTACAATTTTGGGTTTGGAGATAATGATATGATTTTCAGAAATTTTATTTTTGTAAAATAATTTTATCTCTGTAAATATAATATGTTGAGATTTCGATGTGCGTTTTTATGTGTATTGGAGTGGATGAATTATAAGTATATATGGTATTCTTGTTTTTATTTTTTCCCGATTGTTATTTTTATTTTGTAAGGAAGGGCTTTGGATCACCTGAGCCTTGGCCTGTCTGTGGTTTGTATTATATGTATGTTAGATAGTATGCATGTATGTGTACTGCTTTCTGATATTTTTGTATATGATTCAAGTAAATGTTTATTTTTACTTTTTTGTGACGAGCTTATTTTATATTTATGCGCATTCCTAATTTTAATTTGAGTATTTTTATCGTAACTTTTTTGATGATCGATAAAATACTTAGTAATAAAAAAAATGTGTAAAATGAAATCCTACCGATAACAAATGTATAAAATGAAATCCTACCGATAACAAGACCACGGAAAGTATGACTGGATAAAGTGAATAATATTTTGAAAGATGAAAATGTAAGAAGTTATAGAAATACTAGGAGATATATCACAAGATGTATGGATGCAGAATTGACGAAGAATGTGTGTGGAGACAAATCTTGCGCTCTGTCCTCATTGTTTACTTTAGCTAATGTGGTGGTATGTATGTATGTACGAAATTGAATTAAATACTTATATCATCAGTAAAATATAGTACAGGTTAAGTATATTTAGTGGTTAGGTCGGACAATGAATTCGGGCCTTTGTCTTGGGTTGATGGTTTTTAGAAATCTTTAACAAGGTGAGGACTGGCCCGGGGTAGATGTAAAATCCCTGGTGGATCCTTGAAACACTTGCTGTAAATATGTCATTATTTCAGCTGTGAATATCGTACGAAATGCACACACGTCGACATGATAAACATGTCAAATCGAACAATGACAGTAACTTAAGTCTTGAAGAATATCCGATAGTTTGATTGACGCCATCGTCGATCATTTAATGATACTGGAATGCGTTTGTAGCGAGATGCTTAACTTGATACGTCGTGATGATTTTGATATGTCTTGTATTTAAAATAAATACAAAACTCAGGAATGCGGATAAAAGTGAGAGTAAATAATCAATGAATGGTCGAGTGAATAATAATGTTTATTTGTCTACAAGTAGGTATTTTATAGTTGTGCGTGAATGCGCCCGCGATATATACTTTGTCTCACTCCTGCACGTGCCCCAGTATAGCGGGTAGGATATTTATTTGCCGAAACGGCGAGACAAAGCGATGCGCTCTCCCTCTACCGTGGAATGCCGCGTAAATATATTTGCGAGTACACATTGTTGACGTTTCTGGCATGTGACAATTGTAGATGTCCAGACGTTGATTCATCGGTCGTTGACCCTGTATGTTTGACAATTTATTTAGGGACGTAGGTACGCTACATGACTCTCCTCCTAGTGGAGCGTAAGGAGCGCGCCCTACGCGAAACGTACGGGACCCTTCACTATTCTCCCGCTGCGTGTAGTAAAGCAGGGTGCAGTGGCTGCTTGATGGACTCTCTCCGCCGTCTCCGCTGCGTCCTCGGCGGTGGAGATGTATGCGGGCTTAAGGCGGTCCACTGAGACGTTGACCACTCGTCCAGGCAGCTGCAGGGTGAACACCTTGTTTCTTCTTCCAAGCACGGGATATGGTCCGTCGTAAGGCGGTTGGAGCGGCTTTCTTACGGCGCCGTTGCGCAGGAACACATGGCTGCAGGTCTGGAGGTCCTTGTGGACGAAGGTTTTCCTTCCGCTGCCGTGGGCTTCTACGGGTGCTGGGCGGAGGCTGCGTAGAGTGTCACGCAGCTGCTTGACGTATGTACTGTCCATGACTCCTTCATTTGACGTTGCTTCTGCGAAGAAGTCACTAGGGAGTCGCAGGTTCCTTCCGTATGTCAGTTCGGCGGCGCTGACATCCGTGTCGGATCTGACTGCGGCGCGGAGTCCGAGGAGAATGACAGGCAGCTCGTCTATCCATTTTCCATTATTCGCTAGGCGGGCTGTGAGTGCGGTCTTCATTGACCTGTGCCATCGCTCTATGATCCCGTTGCTTTGTGGATGGTATGGGGTTGTCCTTCTCTTCTCGACTCCGAGCAGTTTCATCAGGGCGTCGAATAGGTTGCTCTCGAATTGCCTTCCTTGGTCGCTGGTGAGAGTCGTAGGGCATCCGAAGCGGGATATCCAGCCATCCAATACGGCGCGGGCGACAGATTCCGCCGTGATGTCCACGAGCGAGATGGCCTCGGGCCATCGTGTGGCTCTATCGATCATTGTGAGCAGGTATTTTTCGCCGCTCCGAGATGTGGGCAGGGGTCCGACGATGTCTATATGCACGCTCTCGAATCGTTGTGCGGGCGGATACGAAGATACGACGCTATTTGTATGGCAGTGAATCTTCGCTTTCTGGCATTGCACGCATTGTTTCGCCCACCTTCCGACGTCCACGTTCATCGATGGCCAGAAGTATCGCTTCCTCATCATTTTTCTTGTGGTTCGTATCCCGGGGTAGCTCAATTCGTGCAAGGCGCGGTATGCATGTAGTCGGAATTCGGCCGGTAGATAAGGTCGCATATTCCCTGTTGATACCTCGCAGTATATTTTTTTACTAGAGGTGGGTAGTGCGATTTTTTTGAATTTCAAATTTGGCCGATTTAATAATATTGGAATGTCTGTGTCTGTCTGGTGAGCGTCGGCAAGACTTTCGTAATCCAATATGGCGGCCGCTACGAGCGTCTCGATTCGAGACAGAGTATCTGCGGGAATATTCTCTGCTCCGTCGATGTGTCGAATGTCGGTGGGGAATTCGCTTATGAACGTTATGTAGCGCGTTCTTCGGGCTGATTCGCTGTCAGATGGTTTTTTTGCGAATGCGTACACGAGTGGTTTGTGATCCGTGTAGATGATCATTTGTCTTCCCTCGTGGAAGTTCCGGAAATACTTCACCGCCATGTATAAAGCCGTTAGCTCTCTGTCGTATGTACTGTACTTTTTTTGAGCGGCGCTGAATTTTTTCGAGAAATATCCGAGTGGTCGCCAGATATTGCTCACTCTTTGTTGTAGGACGGCCCCCATCCCTGTGTCCGATGCATCGGTTAGAAGGGATAGTGCGGCGTTGTTCTGAGGGTGGTTCAGCAGGACTGCGTTGCGTATTGATTTTTTGCAATTTTCAAATGCCGTTGTTGATTCCTCGGTCCACTTAATTTCCGTTTTGTCTCTTTTTTTTGCTTTGTGTAAGTATGCATGTAGTGGGCCTTGAATGCATGCGGCTTGTGGAATGCATTCACGATAATAGTTTATCATACCGAGGAATCTGCGCAATGACTCGACATTTGTTGGCCTGGGGAATTCGTCGATGGCTTTAATCTTCATGGCTGGTGGTTTAATTCCGTCTTTGTCGACGTTGTATCCGAGAAAGATCACGTTGCTCTTTCCAAGCGCGCATTTGGCGGGATTGATTGTAATTCCGTACTCGCTGAAGCACTGTAGGATCTTCCGGATGTGCTCTTCGTGCTGGACTTCGTTTCCTGATGCGATGATGACGTCATCAATAAATGGAAACGCGAAGTCCAGGCCGGTTAGTATTTGGTGTATGAACCGTTGGAAGGTTTGGCCTGCGTTTTTTAATCCGGGGCACATTCGAGGGAATTCAAACAAGCCGAAAGGTGTTATTATGGCTGTCTTCTCGATGTGTTTATCAAGGACTGGCAGCTGTTGGTAAGCCCGGTTGAGGTCGAGTGTGCTGAAGATATTTTTCCTGCGAGCTGGTATGTAAAATCTTTCATCCGTGGTACGGGGTACCTGTCGGGCTTTGTGACGGAATTTAGTCGTCTGTAGTCGCCGCAGACGCGTAGTTCACCGTTCTTTTTGGGTACGACAACAAGTGGGCTTGCCCAAGGGCTCTTGCTGGGGCGGCATATACCTTGAAGCATCATCTCTTTGAATTCTTTTTTACTGCTTGATAGCGGTGTGGTGGTATTTGCCTTGCTTTCGCATATAATGGTGGGCCGGTTGTTTCAATGTAGTGTTCCACTTGGTGTTTGGAACCTTCCTTGAACGGTGACGGTTTCGTGACGTCAGGAAATTCTGCGAGGATTTTATGGTATTTTTGCTCCATGTCGATTGTCCGTATGGTTGGTTGTGCAGAGTTATGCATTGGCGCCTTGATGGACAGGTTGGTTGTCTGGTCGATGAGGCGGCGTCCAGCGACGTCGACTAGGAGTCTGTGTTGCGTTAGGAAGTCTGCTCCGAGTATCGGCTTCGTGACTGCTGCCATGACGAACTTCCAGCGGAATGCTCTTCGAAGGTTTAGGTCAAGCTCCATTGTCTTCTCTCCGTATGTGCGGATAACCGTGTTATTCGCAACGTACAGGTTGAAAGGGAGAGGCTTTGCGTAGCCTGACGCTCTCAGTATTACGGAGATGTTCGCTCCGGTGTCGACCAGGAACCTCATTCCTGACCTTTTGTCGGTGACGAATAGGCGGTTGGTGGTTCCATAAACGCTGGGTTCCGCCGCAGCCAGCGTTTTTGTCAGTTTCCCGCTTCCATTTTCTGCTTGAAAGTGCATGGTGATCTGCAGCGAAGGGCATTTTTCCCAAATCTGTTATGGTAATAACAGAAAGGTGACACAGCGATAGATGGCGAGCGGGTGCGCGTAGTTCGTACTTTAGCTCGACTGCGGTACGGCGATCGTTGACGCTGACGGTCGTCGGGTGCAGTTCTTGATTTTATTTCTGCCATTTCCAGGCGGAGTTGCTCGACTCCGTCGGTCAGGGCGCGGATGGCATCTGATATGGAGGCCTGTGAGGGTACCGGTGCTTTGGGGATGGCGTTTTGTGCCGGTACGATGCTCATGGTTGCCAGCTCCTACGTCTGCTCCAGCATCTTGTCGGCCAGCAGTGCGAGTTCGTCGAGGGAGGCAGTCTTGGAGATCGTGTGGCTGATCGCCAGGACTGACCTCACATGGGCTGGCATCAAGCTCATCCACATTAGATGCAGCGTTGCGTCTGGGATCATCTCTCGGGCGTGGCTCCGTATGCGTCGCAACAGCTGTGATGGGCGCTGGTCGCCGAGCTCCATCTCTGACAGCAGTCTTTGGAGCTGTCTCGCATCACTCTCTTCATAGACGGAGATGAGTCTTTTTTTATCTCTTTGTACTGGTTTACGCTCGGGTTGTACAAGAGATCGGCGATTTGCTCGACGTCCTGCTTGTCAAGCTGGGCGAGGACCATCTGAGCCAGCTGGGTTTGGCTGCGGTGGAGGTCCTGGGTGGCAGCTTCGAAAGTGATAAACCATAGGCGTGGTCTATCGCGCCAGAATGCCGTGATTCGCATCGCTAGTGCGATACCAGCGAGGTGCTGTGGGGATGATGTGCTTCCCGATGCGGGTTCTTGGTCTTGTTTTGACATTGCTATCGAGTCGGCGATATTCGATATAGTTGGAATACGTATTCAGTTTTCGTGCGGGGTCACCAATGTAGCGAGATGCTTAACTTGATACGTCGTGATGATTTTGATATGTCTTGTATTTAAAATAAATACAAAACTCAGGAATGCGGATAAAAGTGAGAGTAAATAATCAATGAATGGTCGAGTGAATAATAATGTTTATTTGTCTAGAAGTAGGTATTTTATAGTTGTGCGTGAATGCGCCCGCGATATATACTTTGTCTCACTCCTGCGCGTGCCCCAGTATAGCGGGTAGGATATTTATTTGCCGAAACGGCGAGACAAAGCGATGCGCTCTCCCTCTACCGTGGAATGCCGCGTAAATATATTTGTGAGTACACATTGTTGACGTTTCTGGCATGTGACAATTGTAGATGTCCAGAGGTTGATTCATCGGTCGTTGACCCTGTATGTTTGACAATTTATTTAGGGACGTAGGTACGCTACACGTTCAATGGTCTGATATGAATGTCAGGAATCGGAATACGAAATTGCGTCACCAAATAGATAACCTAGTTGGTAAGACCGCCGGTAACAGATTCGATCTAATGCCCACAGCCACCACCTTCTTATTGTTACTCTTAACTTATATAATTTAGTAATATTTTTAACCCATTAATTCAAATTCCTGAGTTAGAGCGCCCTTGAGGAGAGTCCGTTCTCTAAGCAACGCTATATAAATTGTGCTAATTTTTATAAATATTTGTGTATTATTCGCTTTAGAACTCGTATTTACTTGTCCATCTTCAACTTCAATGTATTCAAATTTGTGATCCAGATATATTGAAAAACCGTGACTGTGAGACAATAATGTCTTGAATACTAGTACATTTTTGTTGTGTCTAGTACAATCTAGTGAACTTATAGCCATGTGGCAATTTCTTCCAACTAACCAGAAAGGCGACCTCCGTGATCTAATTGATAAGACGTCTGTCTCCCAACTCAGAAGTAGCGAGTTCAAATCCCGCTGGAACTCAGATTTTTCTAAAAGGATTTCTGTGTGGTTTTTACTAAAGGCTTCTTTAACATCTTTCTGGTTGGTTGGAAGAGATTGCCACATAAAAATAAGCTGCCAGTTTGTACTGTATACATGACGACCTCCATGGCTAGTGGTAAGACACTTGTCTGTCGATCCGGAGGTTGCGAGTTCGATCTCCGCTGGAATACAGAATTTTTATTCCAGGCTGGTTTTCACTTAGGGCCCATATAAACATGTTTCTGGTTGGTTGGAAGAAATTGTCATGTGACAATAAGCTCGCCAGGTAACAAAAATAAAGGGAAATACAATACAATATACTTGTAACATACTTCGCCGCTTCAATACTATACGAGTATAAGTAGAATACATGAAATACTTTTGTTTGTAAACGTAATTTCAAAGGTTTTTTAAAGTTTAGTTTATCAGGATTATTGATTGAACTAAAAATGACACAAAAATTTCTCAACTTATATTTCTTGTTGAAACTTCATGTAAACAAAATGAAAGAGAAACCAAATTATGTTACTATATTCTTTTCCCTTTATAACCATTTACCGGTTTTAAGCTTTATATGAGCATCCTCAGAATCCGAGATATTTGTTTTTACTATTTTAGTTTTATTTTTTAATTGTTGCTATTAGATGTTAAACCCAAACCTTTAGGATGGAAGTCCAGTGTTTGTGACAAAACAGTTTTGTGTTTAAACACCGCGACAAAATCTTCTAAAATGAGAGGTTGTTGCCGATTAACATGATCCCAATCCCAAGTCCAGCGTTTCACTAACTGGAGCACGCAGGTGGTCACCCCCTTGGCGGGGGGTTGAGGGTGCTTCATGAGGGCTACATTTGTTATTTTACGAAACAGTTATTCAACATGAAATTATAATATTAAACACGAGGGCATTACCCAAAATGTAATTGTATGTTTTTTTGTGCTAAGCCAGTTGTAAAATGGAAAATATGTAAAATAAATAAAAAGTCATATTTGCACAAAACAGTGTTAAGTGAATACTGTACAGGTATCGTAGGGGCGTTTCAACCCTAACCGGGCAGTGTCATCACAACCCGTTGCCTTTTTTATTTATTTATTTGTGATTCATAACACAACGGTGTCTTTTACAGAATATGATCACCATTAATTAACACACACGATATAGTCGACTTTGTATTTCATAGCAAAGTAACATTTTAAAGACATACGTTTCAATAATTATATCAAAATTATATTTTCCCATCATGCTTAATTACTATGCTCAGATATCGTTCTCTTCCAACCGAGCAGATGTTAAAATGATTAAAATAAATACATAAAATATATCTTACAAAATATTAAGAAACTTCCGCGATCTAGTTGATACCTGTGATGCCTGTGTTCCATCTCGGGGGTTGCAGATTTCAGACTGGTTTTCATTAAAGCCCAACTTTACGTCATCCTGGTTGCTTTGAAGAGATTGCTACATGACAATAAATACGCAAAAGAGTTAGGGATGGGAGCCATGGAGATATGTAGTACTTTATTAAGCTACTCGTAAGTGTTAAACGTACGAGTAGCTTAATAATAAAATACTGCTATTATTCTACCTTGTACTATTATTAATTTAAATAATTTTCATAAGAGAAAGAATCTTGCATATCTTAAATACGCAGCAAAGTACTTAAATTTATATTTGCTACTAGCTGTAATCTGTGAAAAGTCACGGAATGTAAATTAACTTGCTAAATTGAAAGGCTGAAAAACAAAAACTGCTGAAAAAGTTTTAAGAACGAATGTTTGTTTTAAAGTTTTGCTAGCCTGGAAAATCTCGATAGCTTAACTCCACCAAAAGTTGAAGACTGACGCCGTGATTCATTTTCTTTTATTGTAGTAGTATTTAAATATTTTTTTAACAAGATCTTTCAGCTGCAAAATTGAGAGAATGGCAGAAATGACATTCAGTTTTCATCGAGCCAAAATTATGAATTTCAGCTCTGTTCTCTTCCTAGTTGTCATGATGGTGAACTTCAAGACTTCTCTTAGAAAGTTGCCAAAAGTTATGAATTGTTGGGGTACGCGGAGAGATACAATTCCAGAACGCAGAAAACAAAGAAAGGACGCGCGTTTTTATTGCTTTCAGAGGTTGAAAGATACCACGAATGATGATTAGTTCCAGGAACGAAAAGTCTGGACATTTAAATTTTATTATAATTTCGTTGTAAATAGTTTAACCTCACAGGTTTATTACAATAAGTGAATCTCTTCCAACCAACCATAAAAAGTTCATAAAGCCTTAAGCATTTTTTTTACAAATATCGACACCAATGAGAAAAGAACCCGTATCCCCCGGGTTCGGTGTCTGGCTGACTGGCGTTGCGTCAACTAGATAACGTAAGTCATCGTTTTTCTCTCTTCCTACCCATATAGAGACATGACGTGATGATTTGTATTATACCTGACTTCTTCATGACTCTATTTTTTTTTCCTCAATTGATACTATCAATTTTCAATACGCAGAACTTTTTTATTAGAAAAATCAAAATTAAACATTTTTTCCTTTTAATTAATAAGACTGGTAATATCTGAATAAACGCTGAAGAAATGTAAGCATTGAAAATAGTACACGGGGTGGCAATGTATGACAGAATACTATATAACTTCTGGGATACGCTCTTCAAAATTACCAATTTTACCAAGTGAAACATTGACGAAGAACAAGACTGAAAAAAAACAAATAATAATACATGAAGTGACAATGTATGGCAGAATAATGACAATGTGCTCAAAGAATAGTACATTAAGTGACAATGTATGACAGAATACGGGATTAAGTGATAAGGGTCGAATGTGAAATTAAGCCTTGTGTGTTGTGTTATATGAAGAAGAACTTTATGAGATGGTTTGGTCACGTAGAACGAACGAATGAAGAAATACCATTAAAAACAATTATTCAATTTTAATATAATAAATAAAACACTTATTTTTAAAATTTGTATTCACTTCTGTTATATTTGAGTTCGCTACCGATTTCTAAAACCCTGTTTTCCTCGTCAGGTGAAGGTTCAATTTCGAAGATGGAAGTCTTTGAAACCGGTAGGGAACTCAAATAAAACAGTGGCGAATGCAAAATAAACAATAAATTTATTTTTTAATTTATAAATACGACACCACAAAGAGAATCAAACTTTTTTGCTAAGATTCAAGGAATAACCAAATATACATATGCAAATGTGGGTGGAAGGCGTGGCGTGGTCGAAGAAGATCAAGGAGCGTATAGTTGGATCAAGTTAATGATTTTTTTTGGGAGAAGGAAACTTAGAGAGTCAGAGAGATCGTAGAAGTTGTGTGGACGTAGAGGAGGCTAAGAATATGTGTTGAGATAGGAAAGTCTGACGCTGATGTACACTACGTATGTGTGTAAAATATTTAATGAGTGACAACTCTTCGCCATACACTCACAATTCAATCCACATTGTCAAACTATAGATGAGGTTTAGCTACTAGGCTTTATACATCTAAAAACTATCTAAAATAATTACATAGTATTAATATATAATATGAGAGTACATTTTAATTCTTAAATAACTACAAGTAATAAGTGAACACGTTAACTATTGATAGTGGAGGGATTTGGAGGTAATATTGTCTTAAGATATATCTAATCTTACTTTGAAGTGAGGTAAACCGCTTTAAAGCTAACTTTAATAATTAAAAGCACTTTGTCATTAATGTGTCCACAGATTAATATCTAAATGGATTCATTCTGATCGAAATGGTTGTGTTGTACATACGAGTATAAGTTCATGTTATTTTCTGGGTGGTTAATAGGTTTCTCAGTGGTTAATAGGTCTCTTATTTGCTTTTTTTTCTTTTTCTTTCTTTTCTCTCTTTTCGCTGGTGGTGAATCGGGGATTGTGCGTGCGTGTTTGTGCGTTATCTTCTCATTCAATCTTATAAAACTGCTTAACTATATCAATGTATTACTGCCTAACTATTTCAATGTTGTGTGTTAGGATAGGAGGCTCGTAGTTGCGGCCAATAGATTCGGTACTTCTCCGCATCAGCATACATTAAAAAAACATATTTACTAAGAAAACTGCACAAAAATTACCAAGTGAAGACGAACTACATACTTTTGTAGATCATCCGATATGTGATAGTAACACATTCGGCTTTAGATGTAGTGTTTGAGTTTTAGATGTAGTGTAGTGTTCATATGTATATAATCATAGATTAAAAAGGATTTATAATTTTCGGAGCGTTAAATTTAGTTTTTCCTATAAAAAAGTATTTGTGTTGAAGTTCGTAAAGCCACTGTTTAGAGGTATACTGTCAATATACAGGTGAAACGTTCCGTAAGCGAGTCGCTTTGTTAAAAAAACACGTACCTAATTGGGCAGTCTCAGCAGTGGCTGCGCACAATTTACCGTGTTCCACGCAGGCCCGTATAGAGCCAACGCTAGTCATTCACGGGCCATTAATCATGAGCTTGCATGTCATGGGGCCCAGCTAACTTCTGCCTTCCTGCGTGGAGTTTTGTTTTATCATGAAGCACTCCTGCAGCTTAGGCCAGCTACTTCTAGAAGTCATAATATAAGACAAACGTTCCAGACCAAACATTATTAGCTAAATAAACACGGGTAAAATTACAAGACTTATAAAATTGCTTTCCGTGTATAATCTGGATGTAATTCTTATAATTAAATGACGATTTGTGGTTGTAATCCCCGATGTTTTGTGCCCAAATTTCACACTTTATTGCACAAAGATACAACCTGAACGAATCCATGGGACTCGATCACAAAGCTAAGATATTGTCATATGAGTTTACTTTAAAAAATAAGGATATTACTGTTGGTTTGTGGGTACATTTATATTTACCATGTTGACTTTTACCTTGTTCTTCACTGTGTGACAATGAACATAATATTGTGTGAAGTGTATTGTTGTACACGTATTGTTGAGTCCAAATGAAATTTATAAAAGCAAGTTGTGCATCCGTAATTAAAACAATCAAGAAACTTAACAATTACAATAGATGACGAGGAAGGAAACATAACAGACATTATTAATAAATTATAAAAACATGAATACATTACTGTGCAGAATTGTATAATATAAAGATAATGGAAAGACTTCGTCATATGTATTTGGGTTGAACAACCGAGGACCAGATATTCTGCAATGTGAAGTAGACAATGCCATAAATAAACTCAAAAAACAACAAATCATCCTGAAACGACTGCATACCGGTAGAATCACTCGGGACGTTTGGGAGAAAATTACACCAAAATAAAGGATGTATATAACAATGTGTAAAGATGAGAGGTTGGCCCCGGGAATGATTGTAGTTTCAGTTTATCTCAATACAAAAAAAGGTCCAACAAGAAGATGCGAGAACTAAAGAACTATACATCTTATATCAGATGCAAGTGAGATACTGCTTTCAATCCTCAAAAACCGTCTAAGGCCTTACATCAGCTGGCAGATACCAAAATAACAGGCAGGGTTTGAAGAGGGAAAACCGACGAGAGAACAAATCCTCAATAGCCTACATGTGACAGATAAGCGTCATGACTTCCAGATACCAGCAGTCTTATGCATCATGCATTACAAAAAAATATTTGATTGTGTAAAATGGACGAAATTGTGCCCCATCTCTCTAGAGATGGAGTTACCAGGATACCTTGTGAACCTTATCAAATCACTTTACTGACAGTTTTTCTACTGTCAAAATCAACATCAAATCCAAACAGTTTAAAATATTGTATATTGTCTAAAAAGTTTGCTTGTTTTAGCATATACTGATTTTTTAGTATGCGAGTTTTCTTTGATGATTTGTGCAGTCGATTTCAACCATTAAAAATAAAGAAGACGCAGATAAGCTCCTGTACTGAAACTATTACTTATGACTATTACATATGTCTTGCATTATAATTGCTGGTGGCACCAGCGTAAAGAACCCTGATCTCCCACTTTGTATTGTATCTTCTATTATACTCGCCACGGGTAATGGGTATTAATTCCTCTTAATTTTTAAACGATTTTTTCTCCATAACCCTTTTATGTCATTTGTGAAAACAAATAAAATGATTGTTGTGCTTCTAGATTGCATCATATTTCTGTCGGAATCAATTACATTCTCCCCCCTGGGAATGGCGCTGATGTTGTTGCTGTTGTCCGCAGGAGACAATTTATTGTTATTTGATCACGGAAATGAAACGATTCCAGCGGCGGTCGCGGATTGATATAAAGTTTTAATTTCGCTCGTTAATTTTTCGTTTACGTCCAGTTGTCGCGTCAAACGGATATACCAATGGTCTCTCGTGACCCGTTATTCTCAAAATTATGAAATAATATGTCGTATTCATTCGTATTGTACCCTTCAACTTATTTGAATTCATATAATTCTGATATACTGAAGATGATGGAAGGGAGACATGGGGTCGTAAAGAGATTGCCATCGTCGGCGTCAGGAGGGCTTGACAAGGATTTGCCACGTAGCAATAAGGAAAAATGTATAACAGGTGTAAAACCTTTTGTATTATAATTCTTACATTTTCTTTTACATCAATATACCACACACACTTCCGATATTAGTTGTCGTTATTCCTGAACCTCGTAGTCGGGGAGGAGATCCTCTCGCCATTCCAACACTAATTCAGCTGGAAAGCGAAGGTTGCTATGTCGTAAAGTTTTTTGTTCCATTTTTGAAGTGAAACTTCTATTGGCGCGGTAGGGCAAATTGGCCTGAACGTCACAAAAAGTGAAACGGTATATTACATTATTATTTTTTTATAAAATTATTATTTATTATTATTAAATATTTTACTTATTAATAAATTATTAATAATTATTTATTATTAATAATAATTAATATTATTTTAATATTATTATGTGTCATATATTATTATTAAAATTATTATTATTTATATTAATATATTTAATAATTATTAATAATTATTTATTATTAATAATAATTAATATCATTTTAATATTATTATGTGTATTATATTATTATTAAAATTATTATTATTTATATTAATATATTTAATAATTATTTATTATTAATAATAATTAATATCGTTTTAATATTATTATGTGTATTATATTATTATTAAAATTATTATTATTTATTATTAAATTTTTTTTTTTTTTTTTATGTATTATTTTTATATTAATATATTTAATAATTATTAATTTTATTTTATATAAAATTATTTTACTTAATTTTTATATAATATTTATTTAATATATATAATTTATATCTAATATATAATTATAATAATATACATATATGTTATTATAATATTAATAATTATAATATTATTATATTATAATTAATTATAATATTGTATAAATTATAATACTGTAATATTATAAATAATATAAAAAAATAATATAATTATAAGTTAACAATAAAATAATTAACTTAACAATTAATAATAACATAAAAATATTAATATATTTAATATTAAAAAATATAAATTAAATATCATTAAGTGTATTTTATTAATATTAAATTTTATATTTACTAGTACAATTATTATTATTTATTATTAAAAATAAAAGAAATAATATTTTTTTTTAATTAAGAGAGATTTTCTTGAATTAAATTCCACATAACCATTTTTTATTTAATTAACTCGTCCAGTGCTGAGAACACGCCTGGCGTGTCCATGTGAACATCTGCTTCATGCTCAGAACACGCGCGGCGTGTCCATGCCTAAATATTGTTAGTGTATTATATCAGCATACTAGATATTCGTTCATTACTTCGGAAGATGCCGCCGCGTTCGGGCGTTCTCGCGTGTGCAACGCATTGTAAAGATGAGTTTACACCCGCAGTTGTAAATAATATTTTTTCTAGTTTTTATTCCGTTTGTTTTCATTGTGAGACTTGATAATAATAATAATTGGATTATTTCTCTAGCGCTGTTTTGTGAAAAGGTCACTGCAAGGGATATTTATTGTAGATATATTTTGTTTATGTTTTCTAGTTATTTTCAATTTTGAATGAGTGACATAGTGAATTGTGAGCAAAAAGAAGTGCCTTTTGAAAAATATACTAAAGCAATTTGTATACATAGGGATATTTAGTATCATATAAGTTTCTTTTTGATTTTACGAAAAAAATTACGTTTACCTTGAAAAATGAATCGCCCATCGCGCTCTAAAAGACAAAGGATTGAGGATGATATGGATGATCCATTTAGTGACGTTAGTGATGAGGAATTCACGATCATCGAGGACGATTCTGAATTTGAGTCAGATATTGAAAATTATGACAATATTCAAATTCAAACTGTTTCACAAACGTCTAGAACACCAGACGTTAGCTCTACGCAATGGTCGAATATAAAAAAAAACAACCAGCCTCTATACCATTTTCAAAAATACCCGGGCTGAAAATTGAGATGTCAAGTAAAGAACCAATAGATTATTTTGATCTGATTTTCAATGAAGATTTATACAACCTTGTGACAACCCAAACCAATGTGTATGCTGTTGAAGTATTGCCGAAATCAGAAGGTGATATAAGCAGAATCACGCGATGGAAAAATGTCACTAAAGACGAAATGAGGGTGTGTTTGGGTTTACTACTACACGCCGGAACAATACGTTTGAACCGGTTGAGTGACTACTGGAAGACGGACTACCTATTCAATTTACTGGCATTTTCGCAATTCATGTCAAGAGATTTTTACTTATCTTACGGGCACTACATTTCAACATTAATGAGGAAGATCTATCGAGCTTGGCAAAAATCAGGACAATGATTGATTTTTCAATGAAAGAATGGAGGTAATTTATAATCCACACAGACAACTATCGATAGATAAATCGTTGGTTCTTTGAAGCGGCCGATTAATTTTTCGCCAATATATAAAAGGCAAAAAGTTCAAATATGGTATAAAACTTGACACGTAAAACTAATTATACGAGTATAGTATATGGTGGATCATCAGATGAAGAGTTAAGTGGCAAAGGCCACACTAATAAAGTCGTTCACAAATTGCTAGAGGGGAAGACGGGAGCCGGATAATCAGTTTAAATGGATAATTTCTATAATAGTGTTCCTCTTACACAAAAAAAAATGTTGAACCAAAATGCGTATGCCACAGGACACTACGAGCAAATAGAAAAGAAAAAACGATCGATGTTATATATAAAACAACTAATGAAAGGAGAAAGTGTGAATCAGTTCACAGAAAATGGTATATGTGTTACCAAATGGAAAGACCGCCGAGAAGTCTTTATGATTTCTTCTGAATTTGATGGGGAGCTGTCTGATACTAAAAACAGACGTGATAAAGTGGTTACCAAACCAAATATGGTAATAAATTACAACAATCACACGGGCGGTATAAACTATTATGGCCAGATGTTAGCTTACTACCCGTGCAAAAGAAAAACATTAAGTTGGTACAAAAAGTTGGCCATCATCTGTTCCAGATATTATTGAATTCTTGGCATTTATAAAATGCAGACAATTCACAGTAAATGTCGTATGATTTCATGTTATTTATAATCAAAAAGTTATTAGATCCACCTCTATCATCATTCCGAGACAAACAGTACAATCAAAAACCAAGAAACATCTGCCGAAGTTTTGTGAAAAAGACACTGACAATAAAACCGAAAGTCGCAGATGTAAGCAATGTTGGGATACAGCTAAGAAAAGAAATGCTTCATTATTATTTTGTCCAGATTGCCCCACTCAACCTGGCCTTTGTTTGTTGCTAGGAGGAGCCTTGCTTCCAACTTTACCACAAATATTGAATTATTTTTTACTTTATTATTGTATAAACCTGACTTGATATGTATATTTTTTTGTTCTAAAAATGTCATAAAAACCTCCATTCAATACCATTACGGTATACGTCAAAATACCGACATCACTCTTATCACACCAAAAAGTCACTCAAGTACATTTGATAAAAAAAAAAAAGTGTCGGTATCTCATTTTGCGCCGAATTCCCAATGAACAAAATAAAAATAACATGAAAATAAACACATTTGAAAAAGGACAAAAAAATATTTGTTTGATAAATAAAAATTTATTTAAGAATATTTTTTACATGTGTAACCCCACATTTACAGCATAGCCTTCGCTCTGATACGTGGAACAGATCAAAGCTATACTGAATGAATTTTAAATATCTCGCTAACAATTTTTGAACCGGTGTAAAAGGGGACGATGTATAAATGATATATGTAAACAAATTTTACATTTATGAATATATATTTTCATTAATGTAGAATTTGTTTTACTTCCGTGATTATTTCACGGAGTGAAACTAATTTTTATTCAAATATACTGCGCACCGGTCGGTTGTCATGTATTTTGTATCAGCATTGAAAGAGTTAAGAGATATTTTCTTGAATTGAATTCCACATAACCATTTCCTAATCCTAAAAAAAAAATCGTTAACAAATGGAAAAAAAGCAATGCATAAAATCAACTTTCCTAGGAGCTAAGAAGTTTCACTTCTACCGCGCGAGAGTCTCAAGCATCTGTTTTTTTAAGAGAGTGAGGCGTTGCACGACCTGCCACACTGCTGTACTGGATCCGATGGCAATCCGAAGTGAGACGATCGGAGCATACGGTAATTCAAGCAAATATCTAAAGTATCCTTATACCCCCGGATACTAGGTGGAAAAAATGTCAGTGTCATTCGAGGGGAGTGGTAAAGGGCAGGGTTTGAACCTGCGCCCTTCTGCACGGTCTAGTCCAGTGCGTTACCGCGCGGCCATACGCCTCTGTTGTCAATTTATAGCGATATGACACTAGTCAAACCTTAGCGCTGCTCTCATAACATACCGGAATCATTCCGCTTGAGGAGGACCTTGGGATAGGAGGCAGAAACACATGTAGCAGGGATTTTTTTTTATTTAACACTTTTATTGCAAATACAATCTGGCGAGCGTATTGCCAGGCGGCAATCTCTTCAAACCAACCAGACAAAAGTAAAAGAAGCAAGTTACGTGGTCGCATAAATCATTCAAATGACTATCCATCCCCACGAAATCAATAAACACATACGTGAGCATATATCCACGAACCCCACAAAGACGGACAATCAACCGAACATTCTTTTTCATATAAAGTGAGATATCATCAATCAAGAGGAAAGGAAGGGATGGTGGAGAGGAAAAGAAAATAAAAATCAGGAATGAAACACGTTATTTTACTGACTAGAAATTAAGAGTTTTTTCAGTCGCTTCTTAAAGCATACCAAGGACGGAGCGAGTCTTATATTGGGATAATGTAATTAGTAGAATAACAACGTAATTTGTTGTTAAATATTCCTATATGATATTCCTCGAAGATAAAGTTATTTTATGTTTTATTTAAAATATAAAATAAATCAAATACGCCCGTGCTTGCATGAACAATACATAATCAAGAATGGAAAGAGAGAGAGCAAAGGAAATGTGTCAAAGAAAGTTCATTAAAATGCCGATTTTAGCCAGGGCCGGGGAACAATTATATCCGTCGGAAGGATCTAAGAAGGAACAGAGGCAGCGCTTATCGGAAAGGCCATCTGAGCATAAAATCTTTAAATACATTTCCTATCTCTCATTACGAAGACTCGATGAAACACTGCGGCAAGTCATCGTTAATTAAGACTTCGTCTTCTGTCCAAGTTACTTTGTGAGATTGCAGTATTGATTTTATTTAATGTCCGTGGATAGCATCGCCACTCTGGTTTTTATCGATTGGATTTACAGTTATTTGAAACACTTTTTTGGTATAGCTTGTTACTGTTCATGGAGCGGGATCAGGAATGAATGCATGGATAAATACGAGTAGTAAAAATGATGTGAGATGTATGGATTAACTCAGAGAAACTGGGGCAGGTTTATGAGTTCTGTAATCAGGGCGGTAAGTGCGAAGGGCGAGTTGAATTCCTTGGTGCACGCATCTCCACACCATTCATTTTCCTTGGTGCACGCATCTCCACACCATTCATTTTACCTTCGTCCTACTTTAGCCATATCCTAGTTTCACTTCCATACGTCAATGAGGGCACCAACACACTATTATGTATATTTATTTGTGTTACTTTTGATAAAATGCGGTTGTTGAACATGATATAAAGTGCTCTTTTTACTTTCTTCTCAGTCACTTCCTTTTTTTTCAGTGTCTCTTACAACTCGCCCATCACATTTTATTAACCAACCAGAAATATCTGTTTTCGAAAAACCTAGACTTTTACATTTTAATAATACATTATTTATTAAACAATCAACATTACTCCGTAGAATTTCCAATGTATCACTCCTCCCTCTTCACCTCGTTCTTAACTGTCCATGCAATTACACTTTGGAACCAGTTACCTGCTGACTTTCACTTTCGTTGGCTTGTTTAAAAAAAATTTGTTTTCATTCAAAAATATTATCTCTCTCTTCAATAAAGAAATGTGTTTCTCCATAAATTCTATTTTCTTGTCCTTTTCCATCTTCCTCGTCCTTTCCTGGTCTTTGGTGATATGGCCAATATATTGTTTTACTGTTTTTATTTCATTTATATTTTATACTTAAAGTATGCGTAAGCATTTTATTTTATTTTTGGAAATACTTCTGTTACTTATCTCTTAACAATTGACACAAAGCTGCGTAGTTCTGGTCTTGTTGGCTGTAAAATTTTGCTGTACGTTAGTAAAATTGCCATTTGTATACTGTTCCGGATTATTATTTGAGACGACGGTCCCATATATTGTTCTATCAACCTTTAAGTCGAACCCATCTGCCTTTGGAGATGCCGGTAGGTAGAGTAATTTCTCTGTTTAACCTCTGTGTGTCCTCATATAGACGTTTAGCGTATGTCCTAGTAGGACGTGCTGGTGATGATGTTGTTGACATCGCTGTATTCGCTTTATTCGAATTCTGTGTTCCTTTTCGTTCGGGGTCACCAATTTAGCGTAATGCTTTATTGATACGTCGTGATGATTATGATTGTTTTGTATTTAAAATAAAATACGTCGATTTAGGAATGTGAAAAAGTGAGAGTGAATAATCAATAAATAGTAAACAGCAATGAATGGTCAAGTGAATAATAACAAGTGATCTTTATTTATCGATAAGTAGGTATATATACAATTTCAGAACGGGGCACGTGAATGCGTCCGCAGTATATCTTGATCTCACTTCTGTGCGTGCCGAGGTGGTCGCAGACGTTGCCAATGATATAGTGGGTAGAATATTTATTGCCGAAACGGTGAGACAACGCGATGCGTTCTCTTTCTACCGTGGAATGCAACGTAAATATTATTTGCGTGTAAACAATATTGACGTTCTGGTATGAGACCTTTGTACACATCCAAAGGTTGATTCATCGGTCGTTGACCGTGCATGTTGACAATATTTAGGGACGACGGTATTCCCTACAGACGTATTTCATGTGTCACTCAGCTCCTTCAGGAAAAATCTCTTGAATTTAACGTAGTACTTGAAATAATTTAATCTTTTTATATTATCTTAAGGGCTACATTTTGTCATAGTATTTTAGTGTAACATATACATTTTTACAATATTCTTAAAATAAGTCTTAAAATGTTGAACTTTTTTGTCCTTTTTTTTGTTCTTGTTATGTTTGGTCCTTGTACGATTTAGGGAAACCTGTAATGTACAAAGGAGCTGAAAACATAAATTAATAAATGGTGTTTAAATTAACAAATTGAGTTTTCACAAAAAAGTGTCATAATGATGATGACAGGATATTCCTTGTGATGTAGTATGATTGCCGATCACCCTGTGGTCCATCCACATAGACGCTGTATGTGTATTTGTTTATTGTGTCTAAGCCGTTACACTTCAACAAGCACACAGTCTTGACAGATCACACCCAAAGTTCTAATGGCAAGGTGATTAAGTTTCCAAGACGATGGCCAAATATAATCTGTAGTAGCCTTCTGTAAAACAGAATTTAATATAGTGCTTTTAGAGTTGCTTAAAAACACTAACAAAATATATGATATATACTTGTATATAGCACATAAGCTAGAGAAAAACATAAATTCTGGTGTAAATTGGTCTAAGAGTAAAGTCAGCCTGAAAGGGAATCCGCCAGGAATCGAACCTGGGATGGCCACTTTATTAGTGTCAATATTAAATCACCAATAGTGTAAATAAATATATTTGTCCATATTATCTTGGAAAGTAATTTTCTTAACACGAGTGCCTATCTATATATTAAGGAAAAGTTGACAACTTTTGAAAATAAAGAAACAAAATACTATAAAATTTAAAAAAAATGCGTCAAAAATTGTCGAGTTTTTCCGATTGGTAAAGATTAAAACCAGACTAATTTAAACATTTTCTACGTTAAATGTTTGTCGTATCACTTTTTGTCATCAAGTTTTTAAAACAAGGTTATTAGTATATTTAGTAGGAACTCTAAAGAAACGTCGGGTAATGTTCATTCTGAAAGAGAAAATACGATTTCGTCATATCATGGAAAGGGAAGTCAGTTGAGGTGACCATGATTTGGAGAATATATTAATAGAAGTGTTAATGAAGCCGTTTTTTCATAAAACATAAAACGCATGATAAATATGTATGTATTCTTCATGGTGTATATTTATTTATGTCAGTCGACACTTTCCTATGGTATACTGGTTTGGGGATTCGGGTTGCATTTGAACACTGAATTACAGGTTTTCCAAAAATGAATCATAAAATGATTAATAAAAATTCTGCCCTGTATTACACGGCGGAACGATTCAGGGTGTAACGGTTCATTAATGTAGTCAACCTACATTTCTGCCCGGTATCCCACGGCGGAACTATTCAGGGTGTAACGGGTCCTTAATGTAGTTAACCTAAATTTCTGCCCGGTATCCCACGGCGGAACTATTCAGGGTGTAACGGGTCCTTAATGTAGTCAAACTACATTTCTGCCCGGTATCCCACGGCGGAACTATTCAGGATGTAGTGGGTTTTCATTGTAGCCAACCTACATTTCAAATACATTCTCTGGAACTATCATCAATAAAAAAAAAATACACGCATACAACCTTTTCAAATATTCACAATCCTTAGAGTTAGAACTTCTTTTCCCCAAGGCCTATCCGGCCCCCAAGACATACAATGAGATAACGAATTAAATGAAGGAAAAAAATATGCGAAAAAATCAGACAGTGGATCGGGGCGTGGTTGTTATTGCGACGTGAGTTTGAGTACTTAGGCTTGCAGGAGGGGTAAGTTATAGTGAACAACTGTGTGAACTCTCAAATGTGCCGTGTTTTTTATTATTGTATGCGTGGACGAGATCCGTAGCCTAGTGGTAACATTGTGGACTTTAACCCGGAGATTTCGGGATCGAATCTCGATAATGGTCATAAAATGTGTTCGTTAAGTAACAATACTTACGATATAAAGAGTTTTGTTATACTTGTACGTGCTGAGCTGTAGTATTGCCAATTTGTTTACTGACGAACAGCGAGTTTCGGGCCTACTCCAGAGGTTATAAACCCAAAGGATCGTTTACTGGGGTCAACGACGATACTTTCTCCCGACCATGCTCTTCATTGTGTCTGAAACACTAATTCAAATATATTTATTCATTTATAAGTAAATGGTACAACGAACCTTATAAAAATGATAACAAAAAATATATAAGAGTCAATAGTGAGTGCTCAACACATTAAGTTTGACAGAATATACAAAAAAAAATTTTTTTTACACAATTACAACAAATATATTTAGAATGAAACAGGTATGAAGTCGTAAAATTACATGTTACTAATATAATACGGTGACGTCCATTGGCGCACATCCCGCACTGCGCAAAAAATACAAACACAATAGACAAATCATTAAAAAACAAAATACAAAACTCGGAATCAGACAGGCACAACTTCAAAAGGAAAAAAAATCACGAAAAATAGTATAAAAAAACACAATAATCAATTAAAAAGCAGTTCAAAAAAGGTCTTCAAATGTCCTCGAAAGACACGCGGAGTATCTTCGAAATTGTAAAAAAAAATATTGAAGGGGACCATACGAAAAAAAATTGAGATGGGCTTTTGATTTATCTGAAATGACGTAGTACGAGTACATCAAGGGTTGACTCGAGTGGTATATAAGTCTTCTTCTTCCTCATGGTTTAGGTCGTATGACCTGTTTGTGATGGTGGACTGTCCTGGGATGATGACGTCCAGCTGTCCTTCCACTTTTTCGGCGGCCTTGCTGGTAATCTCCTGCTGTTAGGGTTTTCAGTCTAAGCGATTTTTGCCAGTCTTATATCCTCCATACGGTCCACATGATATATAAGTATTCACTCAAATTTAAGTTTCACAACTTGTCAAGTTGGTACGAGATTATGATAGAGGTGTTCAATATTTAATCAACAATCTGTAAAAAGTTTCAACTTATTCTTTTAATGTTTACAGGCAAAAGCTTAGTTTACTGGGGACACAAATAAAAGGGAACAAACCCGCATGCATATCAATTGAGTAAAATAAATGTACATATAAGTTGAGTGTAAAATACACATAAGTTGCGTATAATGTACATACTCGTATAAGTTGAGAGTAAAATAAATGTACATATAAGTTGAGTGTAATGTACATATAAGTTGAGAGTAATATAAATGTACATATAAGTTGAGTGTAAAATACATATAAGTTGAGTGTAATGTTCATATAAGTTGAGAGTAAAATAAATGTACATGTAAGTTGAGTGTAAAATACATATAAGTTGAGTGTAATGTTCATATAAGTTGAGAGTAAAATAAATATACACGTAAGTTGAGTGTAAAATACATATAAGTTGAGTGTAATGTACATAAAAGTTGAGAGTAAAATAAACGTACATACGAGTACTCGTATAAGTTGAGTGTAAGTCAGTATAGAAAAGTAGTGGCTGCGGTCATTTGATTAAGTTCTACTTTGAATGACCTGTGTTTATTTTGTTTGTCTTGTTTTTCACATACTATTGATTCACATTGTTATGTTACGTAAATACATAAAAATAACAGTTCCTTTGTACTCGTACACAGTTCAAACTGGCGGGTTTTTTTAATATGCAATACCTCGAGGTTGAGTATGAGTGTCAGTCATCCTGCGAATGAACGACGCATGTGTGTGTGTCCGTTTATATTGTGCAAACTGTTGCCCTTCAACAGGCACACAGTCTTGATAGATCAAACCTCAAATTTCGATGGCAAGGAAATCAAAGTTCCCAGACGATCGACAGGTTTTATTTGTTGCATCTTTTATTAGATAGATTTTAGCAGCATATAAGCAACGGAAAAACATATATTTAGATGTAAAACGGTTTATGCGTAAAACTAGTCTGGAAGTGAATCCGCCATTATCGAACCTGAGGTAATTACCTGCTTAGCGTGAATTCTAACCATTAATTGTAATCTCATATGATGCATGACAATCTCTTCCAGCCAACCAAAAATATGTCAGTGACTTTGCCAATATTATTTTCTTTTAGAAAGTTTAAAGCACGGTTATAGACACTAATAACACATTAAAAAAATGCTGGTTGATTGGACGAAATTGCTTAAAAGCAATAAATAATAATTATGATAAAAGGACAATTTATATCATACCGTTTAAAGAGCAGACTCTCAAGGGATTAATTCGGGATTCAAATCCACAGATATTGACAAGTTAAAAAATATATAAATATAAGTTGAGTGTAAGAAAGTATAAAAAGATAGTGGCTGCTGCAATTGAATTAAGTTCATTTTCACATCCGCATATATTTAGAACAACATATTTGGTAAGAAAACCTGCAAAGGGAAGACGAATTGCAAAGAAACCTTTGTAGATCTTCTGATATGCGATAGTAATGCATTCGACTTAAGGTGTAGTGTTCATATACCATCATATATTAAGATAACACCAAATACGCCAGATGTATTCACATGAATGTCTTAAGTAAAAAATGTACAGAGAAATTTAAAGTTTTTTATGCCGCTGTTAAAGCACGCCAACGATGATACAAGTCTATTGTAAGTTATTGACTTGATCCATAGCTTGAAGGCAGTATGGAAAGTAATGCCTTACAAAATATATCCACTAACCGTGTGATACTTTTTGGACTTAGTAGTTGGTCACCACAATCTGTGACTCCAACGGTCAAGGTGTTTTGGATGAATGAGGCAACGTCACGCAACCTCCCCCGATCTTTTTACCCCGGTAGCCATGGGTCAGTGCTTGGGCACCGGCAGCCCCAGAAACCACCCCATCATTCTTCCCCCGGCGGACTTTATTTCCCTTATCAGCCATATTATCGGCTCTTATGACTTGAAGTTTAAAATATTTCCGTTTTGTACAACATGCCATTTAAAGTCGGGTCGAATGGATACATTCTAAGGTGCAAAAATAGAAACAAAATACAATAGTTTTATTTAGAGTGAAAACGTATTTAAAGAAGGATTAAATGGGTTATTTATATGGAACTAAAATTAAAATAAAATAGGGTTTAAAAACAAGATAAAAAATGTTCGTTTCTGAAACGTCGGCATTATAAGCCAAACCACGAGGTACAGCACTTCGAAACCACGAGGTACAACACTTTGAAACCACGAGGTACAACACTTCAAAAGAACTCTCACTTCTATTATAATTAAGTTTATTCTTAACACATAAAAATCGTGATGAGATGTAAACTTAATTCTACTGCCAATCGAAAAACATTTTTCCTAGTGTATGGTAGCTGTACACATATTATGATACATAGTACGAGAAATATATTATTATTAGTCATTTTTATATTTATTCATTATTGTACGAGTATTATAGATTTACCGAATAAAATAAATAAACTTCCTAATTTGAGAGATTTACTTGTGCAGTAAAATAAATTCGATTTTGTTAATTTCGAAAACATTTATAAATCTTATTTTCCCACAAAATTGAGATGATTTTGTTTACGCATTGCAATAAATATACAGGATGTCGCAAAAAAATGTACCCACACTTTAATAGCTTGCTGATTTTTATTTGTTGAAGATTTAACCGTTGAGAAATAATGGCTGAAACCAGACTAAGTTTTGAACAAATAAAGTTTATTTTGAAGTGCTACTGGAAGTACGAAAACGCGGTAGAAATTCAAAGACCGAGAAGTCCGCCGAACAGGTGTTTTTGAATTTTGACGATACGTTTCCGATACCCTTTCTTCCGTGGCAGTGTTCGTCGATGTTATTTGTCTTCCAGAACGTTGTTAATGGACATTGTGATCAGGTTCATCTGCTTCAAACTTATCTCTAATTTATCTGATAGTAAGTCTAGTTAAGCGAATCAGTTTGAAAACAGGTGTTAAGTATAAAAAAAATACATTTATGTAGTTTATTGTGAACGTTGAAAGGGAACTGTACGCTTATAAATACAGACTTTATAATCATTAAAATTGTGGATACATTTTTTTGTGACAACCTGTACACACACACACACACAATTAGTAAGAAACCTGCAGATAAATTGCCAAGGGAAAGTGAAACAGTCTCCATAGAAAGCTTCCGATATGTGACAGTGGCAGATTCATGATTAATTGAGTGTAGTATTTGTATGGTGTTCATATTTATTTCATAAGAAAAACGGGAATTTTGAAAATACTTCGAAAAAATGTTTGTTTATAAATGCTTCCTGGATCTGTATGCACCTACACTATTTTCTGATATTAAGAGTAAAATAATTCCATGCCACAGCAAAGGCCTTATAATAATACCCCAATATATTGGATAAATTGGAGATAGTCAACCTATTAACAACCTACTAACTAAAATGTACAGGGGATAGGTGACTTTCCAAGCCGGACGACAACTTCACCGTTTTAGAAATCTGGCTAAAGGAGGATGAAATACTGTTCCATAGAAGTTCTCGCGATCTAAAATATTCTGTCAAAATAGTGTTGCCGGGTTTGCCAATTCTTCTCGGAATCTAAAAGGTCCAAATATTCACAAACAACGTTCCCTCTAAGGTGTGCGCGTGTGTGGCCGCACATCTGTTAAAAATTGTCCGCACACATGTTTCCATCTTCCGCACACATTTCAAAGAAAGGAACTTGTAACCATATTTTGTTTTGCGCAATTATGTATTTTATTTGATATTTCATGATGGGTTCTCAGGTTCTTTTTTTTGAGATGTGTGCGGAACATGAAAACACCATATAGAGTCCACGCGCCGTAAGAAACCTCTTTTTCATGCACATTTAAGTTGATGGGCCGCACACACAATGAAACAATTAGGAGAAATGTTGTTCACAACGTTCACCCCATAACCTGAGACGGGATTTGGAGATCTCCTCTCGTTTAAAACAATCCTGGAGTGAAAAATTGTGAGATTGAACTCAATGTACGAGTATATCATGTATTCAAAGCAAAATCTATCAGAAAAATGACTGACTGTTTTCCACTCTAAGAAGCACAAATAGTTTGAATATACAATAATATAATAATATAATCCATAAATTAAAGATTTTGAGAACATTCTTATAAAGATCAATAAGTTCTTCAAGAAATAATCTTCACTTGACTAAATCTGTTTTTTAACTTAAACCAGTGATACCTTAAACCATTACATTTTTATTAATGATAAAAAAATCTTATCATTGAGGTAATAAAATGCTTTGATTAAATATCATTGAGGCAATAAAAAGGATCTTAGTAAAACGAAAGGTGGCCAATGGGATTAGAACCAGCATATCCTCTGGCTTGTGTAGTGTATATCACTTTGGTTCTATACATTATAAACTGTAGGCTTAATTCCATGTAAGGTGCATGGCCGTGCGGTAACGCACTGGACTTTCATGCGGAAGGTCGCCGGTTCAAATTCCTTCAATGACATTGCCATTTTTTCCGCTTAGTATTTGGGAGTATAAGGATATCTATGACTTCGGTCATATCTATTCTTTAAAACAAAAGAGAAAGAAAACACCTTGGTGTGTTCCGATCATTTAACTTCGGTATGACGTCGGATTTAGTACAGTGGTTCCGGAAAGCTTGCTGGTGAGCAACGTTTACTCATTTAAAAAAAAACTACGGAACAGTTTTAATTTTCAAATGACGTTGGAAAGGCTAAAGAATTCTCGACTCGAGGAGGCCCAGCAACAATGACGACGATTGCCATGTGGTAATCTTCCCAACTAAGCACACATATGTTAAAGATACCTTCAGTGAAAACCACACTGGAACCTTTTAAAAACCTTTTATGGAACTAGGTCATGGATGCGTGTTATGATCTATGATCCAATCGACTAATAACTGTCAAACTCAAAAAAGACGTTCGGGGCATACTTATATTAAGTATTTAATGGAAGTATAAAAAATACTGTACTACCCCTTCCTTGCAAGTACGAGTTAATTTTAACGACGAAAGTGAGTTAAAAGCTAGTTAATCTGATTTTATACGCCGCTGTGATTGTTGTCGCAGTTAGTCGTTTATCTTGGGATTTATCCCTCGACATGTTATGCAACTCAATTACCCTACTTTTAACACAATATTTAGTAAAGTTTACGCATTTACCTAAATATACCATTATTCAGGTTAAATATAAACTGCCCCTGCATGTTAAAGTAACATTTTAATTGCTATATAAGCGATTGAGATTTTTAATAGCACAGGCAGGTGAAATACGAGTGTTGCATGATTTATATTGTATTTAATAGTTTTCCGTTTTGGTTTCGTGAATAAATTTTAAAAAGCCTATTTTAAGCACAATATTTTATTGAAATACTTTATTTGGAAACTGTTTTAGACTAACAAATAAAACTGCCATTTTGCGAATAAAAATGGCAGAATGAGTAGAGACTGGCCACTCATCCGATTGAGTCAATACGTGAAGATTACTCTAGAGCATTTGTTTCAGGAGGTGCTAATTTTGATGATGGAAGATGATGATGATTAATTCTTTGGTGTGCTTTTGTGACATTGAGCCACTTTCAAGAAACCGTAATGACTTTTTTTGTAAATTAACGTTTTCCTCTGGTGCTTCTAAATTATCTTAGGATAATTTAGAAGCACCAGACGCGCGGCCATGCACCTCAAAACCTACGCACTTAGGTGCGTAGGTTTTGAGGTGCATGGCCGCGCGATGACACACCGGATTTGCATGCGGTAGGCATGACACGCTGGAGTTGCATGCATGCCAGTTCGAACCCCGCGCTGTGCTACTCTCCTCGAATGACACAAGCATTTTTTCCGCCTATAATTCAGGAGTGTAAGAATACATATGACTTCAGTCATATCTATTCTTAAAAAAAAAAAGCCGGTAAACTCCGATTGTCTCACCGTCTTTACGTGTTATCTATCAATACACGCTCTTACTTGTGAAGACAGGAAACTTTTGAATCTATGTGGTAAAAACTCGAAAGGTTTGAGGAAAATAAAGTTTTAATTAGAGGTGCATGGCCGCGCGGTAATGTACTGGACTTCCGTGCGGAAGGTCGTCGGTTCGAACCCCGCGCTGTGCTACTCTCCTCGAACGACACAAACACTTTCCCGCCTAGCGTTCGATGGGATAAGGATACCTATGACTTCGGTCATATCTATTCTTTAAAAAAAAAAATTGGTAAATTTTCGAAGCCTAACATAGTTTTATGGAGGAGTTTTATGGAATGCCTGTGTTCTTGATGGAATTCTTAAGAGTTTTGTTGATGATGATATTTTCAAAAGCTTTTCGGCCACTTTTTTAAACGTGGGAAAATGTCAGTGACGTTTGACCTCGAGTTAGGCCTATAATTCGTATCAAAGCATTGTTAGTGTCTTAGTATATACACCGTTGTTAGTTTCCAGGTCAGCGAAAACAAAATGGCATAATATCGATTTGACCGTATCCATTATTAAAGGTTTTTATTAAGAGAGAGAGACTCCCGCGGAAGAGAAAGAAGTATAGTAGTAAAAAATGAAATTAACTTAGATATATGTTCGCTAATAGGCGAATATTGTGAGGAACATTTTGTATCGGAAAAATAATATTCCTAATATTATATTTGAGGTTTGCCACGTTATCGAAAATATGAGCAAAACCAGGGCCAGTCAGGATAACTCTATAAGATTGGAGCCTATGATCGCTCATAAGTATCACAAATTCGGTTCACTTCAATTTAGCCTGTACAACCATATTCTCTTCTGGTTTACAGTTGGAGTATTGCAGGACAGAGACATTATCATTCCAAGAGATCTGGAGGATGCGGCGAAGTAAACACTGATGGAATTTTCTTTAGCGTTGCGTATGTGCATCCTGTAAGAAACCCAAGTCTCAGACCCATAAAGAAATGTAGGAAAGACAATGGCCTTGTAAAATAATATTTTAGTAAACTGGAAGATGTTTCGCTGTAAAATGCTCTGTTATTCAGTTTAGAAACAGCTGATAATGCTCTACCGAGGCGACTCTTCAGTTATAATCAAGAGATGAATTCGATGCCAGGATGCTGTCCAGATATGTGAAGTTAGGTGCATTATCTTGTAGTACACCATTCACTCAAATTTCGGTTGATAATAATAACTCGTTCTCTCTTCAATAAGATAATTCTAATATTGATTAAAAGCATTGCAATATTGAAGAGGTTCGTGTGAGCTCTTGAGTGTGGTGTTTTTTTGTTGTTTTATATTTAAATTTTTATATATGTTACATGTATTGATTTTTGGTTGTTTAATGTTTGTGTTTGGTATATTGTGGGATGAATGTTTCAGTCTGTCTGGAGTGATGAAGTGTGAGGAGTTTTGATTTCGCGTGATGTATGCATATTTAATTGAGTGTCACTGTTTGTCAGGTTGATGAGAATGTGCAACGGGGTTTTATATAATCCAAAATCGGAAAGAATTATCGATTTATTTTTTCATGCTATATGTCTTCGGTGAGATACAGGCAAAAACCTAGTTTACTGGGGACACCACAAATGAAAGGCAACAAACCCAGATCCTTTAAAATTGGGTGTCCAAATTAAATTACCTGTTGTACTTTCGCAAATTATGTATATTTCTTGTCATATGTAAAATAAATAAAAAAAAATATTTTCCTCTTGACATTCGTATTATAATAAAAATTGTAAAATAAACCCCTAAAAACCAATTACCCTATTTTGTATTTAACATTATTTTTCGTTGAAGGTGGCATTTACACCTTTAGAAGACGATAACCTTTTTTGAGATGTTTTATCAAAGTTTGTGATGTTATATGAATACTACACATATACACTACACTATACCTAAATCCGAATGTATTACTATCACACACCTGAATATCTTCAAAGGTTTCTCTGCAGTTCTTCTTCCCTTGGTAAGTTTTCTATGATTTTCTTTCAAATATGTTTTTCTGAACATATGCATATGCGAAGAAGCGCATTACTATTTTCCTCTCATTACACTCAACTTATATGAATTTATTTTGTAATACCTGCCAATAATAGTGGGTTCGAATTTCGAGTAAGATCATCCTTGAAGAGGGTTTCTCTATAAACGGCGCTATATAAGTTGTTTAATTGTTATCATAAGGACGATTTCAATTATTGCGGAAATTTGTAACAACGTTTTTACTGCAATCATCGAGGGATTGCTGTATTGCACTTTGCACAACGATATATGTACATCTAGTATGTAGCTTTTAATAACGACTCACTTAAATTTGATCGAGTTGTTTTGAACGCTCAGCTAATGTGGCAGTATTGTAATTGAGAAGAATTATTCTCTTCCACCCTTTCTTCCAGCGTTTTATTTACGGAATAAGGTAGGAAGTCTCCCTCTACCCTTCTTTCCAAGTTACCTCCTCCCCTCGGTCTAGAATTTCTTCCTCACACAAATCACAGTCACCTGTGTCTCGGTGGAGTAACAAGAGTTTGCTTTTTCTAAGAAATAAAAAAAAACGCCGTCTATGAAATACGAGTAGTGGTGGTTCTCGGGATTTAAGAAATATTAGAGGAAATTTTTTCATAGACCAAAACAAAAACTATCATATAGTTAGCCAAAGTAATACATATTATAAATTACTAAACATTTTTAACCAAATGTCTAGAAATTTTAGTAGACTTATGACCTCCATAGTTTAGTTGATAAGACACCTATTTATCAACCTGTATTCGAGTCTTATTGGTACCCAGATTTTTTTTAAACGTTCTCTGTTAACATATTTGCAGCTGGTTATTAGAGATTGTTACATGGGAGTTAACTCGTTGGGTAGTACTGTATAAAACGAAAGTTTTATACTCGTATAAACTTTTGATAGAGCTTAACATTAATTATGGAAAATGTTCAATCTTATTATTTTTTAATGTGATTTTGTTTATATGCAACTGTACTTTCCTTTTCACACGAATGTCATAAAAGTTCACCGCTCCTCTTTTTTACGTCGTCCTGTACTGTCCGTGCAGTGAGACTCTGGAATCAGTTACAAATCAATATAAGACTCGCTCGGTCCTTGTTATGTACTTAGAGGAGAAAAATACAAATTACTGCACCTGATCATCCAAGGCAAAATAGAGGGTTGAAGAGGTGTTGGCAGGAGGCAAATCTCCTGGCTCCGCAATATACGTGATTGGACTAGGACTAGTATAAGGAGCGTTGGGGATCTTTTTCGGGCTGCTGGAGACAAAGATGCTTACTCTCAAGTGATAGTCAACGTTGGGGGGGACCTGACATGACACTAAGAAGAAGAAGAAGTGTGTTATTGTTTTCATGTTACGTAAAATACATTGATGTGTCGTGAATTAATTAAATAAATTATTACTATACTTATTTTGTATTTCAGCGTTTAGTTTGTTCCAGGATAGTGACAATATATTTATTTAAAAAAATCGTTTTATAAAACACAAAAATATGACGCCCGCCCACCTGGCACAGGCAAACGGCACAAATCAAAAATAAAAATATGCCTGTATTAAAACGAATGAATGGCCATTTAGAAAGTTTGCCTATTCAATGAAATACTGTATGAATGACTAACGGTTCCAAGAAACCAGGTCAGAGCTTTTAATATCGAATTAATAACTTTCTGCAGAATATAATCGATACAAATTTTTATTTGTAACTTGAAGTCAAACCCGTTTTCACACGAATATACGAGTATTCTGGAACAGATAACAGTTATTGCTGTTTTTTTCAATGAAATGGTGCAACCATAACGATAAATGGGAAACGTTATTTAGAGATGTCGGAGAATTTTTTCTTTCCGAAATAACGCCGGCGAATGATTTCATTAAAAAAATATGGTTTCAACAAGATGAGGCCACTCGATACATTGCAACATCCGTAATGAATGTTTTGCGTAGGAAATTTGGCGAAAAGATGATTTAACAAAACAGTACGCATCGTTGGCCTCCAAGGTCACCAGATCTCACTGCTCCGGATTTCTATTTTTTAGGTTATTGCATATAAGTGGTGTATAAAACCAAGGCACGCAACAGGAACGATTTGAAAACATCGATCAGAGGCATTATTTAAATCATATCCCAGGCCACACTATCAACTGTGATGAATAGTGGTTTAGTTCGAGAAAGGCATTGCGTCAATGAGCGTGGAAGACATTTAAACCTAATTATTTTTTAAAAGATTATCCATGCACAGCTTTACAACGTAGTTTAATTTCGGTTGCGCTATTCCCTTCTTTTAGAAAGAAACATGATAACCGTACGAGTATAACATTCAATTGTTGACATTTCAAAATTCAATGAAACAACATGTTTTCTATCGGCTCTAGTTGACATATAACATAAGGCAGAGGTATTAAATTTTAACTGTAACATCATTTGAGCATATGGTGGACGTGGCCAGAGTAGTATCTGACTGTACACGTTCTCAATTGTTAAGGACGGAAACTTTTGTAGGCACACATACCATCACGATATCTTCTTGTCGGAATAGGACAGAGCGTCATAGTTTTCTATCTCTACACATGTCCTTAATCCTTTCTTCATCCATACAATTTCTACGATTTCTCTTATTTTCTACGTTTTCTTCTCTCAGCATATAATTCAGTTGATCCAACTTTATTTTCCTTGGTCTTCCTCTCACACTCATAGTTGCACTATACTTGTAAATCTGTTTTGTTAGTCTTTCTTCATTCAATTCATAGAACTTTCATTCACTATTAGACCTAAGTGGGTAATAATATATTCTTCAGTAAAAAGTTTAGATTGAGTATTAAGTGTCAATATTGGACAATGAATTTGAATTATAAATATTTCTTAACCTTTCCCTTGCTGTGCTAAAAAAATCCGCCCATTCCGGTGCTGTGTATTCAATACACATGTAAAAATGAGCGATTTATAATCGAAAAAATAAGAATATTCATAGCCAATCGCTTAAATTAATTAAATTTGAAGTCAAAAGTGATAATAATTTAAATTTAATTGCTGAAAACATGAAAAAAACATCGGCCGACGTTCACAAAACGGGCGAAGAAACCACCTCAGATGAATGCCTGACAGGTACTGATACCTGAGACGGACTAACAACGTGTATGTTATACCTCGAATGAAGAAACACAACTCTGAATTGAAATTCTATTTCTTACGTTCCCATATACCGAAGTAGAGTGAGAGTGAGACGTGAATAGCGTCGCTTCTTCACCCATAGCGGTTTTTTAGAATGAATATACCTACGTCACACACTGGCACACGTTTGATTGTATTGGTGAATTTATTCCCGATTTTCCCAAAATATTTCTGATGTGGCCGATAAGTGCTAATTATTATTAGTATTATTTTTTTCATTCAATGCGTAAATGTATTACGGAGGAATACCTAAAATCTGAACCCAGTATTTATTATATTTGTAGAGACATTAAAGTTTTTAGAAGCAATGTGTACTAGTTACACATCACAGGGAAGGAAGGGTTAAGGAATATTCTTAAATGATGTTTATGGGATCAAAACACTTCTAGTGATTCTCGATATTACATCGCACATATACATGCAAAGATACACTTTTTAATGTAGTCGACATGCCTGAAGTATATTTTTGTAATTTAAAAAGTATATATAAATCACTTATTTTAAAATACACCATGGGAATATATTCGTTATATCAGTAACGTATTTATAATATCAACGTCATTACCACCCGCCAAGTCTTAACTGATGTAGGTAGAGAGAATGGATCTCCACTTCATTCCATCGTGAAACTTTCCCCTTCATGGATATTCTCGCATCTTTCAGAATAAGATAACTACGCTACATTTTCAAGGTCTTATCTTCCTTACTTCATTATTCATTCATCAGTTAATCTTTCTTCATTCATTCTTTCTACGTGTGCAAACCATTTCAATGCTCCTTTCTGAATTTTAAACATAACATTTTGTGTTCATTTATTTATTTCATCAATTATATAATCTACCTCACAATCTTTTTTAATTATTTATTTTTCACATGACAAGAAATATACATCATTTGTGAAAAAACAAGTAATTTAATTTAGACACACTATTTTAATGGATCTGGGTTTGTTGCCTTTTATTTGTCGTGTCCCCAGTAAACTAGGATTTTGCCTGTATCTCACTGAGGACACATATCATAAAAAAAATATTGATATATCTTTCCGATTTTTGAATTTATAAAACCCCGTTGCACGCTCTCATCAACCTGACAAACAGTGACACTCAATTACAAATGTATACATCACCCGAAATCAAACTCCTTACACTTCGTCACTCCAGACAGACCAAAAACATCCACCTCACAATATACTGCACATCATCATACAGGTAAAAAAACAAAAACATAAGTATAAAACAATAAAAAACACATTATATAAAAATTAAATAAAATAAAACTAAATGAATTAAAACCTTTAATTAAAATTAAATAAACTATTACGTCAAAATTTAAATTTAAAAAATTAAATAAATTATTTAATTAATTTAATTGTTTTTTATTTCAATTAATTTTCAATTTAAAACTATAATACATCATAGACACGCTACGCGCATGCGCCGCGTGTACTATGTGTTTACGTAGCATACGTCAACCAATAAACGCTCGCGTATTATATCAGAATGTAATAAAAAAAATAATAATAAAAATTGTTAACAAATGGAAAAAAAGCAATGCATAAAATTAACTTTTCCTAGGAGCTAAGAAGTTTCACTTCTACCGCGCGAGAGTCTCACGCATCTGTTTTTTTTGTTTTTATTCGAAGAACTTTTCCACTTATGGATCGATTGTTCATTTTTTAAAGTTTAATAAGTTAAAGTTCTAATTTTGTTGTTTATTTAAAAAAATCCTTTAATATATTGAATATTTATCATCAGAGAATTGTACATTACCGAAAGACTTTCGATAAAATGCAAAAAAAGAAGCATAACATACATTTTGGGCATGTTGCTAGAATGAGATATGAAAATCTGGAGAAAATGGTGATCTAGTCTGGAGAAGCTGGTGATCAAGGTGACAGTTGAGGGGAGGTGAGCGAGAGAAAGGTATTATTTGAAATGTACGGATCAAATAAATGAGGATAGTGGTGAATAGCTGTTTAAAGTCTCGATCCAATGGCAGGACGCCTTACTTCGTCATCGAATAATTTCTGACTGTTAGGATATTTAGGTTGTAATTTGGGGAAATAAATAAGTTAACAGGATTATCTTTAAATGCTGCATTCAGCGTGGCCCAAGACCAACCTAGGGAGTGATAAAGACAGGTGGTGCGCCGAATCCGAGACCCAGTAGAGAACCACGACCCTCAGCATTGAACACACAATGAAGAAGAATACTGACTCTTATAATTGCATTTTATGGTTTTAATGTAGTAGCTCAAATCATTTTATGGTTTTAATGTAGTAACTCAAATCATTATAGCGTGGGTAGAGTGACTATTTTACCCGAACTAAAATTCACCTCTAGCATTAACGAACAGGTCCATTATTCAATTTTCCTCCCTTAATAAACTCCCGCTTAGACTATTCGCAACGTTTTTAGCTTTATAGTAATTGTTTTATTCACGTCACATACTCGTGTTTATTTTGTCAACTTTAAAGTTGTAATTTTGTTACAGCTGCTTGTTAATTCTGTTCACGATTTTCGCAAAATTACCAACTGAAATGTGCTCGTACGTCGAATAATACCCATGCGGAATATAAAAAGAAGCTTAAGCCACCAGAAACTGATATTAGTGCACAACAATCTGAATGTACATCATTTTAGCTTAGTAAAAATAATAAAATGACAATTTATTTAGATCAGTTTGGAGAGGTGATTTTCTTCCAGGACAGTCGAATTCGGGATTCAATCCCATTACGATGGACATATTAAAAATATTATTTAAAAAAAAAAACAAGCCGAGTCTAAGAATGTGAAGGTAACGGCTGTGGTCATTAGATTAAGTACTTTCCCGCATCTGTATATTTATTCGGAAAACATATTTGGTTAGAAAACCGCAGAAAACTTACCTATGAAATATGATCTACAAAAAATCTTTTGTAGATTTTCCGATATGTGATAGAAACACATTCGACTTGAGGTGTAGTGTTCACATACAATCATAAATTGTGTTGAGACCTTTAAAAAATGTTGCCTTCGAAGAAGATTGACGAAAGGAGATAGTTGGTGAAATTTTGACTGACGAAATATAAGAAGTCTGATAAACAGAAGAGCTAGTGTGATAATATGTATGGATGTAGAATATATGAGAATTGTGTTTATGAGTAGAAAGGCGTAAAGATCTGTCATCTTTGCCTACCCCAAAAGGGACATGGTGGGATGGTATGTACGTATTAAATTGGATCCCTTTTTAATATACTTAGTGATGTGCTCTCATTATTAAATTTACTTTAAAAATGTGTTTTTAAGTTATGTTATAAATGCAGAGTATTGATTCTGAAATAAATATATGCAAAAAATACCAGTCACGTATGGTTTATATTATCTAATATATTGTATGATTACACTCTGTCTTCCATAGAACTATCAGTCACGTATGGTTTATATAATCTAATATACTATATGATAACACTCTGTCTTAGAACTATCAGTCACGTATGGTTTATATATGTTAATCTAATATAACATATTGTATGATTACACTCTGTCTTAGAACTTCATTCCATATAAACTCGTGCGAAGCAACGGTATTCTACCTCTTTTCAAATATCTCCAAACAGTTTCACTTTAAATATTTTATAAGGATTTTCTTTCGTTTGGGTTCCTTTCAATATATCCGAATTGGTTATTTGAATATATTGAAGATAGTGGCTGGGAGACAATATTACCTTCGTCTTCAGAAATCGAGCCTTCGGATAAAAAATAATATTTATTATTTTATTTTATTTTTCATCATCGATACAATGTACATATGAACATTATTTACAAAGGTACTTTGTACTTCATTTACAAGAAACCTTTAAATTGAAAAAAAAGAAATATGGAAAAATTCGACAAAACCAAATAAAAAGACGCATCAGCACAACAAAATATTTAAAATAATACATAAGTAAGTACACAAGTCAAAATGATTACGAAAATTTAACAATATACACGACACTGGGCCGTCCCTAGTCAGCTGCTTGCACCTCACCGTATCAATTTGGCATTAATGCTATTTTTATAGCTCGACAGACTGTGGAAAAATATATCGACAATCTCAGCAAATTGTTTCCCCAAAAGATGTATTCTATGTAGAATACCTATATGTATAGGAGAATTTGGTTGGTAATTAAAGGTACTTTGTTTACCATAGAAAATAGCTTTTTGGTGAGTATGCATTGAAGGAATTCGAATTATGAAAAACCTAAGCAATTCTGGACATTTCATTTGACAATTAATGATTTTATAAAAAATCCAATTTTTTTATTATCTCCTTTTCCTCAGAAGTAATAAATTAAATCGCCATTCGAGATAGATATAATTAATGTCAATTTTAGGAATCACATATTTCAAGTTAATAAATATCAAAAAACTTATGCCACACCCTTTCAACTACAACACTCGTACACGTATTTGGCGCGTGCGAATATTGTTACCTGATGAAATCTTTTGACAGGCTTGAATCTTTTTTTAAATTTTTGTATTGGGTACCATCGGGAATTAAACTCGAAACATCTGGATAGAAGTCAAGCGTCGTAACAAGGCTACGGTGAATGTAATAAAAATACATACACATCAATTCCTCAACACCCACTAAATAAATGATTTAAACAATCCATTGTTGTTCGATCCCTGATATTACTAGTGGCCACATGCTTGTAGCAAGATTCGATTTACATGGAAAAATTTCACACCGTTGTTAACCTGACCAATATCCGACGGGAAATCCTCGACCCCTAAACACACTGTCTGACCCGATGTCCTTCTAATTGACTTCCGCGCGGGCCTTCCGGCAATCACACTTATCTTTTCCTCACCCTTTATTTAACCTGTCCCATTCCCGTCCAAGCCCCCTTTCCACCATTATACCTGGTATTGCACTCCTATTCCCACCACAGGGGGCGGATGTTTCAAGATATTGCCGACGGAAATAGCCGCGTCCGGAAATAAATGACAACCAACAACGGTGACGGTGACGGTGACAGTCTGGTAGTTTTCTCCAAAAGCAGATTATTGCTGTATCTAAGAACTTTCATGATTATTTTTGTAGTCTGTAGTTAGTAAGACACCCATACGAGTATGTTGCGGGTTTAATTTCCCTTACAAACCGAATTAAAATAAATGTTCTTGTTAAGTTTTCACTTAAGACTTATTTAATACCTTTCTAGTAGGTTTGAAAAGATTGTCACAAGGAAATAAGCTAGCTAGGTTGTATTGTTTATGTGAAAGGCTAGAACAGGTTGAGAAATTTTGCTGTTTGGGTAGTATTTATTTTCTCAGATGATGGAAAATTTCGGTGGGTGGTAGAGAGATATTTAACAGCGTGAAGCGATAGAAAACAAAGTCAATGGGGCACTAAACGATATATACTCAAACCGGATAGTAGTTCACAACAGCACTTTAGTACTAACTTTGATGTATGAGAGGGAAACATAAACTTGAAAATTTACTAAAATAAACCGATTAAATGCTGTAGAAATCCGTGCACTGCAAAAAATACATGGGGGGACAATGTATGACAGAATACGGAATTAAAGGATTAGAGATTATTCGAACTTAAAGCTGATGTGTTAAGTAAGATAAAAAAGTGCATTCCGAGAAGGTTTGGGTATGCAGAATGAATGAATGAAGGAAGACTAACAAAATAAATATATGTGCACGTATGTGTATCTTGCAAATGTGAATGGAAAGCGTAGTAGAGGAAGACCAAAGAAAGTTTTGTTGGATCAAGTGAATGATATTTTAATAGAGGGAAATGTAGCGGGATGCCTTCCGTGGCTTAGTTTATAAGATACTTGTCTCCCAGCCCGTAAGTTGCGAGCTCGATTCCTGTTGGAATCCAGAATTTTTAGAAAAAATAATAATTCCAATTTGGTTTTTACTTAAGGCCTTTTAACATCTTTCTGGTTGGTTGGAAAATATTGCCACGTCACAATATGCCCGCCAGTTTGTACTGTTTACAAAGAAAGTGTAATATGACTATTTAGCTCCCATGACATACAATAGGGTGCCGAATTCAATAAAGGCAAAGGGAGGAAAACAATTTAGGTAGTCGATCGGAGCGTGGTTGTTATTGCGACATGAGTTTGAGTACTTGGGCTTGCAAGAGGAATGGCTTGTGGAAAAAGTTTCTGTGAGCTCTTGAGTGTGGTGTTTTATACTTTTGTTTTTTTTTTTGTATTTTTATGATTATTTGCGGTATATTGTAGGGTTAATATTTTTGATCTGTCTGGAGTGATGAAGTGTGAGGAGTTTGATTTCTCATGATGTATATACTCGTATGTGTAATTGTGTGTCACTGTTTGTCAGGTTGATGAGAATGTGCAATGCGGTTTTATGTAATCAAATGTCGGAAAGAAGTATCGATTTATGTTTTCATGCTATATGTCCTCAGTGAGATACAGGCAAACGCCTGGTTTACTGGGGGCACGACAAATGAAAGGCAACAAACCCAGATCCATTAAAATTGTGTGTCCAAATCAAATTACCTGTTGTTTTTTCACAAATTATTTATATTTCTTGTCATGTGTAAAATAAATAAAATAAATAAATAAATACAATACAACGTAAAAAGTTAGAGAAATCGTAGGAATTGAAGGAGGAGGTATATGCAAAGTTCTCCAATTTGTTTAAGGCAATTAATCTTCGGGCGCCATCTTTTCCGCGAGTTCTTTCTTCGCTCTGCGAGACGGTTTTAACTTAAGGCGTCTGTAACATATTTTTAGGTGGTTATAAAAGATTATCACAAGAAATAAGTTGGCCAGATTGTACTGTATATCACAGACGTGTAATCAAGTCTATTCTAGGATTCGATTCCAAGAGTTCGGCTTGTATACTTTGTCAATGCCTATTTCATGTATTGCATTGATGTTGCTAAATTTCTTTACGTTATTGTTTATATTTTATTCTCAACATACTAAATATTGCAGGTAAATATGCTGAAACTCCCACGGCGACGGTGAATGATTAATTTATCTTCCATTTGTTCACCCTTTATTTATTCCCATGCATCATACAAATGTACATATATTTCAAAAATAAATTATGCACTTCAATAATAGGACTTCGTTAATGTTACAGACCTTAGATGTATGAAACAGACTTCTAAAGGGTGTATCCTCCGTAGTTTATTGGTAAAATACTTGATTCCATGCGGGTTGATTCCCGATTTGACGACCTCCATGGCCTAGTTGAAAAGATGCCTGTCTTCCAGCCTGGAGGTTGCGAGTTTGATTCCAGCTGAAACTCAGATTTTTAAAAATAGATTAATAATCTGGTTTTCACTAAAGGCCTCATAAATTTTTTTCTGATTGGTCGGAAGATATTGCTACATGGCGATAATTCCATAAGGCTGTATTGTACACAAAGAAAGTGTTATACGTGATTCGCACGGACACCTATAGCCACCAGTTATGATTTGTTTAATATTAGTTGGTTTGAGTCCAGAGTGAGAATACCCTTGAGGAGCGTTTGCTCTCTGAACAGCGCTATATAAAATTGTTCTTTAAATTGAAATCAATTGGTACCCAAAAAAAAGTTCTAGCCTAACAAAAGAGTTCGTCTTGTAATAGTACTGGTACGCGCCGTTGTAGTGTTGCCAACACGTTCAATGACGAACCGCGAGTTTCGTGCTTACTTTAGAAGTTATGAATTCGAATGCTTGCTCACAGAAGTTCTTAATTCAAATATTTGTTTATTGTTCGTGTTTGTAGGGTTTATGGGCGTATGCTCACGTACTCGTATATGTTCGTAGATTTCGTGGGGATAGGTAGTCTTGCTTTATTTATCTTTGACTGGTTGCTGGAAGCGATAGCCGCCCGGCAATAAGCCCACCGATTGTTATTGCAATAAAGTGTTAAATACATAAATACTGGAGCCGACGACAGTATTTTCAATATGTTCGAAACACTAACTTGGATATATTATATTAAAGGGTAGCATACCAAAAAAGGATTGTCTGTCTTGCATCGCCTCTTTCTTAAGATCTCCTCCATGCTTGTTGCGTGCTTTTGGATACCGTATATCCATTTAGGACTAACTAGGTTTACAGGTCTGTTATAATATTAATAACATTAAAAAATAGTAACTTAAATAGCGACGTTTAGGGAGCAAACTTTCCATAAGGGCGCTCTACCTCAGTACTCGAATCCCACTTTTATTAACTGATTTAAAATAATTCAAAATATATTAGCATAAATTGAGTATAATGATAGAACGTAGTGGCTGCGGCCATTAGATTACGTACTTACGTACATCTGCATATATTCAGAAAAAAACATATTTGGTAAGAAAATCGCAGAAAACTTAATAACGGAAGACTTAACTTAACAATCGTCCGACGATTTGCATCAATCATGTCTTACCCAGATCATGTAGTTTCGATGTTCGGACAAACTTACATACTCGTATATTGTAAGTCCTGTCTATCTCCACAATCACATTCGTTGCATGTTCAGTTAGCATCTGGTCGCCTCTATTTGGAGTATATTCAGGGCTTTCAAATAGGCCAAGGTATAGGTCTTTAAGTGCTATCTTTTCCGTGAACTCTATCCAGTCGGCATTTTTTGTTTATTTCCTTGGTTCGAGTACATAGAACGAATGAATGCAGAAAGACAAAATACACATACTATATACAGGCGGCCCTCAACTTTCGGACATAATTGGTTCCTGAAAATGTGTGCGAATGTTCGAAAGTAGAGGGATGTCAGAAAAACATAAAAAATTGTATTTTAAAATATTTATTTATCAATAATATATTTAAAATATTTATTTATTAATATACATAACATAATTAAGCTAACGAGGCGTGTTTAAGAGCTTTTAGGTGTTTTCTTTATAAATTTGTCAAGAATGGTTGAATACCACATTTTTTTCTTTTTCTTGACAAAGAGTTCTACAACATGCTGTGTCTTTCTCAATCACCCTACGTACTTGAGATATACGTTCTTCATTGGGATCACATTCTTCCATAACAGTAAAAAATTAGTCAAGATGCATGAAGGACTCATTAATAGTTTTGATTGTCAAGGCTTGACGATTTTATCAGCTTCTTCTTCCTCACTTTCGTTTTGTATTTCATTTAACTCTTGTTGCTCAATTAAGTATTCATTTGACAGAGGTACTGAGTGAGATTCAATCAACTCATTAACATCTTCGTTGTTGACGTCCAAGTTTAGTTCATTCATTAGGCTAACTATTTCATCTGTGATAGTTTTCGAAGTTTCTTCAGAATTTATAAAATCACTCATCATTTGTGGGCATGATTGTTTACAGGAACCTTTCATTGTTGACTCTTTTATTTCAGCCCACGAGTCTCAAATATTGTTTATTGCGTTCCATATATTATAGTTCTTCCAAAAAAGTGGGAGCGACTGCATGGAAGCGAACAATTTTTGCATTATCGACACAAGTCTTTAAAAAATTGATTTTTTTTAAATGTGTGAAATAGCGAATTGTGCGAAAGTAGAATGTGCGAAATTCGAAAACCGCCTGTACAGTGCAAATCTGAGTAAAACTCTTGGTACAGGAAGACCAAGGAAAGTATGATTTGATTAAGTAAATAACACTTTAATATACAGAAAGGTTATAAATAAGAGGAAAATATATGAGAAGGTATATAACATAAACGTGTAAGAGGTGATAAACGTGTGCTGAAATAGAAAAGTCTGGCGTTCTGCACTCTCTGTCTACCCCAGCAGGGAAGCGGTGTGATGGTATTATATACTTAAGAAAACACGCTTTATCAGGAGGAATCATCAGATTATTATGTGCTCTCTTTAAGAAACTATTCTTAGGTATTAATCTCGATATTGTTTGTCGGAGACCATGCAAAGGGTGTCTTGGATCCTTAATTGCCTTTTTTGTTGTGTTGAATTATATAAAACAGGTTGTTTACAATAAACCTGGTTTTATATCAACATCCTCATAAAAAAAATTCCGGCCACAACTGTTTATCAACAGTCTCAGCAAAACATTTTTATATTTTGTACAGCGAAAGTGTACGTGAACACATTAAAATTTGCCAGTCAAGGAAAATGCGAGACCAGACGGTTCCCTGTATATCATTTTGATAATTCGCCATTAGCCTTTTTAGTGCCAAAAATAAACAACGCGGATGATACAAGTATAATTCATCTTCATCTTTTTTTCCTCTTCTTGGCACTGTCCCAACTCATTGCCTAGGTAGGCTGTTGGGGTCGGCTCTTCTCGTTCTCAGGATGTATGTTCTTCGGTTCTGGGTGTCGCTTTCATTTAGGCATTTTCTCTGCACGATTTTGGAGCACTGAGTTATCCAGGAGTTCTTTGATCTTCCTCTGGACGGCGGCTGTCGAGGAAGATCCACAGACGTTGCCTGATTTAGCGTATGGTCTGGTGGTCTCCGTCTTTTGTCTTATGAGACAAGTATAATTAAGATGAAAATATTAAAATAAACTTAGTTAATGAGTTGCTAAATTAAAAAAAACAGAGTAAGCAGAGAGTACACGGCGCTAAACTTTCTTATCTCGACACATCCTTCGCGTATTCTACATCCATAAACCTTCTAACTCTCTGATTTTCTACATTTTTTCTATTAAAATATCATTAACTTGATCCTTTCTTTTCTCTTCCTCTACCACGCCTTTACTCGTATTTTTACTATATATTTATTTTATTGGTATTTATAATTTTTTCGTTTTATATGCCCAAACCATCTTAGAATGTTCTTCTTAATCTTACTTTACACATCCGCATTAAGTTCACACTCATCCATAATCCCTTTTTATCATTTTCACTAAACGTTGGAAGAGATTGCCATCTGGCAATACACCCGCCAGATTGTATTTGCAATAAAAGTGTAAAATAAATAAATAATACTTTTTCAACCCACGTTTTATTTGCTGTGCACCCATTTCTACCACATTCATTCGCTTCTTTTCAGTATTTTTCCACGTCTACGTTTTCTCCCCTTAGATTAAGGTTGATACTAAAATACTGCTATGAACTATATAAATATTATTTTAGCTAGTCATTTTCACTAATTATTAAATATTTATATCATTTATAGTTGAGGCATTAATACTGCGGAGGTTGATAAACATTGTAATTTGTTTAATCAAACACTGTTTATTCCACTTTATGTAACGGTATTATCATACCAATTTCAATGTTTTCCCCTCATCATCAGGGGAACACAAAGTTCGAATATAATGAAACAAATTACACATATTATTCAAAAAATTATGGTTGAGTATTGATGCCATTGTCTTCAAATAAGTCAAATATTGATGAATGGTTGAATTTTTTTAAATATGTGGATTCAAACGAAAGAAGACTAAATCACGGAATATATGCGCAACTATATATACTATAGGCAAAAGCGTGATAGACAAACATCAAAGGAAGCCAATGAGGATCGCGCTGTCTATGCTCAGCAAATGTGAAATTTTCAACAAGTGCAACAACAGCAAGACACTGAAGAGGAAGTCAATAAGCCTTGCTCTTAGGAAGGACGACTGCTGCGAACGACCAAAAACAAGCTTACACGAAACATATTGTTGTTAAATATTTTTTTTTGTTAAGGTTATTCACCCTGCTGAAAGTGTTTTGTGCCCTTTGTATGATTGATTTCATGAATGTATATTTTTTTATTAAAGTCTTTATCGGAAATACATTTTGAAAATACAGCTTTTAGATTATTAAGGGGCATTTGGATTATTAAGTGGAAAGCATGCAATATTGAGGGGGAACAGTGAATACTTTTAACAAGGAGGTTATACGTGTTACTCTGGGAGGAGTACTTCGAATGATTAAAAAAAACGTGATCGAATGTGCCTTTCAGTCAAGTGCGAAGCGATCGAACACTGATCTATTCACATTCTGGATATACAATATATGAATTTTGTGAAAATCTTTTTCTGATGGAACCATTTGAAGAGGTAACATTAAAAAAAGATCATGTCCATCGGATACAAAAACTGAGTTGATAAAGCAGATTTTTTCTTACCGATGGTACGGAGCCGTTTAACATTTTCATTTCAATGAAAAAAGCACACAAATAATTTTAAAATCATAATAAAAAACCAGTATTTTTTCAAAAAGAATCTTGTCCAGGCTTCAAACCAATCAAAAAAGATCATGTCTGAATTGACCAATCATAGTTTTCCGATTATGTCTAACTTCATACCAGCTCATCAGCAACTGTCAGTTTTAAATCGTACGTGCAGTGTAATGTCATCCTCAATGCAAAACATCCCGTCTGGCACAGTCATACTCCCAACACACATGGCAGAACGCTAGACCAAATCTCCTCTCGGAAAAGATACTTCGTGGACGGACCTACGTCACCCACCCTCTATCCATCAAATCACAATCATCGCCCTGACGTCATCGATATCTCGTCTATAATGATGTCCCCTATCAAGCAGATCTCACGACTGTTCACCAGCTTCAATCCGATCACTACCCGGTATTACTTCAATTGACGGATGGCTTTCCCCCCTTTTCACCCTCACCTCCTCCACGTCACACCACCTCGTAGAGTGACTTCGCTATCCACGTTGATAACTGCATCAAAATTCCAACAACTTTCCTCGACACGAACTCCATAGATGCTGCTATAAACGACTTCACAACCACCATAAAATCCGCTCTCACATCCGCTTCAAAAGTGAGACCCGCCGACAAACCCAAACTTCCCCTTCCTCTACATATAAAAACGTTGATTGTGGAGAAAAACAAAATCCGAAAGCTGTGGCAACGCACAGCTTTCCCCTCTTATAAAACAGATTACAACAGATTAGCCAAGAAAATCAAATACCCCCTACAGCAGCTCCGAAACGATAAATGGTCAGACTTCGTCGAGTCCCTCGAATACAACGAAGGGCTCAAATGGAAACTGACACGTTGCCTCAGAAACACGCCCCCCCGTCCCAGCCCTCTTCAAGGGCCAAACAGTACCGTCTTCTCTGCTCGCGACCGCGCAGAGACCTTCGCCGACTCTAGCGAATATCTTCTCGCCAAATACAGATCCCTCTCACACAACGATGGTCGACAATGCAGTTGCCAACATACTCAACGAGCAAACCCCTCCCACTACAGACTTCTTCTCACCGCGAGAAATTCAATCAATCATAAAAAATCTCATCAACAAAAAAGCCCCCGGCCCCGATAAAATCAATAACCTTACCTTAAAAAACCTCCCTAAAACAGCCATAAACACCCTTACCGGCATCGTCAATGCCTGCTTTCGACACAAATTCTTCCCAACTCCATTCAAAAACGCCGACGTCATTATGTTCCCCAAACTGGGTAAAAGTCACGCTATCCCCGAAAATCACAGACCGATCAGCCTGCTCTCAACCCTAGGTAAAGTGCTCGAAAGATTAATCCTCGACCGTCTCTCTATAGAAACATACTCGCGCAACGTCATTTCAGAGTCGCAACACGTATTTATGCCGATGCACTCGACCAACCATCAGCTTCTTCGCGTTGTAGAACAAATAATCAGATCCTTCAGAGCCAAAGGGCTCACGTCTCTCCTATCACTAGACGTGGCGAAAGCCTTCGACACCGTCTGGCACAACGGACTCGTATACAAGCTGCACAAGACGGGCATTCCCCTTAGACTTGTGCAAATCATCGCATCGTTCTTAGAAAATCGCTCCTTCTCCATCAAAATAGACGGAATAAATTTCTCACCCCGTCCCATTCTGGCAGGTGTGCCCCAAGGTGCACTTCTGTCCCCTATCCTGTACAACATATACACGAGCGACATGCCCAAACTTTCAAACACACACTGCATCACCGCGCAATACGCCAACGACACAGCCTTTCTCTCTTCATCAAAATACGAGTCCGATTCCCACAACAGACTCCAAGACTTCATTCCCGATCTCGAGCGCTGGTGCACCGAATGGAAGATAAAAATAAATCCATCCAAAAGCACCGCTGTCCGTTTTGCCCGCAAATACATCGCCTCCATCAGAACTCTCAAACTTTTCGGCCAGAGCGTCCCATGGGCTAAGCACGTGAAATACTTAGGCCTCACCTTAGACAGCAGCCTCACGTGGCATAAACACGCCCTCAATGTAAAATCAAAATCTCTTGGAACACTCAAATCAATATTCCCCTTGATCGGTAAATTCAGTAAATTAAGTCCGCGCACTAAACTCCATCTTTACAAAGCGATCGTCAGACCGTAATTGACATACACCCTTCCGGTCTGGGGCTACGCGCCGGTAACTACGATAAACCACATTCAAGTCGTTCAAAACAAAGCTCTCCGCATGATCTTAAACGCACCCTACGTAGTTCGTAATTCCAGACTTCACGCAGATACCGAACTCCAAACTATCCCTGAACACATGCGCACTCTGGCCCCGTCATAAAAGCCCTAGGAAACTACAACGCGAACACCAAATATACACCCACGTCCGAAATCAATTCTGAAAAACGTCCCTCCGAACCCTCCTTTAACCGTAAACGTCCCCTTAAACGACCCTCCGATCGTCACTCTGAACACTCCCCCGTACTCTACCCCGACACCGACACCTCCAACGGCAGACAGTCTTCCTCCATAGACAACCGCGTATTTCCCATAATTAACATATATGTATTAATATTTTTATAGAAAGTCACACACGTCTCCCCACATACCTATATATACAAAATTTTATATTTTATTCACCTTCATCTCGCCTTCATTATTTTTCACTCACACCCATTCAATATATTACCGTGTGTGACAACGCAAATCCACAAATCTATGTATATTTGTATGAAATATTATTTATATATCATCACGTTTATATAAGTATTTAACGTTTATTATTATTTCTCACAATCATTCATCAAAAAAAAAAAACAATCCTTTTCCGTGTCCACAAAAGAGCCAAAAATATCAACCAAATTACATAACAGTCAGAACTTATCCGATGAAGGAGTAAGGCGTCCTACCATTGGACCGAGACTCCGAATAAGATATTCACCACTTGCTTGTAATGTCATCATACAGCTTTATCTACCTACATATATTTATAGTTTTATAGTAATATTTTTTCTTATTTTGTAACACTTTCCTTTTTTTATTTGATTAAAATTAAACAAATTACTCTGCCCAATTATTTTTTGTATAATATTTTTGAAATTGAACAAAAAAACATCATGTCCCAGATCTGTTCAATAAAAAAAGATGAAAGTAGAATTGTTCACTCAAAAAGGATCATGTCCATATTTTGAACTAGGATAACTATTTTAATTATTATGATTCGATTTTAAACAACAAATCAAGTCATTTTAAGCGATTTTAAGGATTTCAGATATTTTTACAATGAATTATTATGTCATATATTTTTAATGCAAACAGTTTTTTTGCGATTTCCCAACATTCTGATTTGGTGGACATGTTCTTTATTTTATATTACCTCCTCATATATCCTGAAATTGTATATATATTTCGAGGTAATGCAAAATAATATATTCTGATTTGGTGGACATGTTCTTTATTGATTATTACCTCCTCATTTAAACGATAAAAATTAAGCTTATTTTTTTAAAAAACAATTTTTTAACATATCAGCATTTCACATATAAATCAATTCACATCTCTTGATTTCTTAATGATTACAGCTATTGCAAAATGAAATAGTGAATACTGTGGCTAATAACGATAAGAAGGCAAGGCATGAATGAGGTTTCCATTATGGAATTGAAAAGCGACTCAGTCTCGTTTACGTTGAACTTTTGCGATTTTTGCTTTGTGTACCCACAGCATCAACCTCTGCCTGTATTATCCATTACCCCCGAGACGCTATGAGCCCTTGCTCCACTTTGCAGTTGGCTCTATTCAAATTGCGACATAAAAATAACATTTTCTAAAATCGTTTCCCATATTTAATCTTCATGTTCTTACGGTTTCTATAATAATATACGGATAATTTATTATACGAGTATATACTGCCGCTTAGAGAGCAGCTCTTCTCAAGAGCTCTCCTGCTCGGGATTCAAACCTTGACAAATTAAAATTATTACAAGATATATATAAGTTGAGTATAAAGATAGTAAGGTGGTGATTGCAACGAAAATATTACGTACTTCTCCAGCATCCCATACTAATTCTAATGTGGGCACACTTGGTCCAAGGTGAACCCACTTGGTCTAAGGTGAATACTCATGGTTCGAGGTAAAAACATTCAGTCCAAATTGGACACGTTTCATCCAAAGAAGGCACACTTGGTCTAATGGGAATACTCTTGGTTCGAGGTAAATACATTCGGTCCAAATTGGACACGTTTCATCCAAGGTGGGCATGTGAACATGGTTGGTCTACTGTGAACATGCTTGGATCAATTTACATAATTATTCCAAGGTGAACACACTTGGTCTAATAATGTAAGCACACTTGTCCAAGTTGGACACGCTTGATCCTAAGTAGATTACGTATGGTTGGAGTTGGCTGGTTTTCCCCGCTTTCGGAAGGAGAAGTACACTCTGAAAAGGATAATTGACAATTGCTATGGATAAGCTATATTCCAAATTGTGTGCGATTTGACCAGATGCAAGTACTAAGTTATAAAGAGAACATCCTATAGCCCAAGATCGAAACCTTTAGTGCAACAACAATGGAACAACAGAGTGTCGTGTATAACAACTATTGCTATGGAAAAACACTGTAAATACGGAGATCAAGCCAGGTTCATTTCCAACAAGTTTTCAAACTGCCACGTGCGCCTGTACTAAATATTATATTTACGATACAAATTAATAAACTAATGAATAACAAGAGTTTACGAGCACGCCACTGCTATTATTCATTCTCAGTTGCCCTTAATTACAGCCCATTCATTATTGGGGCGGGGCGGGGCGGGGCGTACATGATTCGGTTCATACTCGTCATTACTTATTATAATTGTTATTTTTTTAATTTATATTATATAAGAGTATCATATTTATCATTGGATTAAATATAAACTTAAAACAAAATCCATTTAATACTTTACGACCCGATCAAAAAATCCTCACAACCTTCTTCAGTACTACCCAGCTTGGTTTTGAAGAATTCTTATTTTTTTGAAGAGATTCTAAAATAGTTGTCTTATTAAATTTTAGGAATATTGTAATGACACTTTTTATATTTGTTTGTCACTTTTTATCACACTCCTTACACATGTACCGGGTCTCACTTCTCTTCTTGACTTGGCACGTGCCTTGTAAGTTTAGTATGAGCTACATCACACTCCTTACACATGTACCGGGTCTCGCTTCTCTTCTTGTGTGCAGCACATACCTTGTGAGTTAAGTATGAGCTACATCACACTCCTTACACATGTAGCGGGTCTCATTTCTCTTCTTGGCTTGCCAAATGCCTTGTAAGTTTAGTACGAGCTAAATCACACTACTTACACATGTACCGGGTCTCACTTCTCTTCGTGACTTGGCACATTTCTTGTAAGTTTAGTATGAGCTACATCACACTCCTTACACATGTACCGGGTCTCATTTCTCTTCTTGACTTGGCACATTTCTTGTAAGTTTAGTATGAGCTACATCACACTCCTTACACATGTACCGGGTCTCATTTCTCTTCTTGGCTTGCCAAATGCCTTGTAAGTTTAGTACGAGCTAAATCACACTACTGACACATGTACCGGGTCTCACTTCTCTTCTTGACTTGGCACATTTCTTGTAAGTTTAGTATGAGCTACATCACACTCCTTACACATGTACCGGGTCTCATTTCTCTTCTTGGCTTGCCAAATGCCTTGTAAGTTTAGTACGAGCTAAATCACACTACTTACACATGTACCGGGTCTCACTTCTCTTCTTGACTTGGCACATTTCTTGTAAGTTTAGTATGAGCTACATCACACTCCTTACACATGTACCAGGTCTCATTTCTCTTCTTGACTTGCCATATGCCTTGTTAGTTTAGTACGAGCTAAATCACACTCCTTACACATGTACCGGGTCTCACTTCTCTTCTTGACTTGGCACATACCTTGTAAGTTTAGTATGAGCTAAATCACACTCCTTACACATTTACCGGGTCTCATTTCTCTTCTTGACTTGGCACATTTCTTGTAAGTTTAGTATGAGCTACATCACACTCCTTACACATGTACTGGGTCTCACTTCTCTTCATGGCTTGGCACATGCCTTGCAAGTTTAGTATGAGCTACATCACACTCCTTACACATATACTGGGTCTCATTTCTCTTTTTGACTTGGCACATACCTTGTAAGTTTAGTATGAGCTACATCACACTCCTGCAGAGTTTCTTCAGTTGATATAATACATGTCGACACATGTTAAGGCAAACTTTTTGACAATCTGTTTGAAGTATCCTAAAAATTCATTATTCTATATGTACCCTTATTTTTTGCACATTGGTAACACGTCAGAATCTTCATCATAAATCAATTCATGCATATTTTCACTATCTAGGGTATTGTCGTATTATATATCAGGAGACTATCATTAAAAGGTTGAGTTTTTTACAAAAAAATATTTGCTGGATGCGAGTAACATATTTTTTTAGTAGAGAAATCGTCAGGTGAAAACACGGGACCGGGGGACTCAATATAAATCTAGTTCATCACGTTAAAACACAGGATCAGTTTACAAATGTTAAATTGTTGTGGTTTATCTAGAAAATATAGTATCATCTGGATTACTGTATTTCCATTTATTTTAGTCTGCCCGATTCGCATATTTGTAGATTCCAGTCTGCTTTCAATGCAGTTGTTCGACTGATATACCGGGTCTCGCTTCTCTTCTTGTGTGCAGCACATACCTTGTGAGTTAAGTATGAGCTACATCACACTCCTTACACATGTAGCGGGTCTCATTTCTCTTCTTGGCTTGCCAAATGCCTTGTAAGTTTAGTACGAGCAAAATCACACTACTTACACATGTACCGGGTCTCACTTCTCTTCTTGACTTGGCACATTTCTTGTAAGTTTAGTATGAGCTACATCACACTCCTTACACATGTACCAGGTCTCATTTCTCTTCTTGACTTGGCACATTTCTTGTAAGTTTAGTATGAGCTACATCACACTCCTTACACATGTACCGGGTCTCACTTCTCTTCATGGCTTGGCACATGCCTTGCAAGTTTAGTATGAGCTACATCACACTCCTTACACATGTACCGGGTCTCATTTCTCTTCTTGGCTTGCCAAATGCCTTGTAAGTTTAGTACGAGCTAAATCACACTACTGACACATGTACCGGGTCTCACTTCTCTTCTTGACTTGGCACATTTCTTGTAAGTTTAGTATGAGCTACATCACACTCCTTACACATGTAACGGGTCTCATTTATCTTCTTGGCTTGCCAAATGCCTTGTAAGTTTAGTACGAGCTAAATCACACTACTTACACATGTACCGGGTCTCACTTCTCTTCTTGACTTGGCACATTTCTTGTAAGTTTAGTATGAGCTACATCACATTCCTTACACATGTACCGGGTCTCATTTCTTTTCTTGGCTTGCCATATGCCTTGTTAGTTTAGTACGAGCTAAATCACACTCCTTACACATGTACCGGGTCTCACTTCTCTTCTTGACTTGGCACATACCTTGTAAGTTTAGTATGAGCTACATCACACTCCTTACACATTTACCGGGTCTCATTTCTCTTCTTGACTTGGCACGTTTCTTGTAAGTTTAGTATGAGCTACATCACACTCCTTACACATGTACTGGGTCTCGCTTCTCTTCATGGCTTGGCACATGCCTTGCAAGTTTAGTATGAGCTACATCACACTTCTTACACATATACTGGGTCTCACTTCTCTTTTTGACTTGGCACATACCTTGTTAGTTTAGTATGAGCTACATCACACTCCTGCAGAGTTTCTTCAGTTGATATAATACATGTCGACACATGTTAAGGCAAACTTTTTGACAATCTGTTTGAAGTATCCTAAAAATTCATTATTCTATATGGACCCTTATTTTTTGCACATTGGTAACACGTCAGAATCTTCATCATAAATCAATTCATGCATATTTTCACTATCTAGGGTATTGTCGTATTATATATCAGGAGACTATCATTAAAAGGTTGAGTTTTTTACAAAAAAATATTTGCTGGATGCGAGTAACATATTTTTTTAGTAGAGAAATCGTCAGGTGAAAACACGGGACCGGGGTACTCAATATAAATCTAGTTCATCACGTTAAAACACAGGATCAGTTTACAAATGTTAAATTGTTGTTGTTTATCTAGAAAATATAGTATCATCTGGATTACTGTATTTCCATTTATTTTAGTCTGCCCGATTCGCATATTTGTAGATTCCAGTCTGCTTTCAATGCAGTTGTTCGACTGATATACCGGGTCTCGCTTCTCTTCTTGTGTGCAGCACATACCTTGTGAGTTAAGTATGAGCTACATCACACTCCTTACACATGTAGCGGGTCTCATTTCTCTTCTTGGCTTGCCAAATGCCTTGTAAGTTTAGTACGAGCAAAATCACACTACTTACACATGTACCGGGTCTCACTTCTCTTCTTGACTTGGCACATTTCTTGTAAGTTTAGTATGAGCTACATCACACTCCTTACACATGTACCAGGTCTCATTTCTCTTCTTGACTTGGCACATTTCTTGTAAGTTTAGTATGAGCTACATCACACTCCTTACACATGTACCGGGTCTCACTTCTCTTCATGGCTTGGCACATGCCTTGCAAGTTTAGTATGAGCTACATCACACTCCTTACACATGTACCGGGTCTCATTTCTCTTCTTGGCTTGCCAAATGCCTTGTAAGTTTAGTACGAGCTAAATCACACTACTGACACATGTACCGGGTCTCACTTCTCTTCTTGACTTGGCACATTTCTTGTAAGTTTAGTATGAGCTACATCACACTCCTTACACATGTACCGGGTCTCATTTCTCTTCTTGGCTTGCCAAATGCCTTGTAAGTTTAGTACGAGCTAAATCACACTACTTACACATGTACCGGGTCTCACTTCTCTTCTTGACTTGGCACATTTCTTGTAAGTTTAGTATGAGCTACATCACATTCCTTACACATGTACCGGGTCTCATTTCTTTTCTTGGCTTGCCATATGCCTTGTTAGTTTAGTACGAGCTAAATCACACTCCTTACACATGTACCGGGTCTCACTTCTCTTCTTGACTTGGCACATACCTTGTAAGTTTAGTATGAGCTACATCACACTCCTTACACATTTACCGGGTCTCATTTCTCTTCTTGACTTGGCACGTTTCTTGTAAGTTTAGTATGAGCTACATCACACTCCTTACAAATGTACTGGGTCTCGCTTCTCTTCATGGCTTGACACATGCCTTGCAAGTTTAGTATGAGCTACATCACACTTCTTACACATATACTGGGTCTCACTTCTCTTTTTGACTTGGCACATACCTTGTTAGTTTAGTATGAGCTACATCACACTCCTGCAGAGTTTCTTCAGTTGATAGAATACATGTCGACACATGTTTAGGCAAACTTTTTGACAATCTGTTTGAATTATCCTAAAAAATCATTATTCTATATGGACTCTTATTTTTTGCACATTGGTAACACGTCAGAATCTTCATCATAAATCAATTCATGCATATTTTCACTATCTAGGGTATTGTCGTATCATATATCAGGAGACTATCATTAACTCTTTCCTCGCGGGGAGCACAAACGCCTGTGATCTGACGACAATCCTAGTTTCAAATCACAAATACTTAAAAAAAATGATACAAAACCGGAATAAAAATTAAACTAAAATTTAAAATAATCTTTATTCTAGCGACACCTCTGAAAACCTTGTCAAATAATATATTAGTTTATGAGATATTGTTGAATAAACAGAGTGCCGAATTTTTTTGGTTTCTCAATATTTCCAGCATTAACGACCTGTCGCGCGGATCGAGTCCTGCGATGAGTCTCTCTTACGTAAATAAACATTACTAAGTCTCTCTTACGTAAATAAACATTACTAGTGCTATATGCATTTGATTGGGTGAGTGTCATGAAGCATTGATTTGATCGTAGCATTCCTTTGTTTATTTTACGTAATGTTAAGTTTATCTCCTTTATTTAATGAGTCTCCTTAAGAGTAATGACTATTATTTATTATCAAAAAATTACTTAAGTGTCATGTTTACTTGGTGTTGTAATCAAATATCAGTGGTTCTAAACAAAATATGTGTTTAAACTTAGAAATTAAAAAACGCTGAAATTGTGCCGCGCACACGGTGTGTGCGCGGCACAATTTTAGCGTTTTTTAATTTTCAGCGTTTTTCAGCGTAAACCATTTCAGCGTTTTTCAACCTTTTAACCTGTTCACTGCGAAACGCGGTGAACAGGTTAAAAGGTTGATTTTTTTACAAAAAAATATTTGCTGGATGCGAATAACATATTTTTTAGAAGAGAAATCGTCAGGTGAAAACACGGGACCGGGGGACTCAACGTAAATCTAGTTCATCACGTTAAAACACGGGATCAGGTTACAAATGTTAAATTGTTGTTGTTTATCTAGAAAGTATAGTATAATCTGGATTACTGTATTTCCATTTATTTTAGTCTGCCCGATTCGCATATTTGTAGATTCCAGTCTGCTTTCAATGCAGTTGTTAAGACTGATATACGAGTATATGAGTTATAAATATTGTCATATTGGTCCACTTCTAAAATAAACACTTCTAATATAAATATTGTCATATTGGTCCACTTCTACATTGACTCAAGTGTCACGAACGGATTCATTTTAAACATTGTCTTTTTTTATTATGTTTTTCGAATCTTCGTTCGAGAGATGTTTTTCCGGAGAAGAGCAAAACGATTGAGATCTCATCTTTATCAAATAAATGTATTGTTTCAAATCGATTATGAAAACTCCTTTACCGTTGGTGAATGCCCTGCCTCTAAGTGTAAGATATATCGTGGTGTATGCAACTTCAGGAATCACCTGAAAACAACCCTTTTTACAGGTGTTATAAAAATTTATGATTGTATAATATTATTAACACAACACACATAACCTAATTTTACTCGTACAATCTCTACTCTTTCCAATTCTGGACTATGGGGACGTCTGTTACTTGGATGTCACACAGGAAAAGCTCGACAAATTACAGCGTCTTCAAAATGTGTGTCTAAGATTTATTTTCAACCTACGAAAGTACGATCATATAACTTCATACCAGAAGGCATTGAACTGGTTGAATGTTAGAAATAGACGCCATATTCACTTACTGTCTCTATTGTATAATATCCTTAACTGTCCCTCCGCCTCCTCTTATCTCGCCGAAAATTTTCAGCGTCTTTCCAATCATGGGTTAGCGCTACGCTCAAACAGATATTATCTATTGGCCTTTTCAGTTCACCGCTCTATTTTTTACGTCATCCTTTACTGTCCATGCAGTGAGACTCTGGAATCAGTTAAAAACCAATATAAGACTCGCTCCGTTCTTGGCATGCTTTAAGAAGCGACTGAAAAAACTCTTAATTTCTAGTCAGTAAAATAACGTGTTTCATTTCTGATTTTTCTTTTTCATTCCTCTCCACCATCCCTTCCTTTCCTTTTGATTGATGATATCTCACTTTATATGAAAAATAATATTCGGTTGATTGTCCGTCTTTGTGGGGTTCGTGGGCGTATGCTCACGTATGTGTTTATGGATTTCGTGGGAATGGATAGTCATTTGAATGATTTATGCGACCACGTAACTTGCTTCATTAACTTTTGTCTGGTTGTTTGGAAGAGATTACTACCAGGCAATAAGCCCGCCAGATTGTATTTGCAATAAAAGTATTAAATAAATAAATAAACCTAACGTCAAATATGTTACTACCATATATCGGAAGATCTAAAAAGGTTTCTTTGTAGTTCGGTTCCCTTGGTAAGTTTTCTACGTTTTTTCAACAAAATCTGTTTTTTTAAGATATGCAAATGCGGAGAAGTGCCTAATTTAATGACATCAGCCACCACCTCCCTATACTGAACTTTACTTGAATATATTTATTTCGTAATATTTTTAACCTATCAAAAATAGGATTCCGAGTTGGAGCGCCCTTGAGGAGAGTTTGTGTTCCAAACGGCGCTCTATAAATTGTCATTATTATTATTGTTATTGAATCTATATATTTTCGAGTCTCTAGCTGGGGAGCACCCTTGAGGAGTCTATAGCAGGGGTCGGCAAATCGCAGCTCGGGAGCCGTATGCGGCTCTTTTCATAGGCATTTGCGACTCTTCAATTCCAGCTTCACCAAGGCAAGGAACTGTGAAGCAGCAAATTCACAAATCTGACCATCCGCTTGGAAGAGCTCGAAAGAGAGAAATCCAATTTGATCAGCATAAATAGACAGCTGCGAAACAAATGCCTAAAATAGAAACAATTATATTTGATACATGGAATAGTTTGCCTGGAATATATGACACAATAAAAGAACTAGCATTTGCCATTCTCACAATCTTTGTCTCTACCTATTTATGCGAACGAAAATTCTCTTCCATGAATCAAATAAAAAATAAGCTAAGCAGTACATTAACCGACGATAATTTACAATCATACCTAATTTTGAAAACAAGTAGTTACTTGCCAGACATAGCAAAGCGATGCGAGGTCACCGTTCTAACTAGTAGACTTTACAAAGCCCAAAAAGTGTTTTATTATACTTGAGAAATTGTAGCACGGTTCCTGTGACAGTTCACAAATTTGCCCCAATACAACTTGTAACGACGTTCCGTATTTTTAATTACTTTATCAACTTTAATATAAGCCTCGATTCTAATAAATAGCAAGTTATCTAGGTAAATACATTACATAAAACTAACAATAATGGAAAATTAATGCATACAAATTAGCAAAAATGTGTCAGTTTGTTAAAATCAAATGCTATTTGGTGACTGGATTTTCGATTTTTTTTTATACCTAAAATTAAATGTTCGTAATTAGTAATGATTCATAGTGGATCTTGGCCTATTTAAAGACAGATACAAATCATACAATACATTAGAAAGTCAGTATAATGATAATTAGGAATTAAAACGTCAGTTTAGAGAAAAAACAATTTTTCAATTTATAAAAAAACGATTCGATTAGAAAAAAAAAAAACGATACAAGGAAAATATATGTTGCGGCTCTACAAAAATGTTGAGATTCTGTTACCTTAATATTGGCTTTTCTCACTAGAAAGTCTGCCGACCCCTGGTCTATAGCGATGAGGATGGAGATAATAAGGAGAAGAGACTCCCCATAAATTGTCTTTTTATTATTATTATTAAAATAAAATCAATTCTGTCGAGGTTTTGTTTTCACTTCACCCGAAATCATGATTTGTTTTCTTTATTTGCCAGAATATTTGCAAAAGCCTCTTTTGGTGTTTCCTCACGATGAATCAGCTTCCTCAAAGTATTTCCCAGTGCCCCGGGGCGCAGCTTATCCGTATAGGGAGACGCCCCTGACAAGTGCCTTCAGTGGCGAGGCTCAGGTATCTTCCGAGCATATATTATAGGGTTGTTTCCATGCTACACTTAAGGGATGATTTGAAATGTAATCGCTTCAGGCTGTTCTTAAACGCAAATTTCATAACTGCGTAATAAGTATTTTAAATGAAATAATAATTTTAATAAGTAATTTAAATTAATGAAATATTGGAGCAAGTTGAGGAATTCTATTATTTAAGTAGCATTTTCTCAGATGATGGGAAAAGTTCAAAGGGATATCGAATGGTTCGTAGCGATAGAAAAAAAACGTCAAAGGGGCACTAAAATATATATACTCAAACCGGACAGTATTGAACTCTGCTCAAATAATAGTCCACAATAGTATTTTGGTGCCAACTTAGATGTATTGGTGTGAACCGTGAACGTGAAAAAAAAAACAGAGGAACCGAATAAATGCTGTAGAAATGCGTGCATTGAAAACAATAAATGGGGGTGACAATGTATGATATAATATGTAATAAGCGGTAAGGGGTGAACTTATGGATGATATTTTCAGTGCTATGAACCAGAGCATGCTGAAATGGTTTGGTATGTGGAATGAATGAAAGACTAACAAAACTAATTTATAGTGCAAATGTGAGCGAAAGGCGAGGTGGAGGAGAACATAAAAAGTTTTATTGGATTAATGATATTTTGAAAGAATAAACGATATTTTGAATGAATGAACTTGAAATGATATTTTGAAAGAATGAACGTAAAATGATATTTTGAAAGAATAAACGATATTTTCAATGAATGAACTTGAAATTATATTTTGAAAGAATGAACGTAAAATGATATTTTGAAAGAATGAACTTTAAATGATATTTTTTAAAGAATGAACATAAAATGTCAGAGAAATCATAAAAGTTTTATGGAATAGTGTATGGATGTAGAAGAGGATAAGAATATTTTGTGTCGAGGTAGGAAAGTCTGATTATTTATAACTGTTTTATTTTTACTTTCAGCTTTATGTGCCTATATTTTCACATGATAAATAATAATAAATAACAGAATAATGCTAAACCACTTCCCTTGAGATCAATAAATATGCTACACACACTCAAGGACTTCCGTAGCCTTTTGATTTCCTGCCCTGGGAGGCTATAATTTAATATAATTCAAACCACTAAAAGATATAGTAATTTGTTAAATCAAATACTGTTATTTCGACTTTATATAACGGTTTAACCCTACCGATTTCAAGGTTTTCCCATCATAATCAGGGGAGCACAAACAAGAAATTTTGTTTGTGCTCCCCTGATTGTGGAGTAAAAACCTTGAAACCAGTAGGGTTAAACCGTTATATAAAGTGGAATTAACAGTATTTGATTAAACAAATTACTATCTATTTTAGTAGTTTGAATTATATTAAATTATAGCCTCCCAGGCAGGAAATCAGAAGGCTACGGAAGTCTTTGAGTGTGTGTAGCATATTTATTGATCTCAAGGGAAGTGGTTTAGCATTATTCTGTTATTTATTATTAGTAGGGTTATTCCGTTACATAATGTAAATAAACAAATTACAATGTCTTCAAACATCTACAGTGTAAATGCTTTAACTATAACATAAATAATATATAAAATATAAAGTATGCCTTCATTATTTATATATATATATATTATATATATATATATATATATATATATATATATATATATATAAGATATATATATATATATATATATATATATATATAATATATATATATATATATATATATATATATATATATATATATATATATATATATATATATATATATATATTATATATATATATATATATATATATATTATATATATATATATATATATAATATATATATATATATATATATATATATATATATATATATATATTATATATATATATATATATATATATATATATATATATATATATATATATATATATATATATATATATATATATATATATATATATATATATATATATATATATATATATATATATATATATATATTATATATATAAATATATATATATATATATATATAATATATATATATATATATATTATATATATATTATATTTATATATATATATATATATATATATATATATATTATATATATATATATATATATATATATATATATATATATATATTATATATATATATATATATATATATATATTATATATATATATATATTTATATATATATATATATATATATATATATATATATATATATATATATATATATATATATATATATATATATATATATATATATATATATATGTATATAATATATATATATATATAATATATATATATATATATATATATATATATTATATATATATATATATATATATATATATATTATATATATAATATAATATATATATATATATATATATATATATATATATATTAGGTGTACAAATAAGTTTCCGCCGTTTTTTATAAAAAAATGGGCATTTATTGTGAAAGAACGGAACCTCATGTTTTATTCGAAGTAGTACCCATCGCTTGCCACTACTTTTCCCCATCTTTCTGTCAGCATACGAATACCGCGTCAGTCATCATCATCATCTTTTGAGGCTATCCACGAATCGACTCAATTTTTGGTATCTTCATATGATGTGAAGTGCTGCTCAGACAGGCCATGCGTCATCGATCAAAATAAGTGGTAATCAGAAGGAGCAATGTCTGGTGAATACAGCGGGTGGGGTAAAACTTCTCAATTGAGTGTTTCCAAATAGGTTTTGACCGGTGCCGCAACATGTGGACTAGCATTATCATGCAGGAGAATAATTTTGTCGTGTCTGGCGTAGTAGTGGGGCGCGCTTTTCCTCGAGTGCTCGACTCAATCTCATCAATTATGTTCGGTAGACAGCCCCAGCAATGGTTTCGTTCGGTTTGAGCAACTCATAATACACGACATCAAGCTGATCCCACCAAATACACAACAAGAGTTTTTTTTCCATGAATATTTGGCTTAGCCGTAGATGTTGAAGCATGACCAGGGGATCCCCATGATTTCTTCCTTTTTGGATTATCATAATGGATGCATTTTTCATCACCAGTGACTATATGGTGCAGAAAACCCTTTCGTTTATGCCTGGCAAGCAGCATTTCACATGTGGAAAATTGGCATTCAAAGTTTCTCCGTGTCAGTTCATATGAATCCCAATTTCTTTGTTTTTGAATCATTCCCAATGATTTCAACCCATGTGAAATTGCTTGTTGAGTCACTCCTAATGTAAGTGCAAGTTCTTCTTGCGTTTGGCACGAATCTTGATCCAATAATACTTCCAATTCCGCGTCTTCGTACACTTTCGGCCTTCCGCTACGTTCTTTGTCTTCGATGTCAAATTCACCGTTCTTAAACTTTTTAAACCACTCACGACAACTTCTCTCACTTAAGGCAGCCTCACCATATGCTTCTACAAGCAATCGATGCGCCTCAGCTGCAGATTTCTTCAAATTGAAGAAGTAAATCAAAAGTTCCCGCAAATGACGCTTATTCGGCTCAAAACTTGACATTTTCGAACACAAAAAAATATGTTATACTGATAAAAATTCACTAATATTTCAAGGTCATGTTGTTGGACAGATGTCCAACTTTACGATAATGACATTTTACATCTGACAATTTCAACCATAACTTACTGGTGGCGCCAACTTTTGTCAAACGGCGGTGACTTATTTGTACACCCAATATATATATATATATATATATATATATATATATATATATATATATATATTATATATATATATATATTATATATATATATTATATATATATATATATATATATATATATATATATATATATATATATATATATATATATATATATATATATATATATATATATATTATATATATATATCGTATTCGTCACATCGTTCCATTATCTCTCGCAGCACCTGAATATGATCCATGGTACTGAAACCCTTCCTGAATCCAGCCTGTTCTCGTGGTTGGTTCATGTCAAAAGTATTCGAGAGTCGGGTTGGTTAGAATCTTGGTAAAAATTTTGTAAAGGGTAGGTAGCATGCTAATCGGACGGTAGTTCTTAAGATCCTCTTGATCGCCTTTCTTATGGAGAAGTATTATAGTTGCAGATTTCCAATCTTCTGGAATGTCTTTTTCTTGAAGGCACCTGTTGAAAAGTGTTGATAAGATGGTATCCACTTCTCGACCTGTTTGTTTAAGGACATCAATGGACAAACCGTCGGTACCAGTGGCCTTACCGGATTTCATTCCGTTGATTGCGTATCTGATTTCTCCTGGCAAGATCGTTGGGATATTTTCATCCTTAGTTGTTTCTAGATTCAGATTTGTATCTGGTATAGTTACAGTATCTGTATCGGCATATAGTTCCCTATAAAATTCTTCCGCTCTCTTCAGGATAAGGTCTCGTTGTTTGGTTACAGTATTATCAGACAGTTTAAGTGCAATGATGTGGCGTTTTCCTAAAGACATATTTTGCTTTAGCTTTTTCAGACTTCTTCTATTCTCAATCGTCCTTTGAACCATTTTTTGTGTTATATTCGCGGATATCTTTACGAATATTTTTGCGTAGCATTCTATTGATCTCTGAGAAAGATGGT
>OX463849.1:27611555-27761555 GCA_949825065.1 Odontocerum albicorne | reverse complement strand
ACTGGTTTCACATGATTCACAAAACTACAGGAAACTTACCACGAGAACACGAACTACGAATAAACCTTGGTTTATTCTCCGATATGTGATAGCGACACATTCAGCTTCAGGTATAGTCTAGTATTTGGTATAGCGTTTATATATACAATAATTATAAATTTTGAAAATATCTCTCAAAAAGTGTCGTTTTCAAGTGCTTTCTGAAGTTGCACACGCTACACATATCTCTAACGCTAAGAGGCGGACCATTTCACGTCACACAACCAACAATAGAAAAAGCTCTATTCATAACAATCAATTGATTCGATGAATACGAAACCTACCTCAAAATGTTACTTATCTTCGAAGGAACATCTTTCAGACACAGCTTCGGAAGATATAATGGAGATATCCTATTAAGAGACTTGGATACAGAAAAACCTGTCTCTCCTAGGCCCATCCCACAATCCTCCAGCCCTCGTCCATCACGCCACCCTTCTGGAAGTCTTCGGCGGTCTTCTTGCACTTCACGCATCAATAAACAACAACAACAGTGCTAAAGAAAAAAATAATAATGTGTATGTGGCTCCTTCTTATGTTAAAAATCTAAATGCATACTGTGCAGTACGCTGCTTCCCTTTTGGGGGTAGGCAGAAAGGACAGTGTGCCAGACTTTCTACATCCTTACGATTTTTCTGACTTTTACCATTTCCTTCTTTAAAAATACCATTCATATGATTTTACATCGTTTTCCTTGGTCTCCCTCTATCACCTTTTTTCATCGACATTTGCACTTAATGTGCGTATTTCTTCGTTTATTTGTTCCACATGCCTAAATCATCGCATAGTGCTTGTCTTCATCTTATTCAACATATCAACGTTAAGTTCATTTCTAAATCATCGCATAGTGCTCGTCTTCATCTTATTCAACATATCAACGTTAAGTTCATTCCTAAATCATCGCATAGTGCTCGTCTTCATCTTATTCAACATATCAACGTTAAGTTCATTCCTAAATCATCGCATAGTGCTCGTCTTCATCTTATTCAACATATCAACGTTAAGTTCATTCCTAAATCATCGCATAGTGCTCGTCTTCATCTTATTCAACATATCAACGTTAAGTTCATTCCTAAACCATCGCATAGTGCTCGTCTTCATCTTATTCAACATATCAACGTTAAGTTCATTCCTTTCTAATCACTTCATTCCAGTTTTACAAGTAAAGGGTCTTTCAAATTGAGCAGTTTTTTTAAATTCTTAGATAAACCACATATGACGTTGCGAATTTGCCTGGGTCTTGTGTTATTTGAGAAGTGTAATGTATGACATTTATAAAAATGGAGTCCTATACAATACAACAACGCGTTCAAATTGTTGAATTATTTTATGTATTGTAATCTCCGAAAAAGGTGATGTTAATTGGCCACCAAGATCATGTGATCTGACACCGTTGGGCTATTTTATCTGGAGTTACGTGAAAATCCAGGTCTATAAGAATGACCCCCAATCAATTCTTGAGCTTAAGGACGAAATTATTCGCGTTATTGGTGAGTTATAATAGAACCGTAATAATGCCAAAATATTATCGAAAATTTCTACCAAAGAGTGGACATCTGTGGAGCTGCAAGAGGTGGACATTTAGCAGATATTGTTTTTGGTGTTTAAACGTCATACATTACGAATACTATATGTTATACTTCAATGACCAATAAAAAACCTAGGAGTGCTAATACTCGTAGATAACACTCTCTCATGACAAGATCAAATAAATGTGGTAAGCCGAAGGATCTTCTTCTGCCTTCATTCCCTTAGTGTTGCAAATATTCCTACCTACAAAATTTTACTCGTACAATCTCTGCTCATTCTGATTCTGGACTATGCGGACGTATGTGACTGGTTTTTTTTTTTTTTTTTGTTTGTATAATATCCTTAACTGTTCCACCGCCCACTCTTATCTCGCCATAAATTTTCAGCGTCTTTCAAATCAAAGATTAGCGCTACGCTCAAACAGAGATTGCTTATTGGCCTTTCCAGTTCACCGCTCCTCTTTTTTTACGTCGTCCTTTACTGTCCATGCAGTGAGACTCTGGAATTAGTTACAAATCAATATAAGATTCCCTCCGTCCTTCGCATCCTTTAAGAAGCGACTGAAAAAACTCTTAATTTCTAGTCAGTAAAAATAACGTGTTTCATTCCTGATTTTCCTTTTCCTTTCCTCTCTACCATCCCTTCCTTTCCTTTTGATTGATGATATCTCACTTAGTATGAAAAATAATGTTCGGGTGATTGTCCGTCTTTGTGGGGTTCGTGGGCATGTACTCACGTATATGTTTATGGATTTCGTGGGAATGGATAGTCATTTGAATGATTTATGCGACCACGTAACTTGCTTTATTTACTTTTGTCTAGTTGGTTGGAAGAGATTACCGCCTGGCAATAAGCCCTTCAGATTGTATTTGCAATAAAAGTCAAAGCAAATTGTGTGTTTTATTCAAGAATTAAAAAAACCGCTCAACTTGAAGGACCCTTGACAACGTCTTCCACTCACAATCGCTGAATATTTATGTTGTTACTATTTCTTTACCATGCCCATACCGTCACATTATATTCTTTTTAATCCAACATAATACATTAATCACTCTTAAGTTCAAATTAATCTTTGATCACTTTATTATGTACTCTATCATACAATGTCACTCGATGTATTGTTCTCGGTGTACTATCTAAATAAAGTTTACGTATTATGCCAACGTCAGCTTAAACCGATTTTACTGTATTAAAATTTAACCGAATGCGATAAACTTTACTGCAATCGATTTCCACAAATGTGTATCGGTCAATTTGTAAATTGGCCAGCAATAAACTTGTACATATATTGCCCACCATATTATTGTATTTAATATGCCTGCCGAAACATCGAGTGGCCAGTGATGGACAGGATTGCGTGAGAATTCTCCATACCGCCCCAATTGTGATATGATTATTGTTTATTGATTATTTCGTTTCAGTTTACGTGTAGGACGCACTGCGAGTACATTCTGTCCTTCATTTAATATTTTAACGATCATAAGTTGTCCAACAATCAGTCAATGAAACAGTGATTATAGAAATAGGGGAATATTTTAATTTTCTTTTTTAATATGACATTTATTTTATTTATTTATTTTACACATGCCAAGTAATGTACATAATTTGCGAAATACCAACAGGTAATTTAATTTGGACACACAATTTTAATGGATCTGGGTTTGCTGCCTTTCATTTGTCGTGTCCTAAGTAAACTAGGCTTATGCCTGCATCTCATTGAGGACATATAGCGTGAAAAAATAAATCGATGCTTCTTTTCGATTTTTTATTATATAAAACCCCGTTGCACATTCTCATCAACCTGAAAAACAGTGACACTCAATTACATATGTATACATCACGCGAAATCAAACTCTTCACACTTCATCACTCCAGACATAGCAAAACGTTCATCCCACAATATACCGCACATAATCATAAAAAAATATACATGATATATACATAATACAACAAAAAACACCACATTCAAGAGCTCACACAAACCTTCTCTATAAGACATTCCTCTGTAAGCCCAAGTACTCAAACTCCTGTCGCAATAACAACCGCGCTCCGATCGACTGCCTGAATTATTTTCCTCCTTTGGCCTTTATTGGATTCGGCACCCCATTGTATGTCATGAGAGCTAAATAGGCATAATCGTACACACATTTCTTCCTTGTTGGTATTTTTTAGGGACTTGGGTACAATAGTCCATATTTTTTTTGTCAAAAATTCTTGAAAATCATTAATATGTTATTGTATTGTATTGTATTACATTAACGTTGTATACAGTATAATCTGATGGGTTATTAAATAAATAATAAAAATATATTGCTGTATTGATAGCAACATATGTTATGTGTACATATTTAAATACATTTCAAAAACACATATGTTATATGGTACCTACTCGTATATCTCAAGATAAATAGTACTATAATAGTAAAAAAAAAAACTATATTTAAGTGATTAACTATAAAAATGTCTGGGATCATGTCATATACTACCCCGGCCGAGATACACCCCACCAATATAGGAGGAGCCCAGCCCCGAGGACACCAGATATTTTTCAGCCCACACCCTTGCACATGTAGATTAAATACAAAAAAAAAACAGAAAATAAATAAATTGTAGAAAAAAATAAATAAAGTTTATTCACAAATACTGCCTCAGATTAACTCAAACAAATAAATATAGGTTCTTTGACAGCACAATAATGTGTACATTTATAAATCCATTCCAAAATCGCACATATATCTCAAAATAAATTGCAGAAAATGCGTTTAAGAGAGAATATATTAGGTCCGGGCTCATCCCATAACATCCCCGCGGCCGAGATACACCCCACTAATATTTTATAAGGTGAACCCAACCGCAAGGACACCACGTGTTTTTCAGCCCACAACCTTGTACATATAGACTTATGTGCAAGGAAAAAAAATAATATATTGAAGAAAAACAAAACCCACAAATACCACCTCAGGTATATTGCAATATCTTTTAATTACCAAAAAAGGTGTTAAACAAACCTTGAGGGAAAATTAAACTGAAACACTTTGTTAAAGTGTTTGTTTTCCTCTTGTAACTGTCTATGTATAAGTGATATTTATTTTTGGTTAATGTTCGTTCTTTCTTGTAATATTTCAATTGGTTCGATTTTAAGCTGCCTCAAAGTATTACATACGAGTATATGGGTGGTGTAAGCTGATTTAGAAAGTACTTTAGACCACCCTTTTTGGGAGATCTTAACAACAGTTATGATGGTATATCATATGAGCACAACACACATACACTACACAATACCTAAAACCGAATGTGTTATTATCACATATCGGAAGATCTACAAAGTTTTATTTGTAGTTTGTCTTCATTTGGTTAGTTTTCTGCTGCTTTCTTACCAAATATTTTTTTTTTTAACATATGCAGATGTGGGAAATTACCGGATCTAATTACCGTATCCATCACCTTTCAACCCTTACACTCAACTTATATTTATGTATATTTTTTTTTCGAAGCTCGTGGCCGCTTGGTAACAGACTGAACTTTCATGCGGAAGGTCTGCGGTTCAAACCCCGTGCTGTGCTATCGCCTCGAATTACACAGACATTTTTACGCCTATTATTTGGAAGTAAAAGGATAGCTGTGACTTCGGTCATATTTATTCTTTCAAAAACGAGAAAAAAAACAGAAAAACATGTCGGTGTGCTCCGACCGTCTCACTTCGGTTTGCCATCGGAACCAACACAGCGAGTTTGCTGGTGTGCAACGGCGGACTCGCTCAAAACAAAATTAACCGCACAGCTTCGCTTTCCAACCGAATTGACGTTGGAATAGCGACGATATTTATTTTATGATATTTTTATCTGTCAATAATAATTGGTTAGATTCCCGAATCCTTTGAGGAGAGTCTGCTATCTAAACGGCTGTATATATATATATTTTCATTTTATTGTTTTTATTATTCTGTAATAACAAACAAAGGGAATATTAAATTAACAAATCCATGGTTCCGTGTTCTACACGATTACCTTTATTGGAAAAGGACACATATGAAAAGCGAGAAATTTTATTTATAAAAATTAAATATCTATGAAAATAGTGTCATCAACAATTCGAGCACATGTTTGTGTGACAAAAAACATTTAATGTTTCTTTGTCTAAAAAGGTAACCCATTCGGTTCGATTGAATATTAATGAGAAACAATAATAATTTTAGATGTTAACAAAGACACGAGCTCTAGAACAGCTCGAAAAGAGTTTTATGTTTGCAAATAGTAGAAACTAGAGTTAAAGCGTAATTATTGGGTTAATATGAAATTTCTTTTTTAAATAAAGTAGGCAAGCTGTACACTAGAAATATTATATATGTGCCATTACTATTAAGTAAAAAATGTTATTGTAAGAGCGTTCAATATAACGAAACGAAAAACGAGTTCTTTTAGTTACATTAAAAGTTAAAATTACGTTGTGATTCACGTGTTTAGTCTATTATGTCAGTGATTTCAGGGATTACCTTTTCCACTGTTGTGTCATCTGTGTGTGTTGGGTGTTTATGTATGAATACTTTGAGGAAGTATTTGTGTAGCTATGTTCACTTTAGTTTGTTTATGCCCCCGCCCTCCCACCTCAACACGCCGTCGAATATAGCCCGAGATGTTATGGGCAACATATACAAAGTGATCATGTCCCACGTCAGCGGCCCTGGCGGCATTGTCAAGATTCCAGCGTCCTCCCGACTGTCCCCTGCCCCACAGTTCCCCGGCTCCCAGGAAGAACGTCCATATAATAAATTTCTTCGTCAATTTATGGTTTCAGCCGATACATACATAAATTCATGATTTTCTTAGCCTAGTTAGTAAGATGCTTATCGTCCGACCCGGAGGTTGCGGGTTCGATTCCTGCTGGAACCCATTTTTTTAAATAAAGGTTTTCAGTCTGGTTTTACTTAAATCATCATAAACATCTTTCTACATGTACTATTTCCAAAGAAAGGGTTTTACATGATTCACTCGGGCGCTTTTATATCTGCCAGACGTGAGCTATTAAGAATAGTGGGTTCGAGTTCTGAGTTAGAGCGCCCTTGATGATAGTTTGCTCTCTAGACAGCGCTATATATGTAAAATTGTCCATTGAATTAATACATTCCATCACGCCATTTTTCTATCAAATTAGGCAGAGTGGATAGAGCGCCTGGCTTTCCTATCTCGATACACTTCCTTCTAAATCCATACACCTTGCCATACAGCTCCTACGATGTCGCCGATTCGCTTCAATAGCGTTCGCTCAGTACTATAATATTTTCTTTGATTTTCGTATCACACGCCTTCCACTCACATTTACACTAAATATATGTTTTGTTAGCCTTTCTTTATTCATTCTTTCTACATGTCCAAACCAGATCATAATGTTGTTCTTAATCTTACTCAACATATCTCCATTAAGTTCACATTCATATCCAGTTACTTCGTTCCATATTCTGTCATACATTGCCCCCCTATATATTATTCGTAATGCACGCATTTATACACTAAATAATCGGCTTCTTTTAGTCATTTTCCACGTCCACTTTTTACTTCCACACATCAAAGCTGGAACTAAAATACTGTTATTAACCATCATCTTAGCAGATTTTACTGTAAAATGACTTTGTTTCCTATCGCTACATACCGTTCGATATCCTTCGTAACTCTTTCATCACCGAGAAAATACTACCCAAATTGCAAAATTCGACAACAAGCTTCAATTTTCCATAGTTCATTCACCCTTTTTTTTTGCACATTTCTATCACCGTTACTTTAAGGGGGATTCTACTCTAGAGGCGTGAATTTCGGCCGTTTTTTCAGACTAAATAAAAAAAAACTAAAAATATTTTTTCAATTCATTTTTACAGCTTGTTTATTGATGATAAGAAAATGTACAAAAAAATTTTTGAAAAAAAAAAAATTGAAAATTTAAGATGTTATCAGCTGTTACATCTTGTAAAAAAAAATGGTAAACTGGTTAACACGATTGGAGTCTTTTTGTAAATTTGAAACAAAAATCATATACAGTTTCTTGATAGAAAATAATGTCGTTATAGTTGGTACCAAAAAAATGGCGGCTGTCTCAAAACAATTTAATTTTTTTCCTTTTTTTTCGATTTTTTTTAAAAAGTAAAAAAAAAAGTTGAATTTTTCAAGGTAGAAAAGAAAGAAAATCGTGTTTAAAGTTTTGAGATTATTTTCAGAGTCATTTCGGTGCGGCGTAATTCCTGCCTCATTTATAGCTATAACTTCGTAAATATTAAGAATTTTAAAATTTTCTTTTGAGAACATATTTTTAAAGGTCTAAACTTTATGAATATGAAAAAGAAACAAATTTTTCAATTCTAGAGTAGAATACCCCTTAAATTGAATACGTTAAATTTAAAAAAGTACAATCGATCTATAAGTTAATGTATCAGTTGCATAAGGTCGTTCCATAAACAAATAAAATATATAAAGTTTTATTGATAGCAACATTGTATGTATGGTACATATATAAACATATTTTGAAATTGCATATACTTGTACATCTAGAGAAAATGGCGAAAAAGGTACACTTTGGAAGACTAATAAACAATTTCTCTTTGAGCGTAGCGTTAGTTCATGATCGGAAGGACGCTGAACATTTTCGGCGAGAAAAGAAGGAGTGGCGAGACAGGTAAGGAGCGTATACAGCGTTCATATGGCGTCATAATTTTTTATTGGACTTCCTACAAATGAATATCTTCAAGTGTTTACTAAAGCTGCACACGTTATCCATATCTCTAATACTAAGATGCAGACCATTCCACACCACAGGAACGTTACTTCCTTAAAGTATACATAGATAAACACTCCACATACACACACAGATGACACAACAGTGGAAAAGTTAATCCCTGAAATCACTGACATAAAATACGAAACACGTGGGCCACACGTAATTCTTACTTTCAACATAAATAATAGAACTCTCTTGCATTGCATTGCCGCTGGAACAGGGCAATTTATTTTAAATATGAAGATCATCAATTTGTACAATAAATGGTTTAAATTGGTATTTAAATAAGGACAGTCAATAATACCAAAAGCATTCTTGTTTTAGACAGTGATGGGAAACGTGAACTGCGGTTGATCGTGCCTAATCAACTCGGTTGTGTGAATAGCAAATCTACTCGTACATCAACAAACTTATTGCGAGTGCCTTCGAAAGCAAATTACAAGTTGACTCCATCTTTTGTATACAGACTTCAATAACTTGTTAAAGTCTGTGTAGATGGAGACTATTCAATTGCTGATACTGGCCTGGCAAGCTGAAATAATTATCTTACAAGTGGAAATAAATGTACGAGTATATAACTTCAAGTCAGTGTTCTGATTTTTAATTCAAACTAAAAGATGGGCTATGATTGAATTTTGCTGTTTTGGAATCTGGCAAACATCCTTAAGTTTAAAATTTAAAAGATGCTCTAATTTAACAGAAAAAAGAAGTCAGTTAAACTTAACTTCACTTTGATGTTAACAAACCTTATTTCTGAAAAACACAGACGTTTTAAGAGTTGGAATGTTTAACATATAACATAGTACATAAAATTTGAATACTAAATAATTTTTATATAATTTTTAGGTAAATAATTAATTGTAAACTTTTTACTTGTTCTATATATTGTTCATTGAAAAATTCAAAAAAAAAATAAGATGTGTGCATCTAATTATTGACAAAAAAGTATTGATAATATTAATAATATTATAATTGTAAAAGGACAATTTATTAAGTACCGTTAATAGATCAGACTCTCCTCAATGACGACCTCAATGACTTTATTGATAAGACGCCTGTCTTCCAACTAGCAAGTTACGGATTCGGTTCCCGAGATCAAGATTTTTTTAGAAAGGATTTCGGTGTTATCTTGACTAAAAGTCTCTTCAGCATCTTTTTGGTTGGCTTTAAGATATTTTCACAAATCACATTGTACTGTGTACAACGAAAGGGTACTATAATACAATACAAGTGCGCCTTTGACTTTGTTCCCGCAAAAACTCCGTCCAATATTTATTATTTTTTTATAGCCTTTACAAAAACAATTTTTTGAACAAAAATTATATAAAAAATACAAAGTTCAAATGAAAACAGTAATCAAATGAACATCAGCTACATAGTTATAATAATAATAATTAAAAGACTATTTATACAGCGCCGTTTAGAGAGCAAACTCGGCTCAAGGGCGCTCTAACTCAGGATTTGAACCCATTCATATATTTTGATAAGACCTACAAAAAAGGATTGCCTTTAAGTGCTTCCTAAAGCTACACACACGACCCATATCTCTGACCCTTATAGGAAACAATTCCATACTACAGGACCAGCAACGGCAAAATCTCTATCATAATACCCATTCCTATTGAATTAATTTGGAACAACTGATTTATTAGATGAATAATAAATCGACCTCAAAGTTCTAATTATCTCCGAAAGAACATCTTTGAGACACAGATTCGAAAGATACAATGGAGACATCCCATTAAGGGACTTTAACAAAAAGTTACTTAGTTTGAAATCAATCCGTTCGCGACGCACGTACTTTCTAGAAGCGGGCCAATATGGCAATATTTATAACTATCATATATTAGCCTATTAGCTGAATTGAAAACAGACTGGAGTCTAGAAATTTGCAATTTAGGAAAACCAGAATAAATAGAGCTATAATAATCCAGATACGACACAACAAATTAATAAATAAAAGTTTATATTTCCCTTATTGGAAAGCATCGATGTACACATTTTTTTCTCACTAAGACTATATACACCTGATGAAACCGTATAACCAATTCGTCTATCGAAGGAGAGCTTACTATCAAGATAGACACCAAGAAATTTGATGGCATATTTTGGAAAGATACTGACACCCATAGCTGATAAAGCACCCCCCATCAAGAAGGTATGGTCTACGTGGTAAAGTTATTCAGAGAAATTCTGTTTAATCTTGGATTTTATTTTTATTTATTTCTTGACGTCCAATTCGAAACAAAAAAGAAACTAAAAAAACAGAAAAAAACAGAAAAAATATATCACAAGTTCATAAAAAAAATTAACAATGTCGCTTGTAAATTACAATATTTTAAGAATTAATTTCAAATTGAAATTAACATTGTAAACATATGATAGTTTTACTACTTGGGAAGTATGTTCTCAGACGACCTCTGTGATCCAGTTGCTAAAATATGTACATGTCTTATTATCTCGAAGTTTCGGGTTCGGGTTCGACTCACGTTGAAACCCAACATTTTTAAAAAGGATTTCTGTCTGGTTTTCACTCAAGGCTTTTTAACATAGTTCTAGTTTGTTAGAAGAAATTTTCACATGGCAATCAGTAAAATTTGCACATGGTATTGAACTTATGCGCGGAATGTTTTCGATTCGAACCTCGCACTGTGCTGCTCTCCTCGAATGACGCAGGCATTTTTTCAGCCTAGTATTCGGGGTATAAGGACCACCGGATTCAGTACAGCGGTGGGGCGAGTGAGTGCTGGCATGCAACGGCTCACTTATTTAATGATAAATAAAATAACTCCATGCATGCAAGAGAGTTCTCATATTTATGTTGAAAGTGAGAATTACGTGTGACCCACGTTTATCGTATTTTATGTTAGTGATTTCAGGGATTACCTTTTCCACTGTTGTGTCATTTGTATATGTGTGTGTCTGTGTGGGGTGTTTATCTATGTATACTTTGAGGAAGTATTTGAGTAGATGTGCTTGGCCACGCGGTAATCCACTGGACTTCCGTGCGGAGGGGCATCGGTTCGAACCCCGCGCTGTACTACTCCTCTCGAATGACACAGGCATTTTTTCCACCTAGTGTTCAATGATATTAGGATATCCATGACTTCGGTCATATCCATTTTTAAAAAAAGAAAGGTTTTCTTCACTTTAGTTGTTTATGGGTTCTAATCCCGATACGTCGTTGAATTGAGCCAGAGGTGTTATAAGCGAACATATCCAAAGGGATGAATCGACTTGTCAGCGACCCTGGCGGCATCGTCAGGTTCCAGCTTCCTTCTGATCGCCCCCCCCCCCCCCCCCCCCACAGTCCCTCGACGGCAGAACCTAGCTCCCAGGAACAGCAACATACAGTGCACCGCGAAAAACTCCACGGCACGGCTTCACTTTTCAACAGAATTGACGTTGGAATAGCGAGGGGATCCTGGACTACGAGGTCCAGCATCGATATATCATATTAAAACATGCAGCATTCTTTAATTTAAATGTATAATATAAACCCACACGATTTCTATAAACATCTCAGTTTTATACTCGTATATTAAAAAATAATTTATTTTCTGTTTTTTCTATCTAGAACTCTACTAGAACTTCAACTTGGTTTTCAAATGTGGTAGATGGAAAAAACTTTTTGTAGTTCTATAATCATAAATAAGTGATTATGACTTGGTTGTGATTGCAATAAATGACAATTGATATTTTATGTCAAAAAAGCATATTATAGATATAAAGTGTAAATCTAAATATTTTGATCTTTTGTTGAAGTGAAAAATTCGTTTAAATACAATGATCACGATAAGAATTGGATACTGAAAAAAAAAACAGAAGTCTATAGTGAATAACCAAGTTTAGTGATTCATGCTGAATACAAGATAAAAAGTTGTGCAAATTGAATAACCCATATTGAGTACTAATTATACAGAGTGCACAAGAAACAGTAACCAAAATTTAATATCCAAAACTGAATACACGAAAAATAAAGTAAATACTCCGAATTTAATAAAATAAAAAATCCAGTAAACAGTGAAAACACAAAACTGAATCAATTAGCAGAATTGAATTAATAACCCGAACTGAATTATGAACCAGAACTGAATACACGAAAAACAACAGTGTTAAGTGAATATCCAGAACAAAATATAGAAGTAGAACAGTGTAAAGTGAAGAAGAGGGTAGCTTGAATGTGCCAGCATGTTGGAGCGCGGTGCAGGAGGGTTGGCCCGGCGACCCATGGAGCGGCTGAACGTAGAGGAAGCACAGACCCTGCTGCTGGGGGTGACCACCTCAGGCTCCGGAGGCTCGGGGAGCACCGGTCTAGGTGGGCTGGGCTTCTCAGGGGGCGCCGGACCTTCGCCCATCAGCGAGAACAACTCTGCGAGCCAGCAGCTCTTGGATCCGACGCCCGATACCCTCACAGCTTCAAGTGGTGGTAAGAATAAATTTTTAAAATTTTAAATCAAAGGTTTCAGTTTTAACTTTGTGGCCCTCTATATTAGAATATTAAACAATAAATTGTCGTTGTATAAGGCTTATTAAATTTATCCCCGCTACACGTGTTTCTACCACCTGTCCCGAGGTTCTATTTAATTATTTGTTATAAGAGCAGTACTTACATCAGACTAGTGTAATGCTACTATGGATCAGCCACATTAAAAGCAAAAGGTTCACACATCTTAAATATTTTTCCTCTGCATTAATATAGTCGAATTTTAAGAAATATTTATATAAAATAAATTAAAATGGAAATCTTTTCGTCAATAGACCACACAAACTTTTGAAATGGGTTTGTTAATTGTAAAGTAACATGATACAAGTATGATAGGAGGTAGAAACACGTGTAGCAGGGATCCATTTGATTAGTAGAATGACAAAGTAATTTATTGTGAAATACTCTTAAATTTAATAATTTACGTGTCTTTGTTTAAATGTACGCTACAAAAGGTTTAAATGTACGTCATCAAATCATAAATAATGAAGGAGAATACATTATTGACTAATTTGTTGTAAAATAATGAAGGAGAATACATTATTGACTAATTTGTTTTAATTTTTTTTGTCCTCTTGTTCTCTTTATTTGGAAAAAACGGACACAACTTATGTTAACACCAATATTTTGTCTATTATATTTAGGGAAAAGAGAAATGACCATTATATTAAAATTGTATACATTTGTAGTGATAACTTATAAAGATGATAAATTAACATTGTAGAAGCTAATAAATATAAAAACGATATAAACACAATGTTTTCATCAATTATTATTGTATATTTTTATTTTAAGAAATAAAAACGTATCAATTTACGTAAAACATTTTAATTAATTTGCCACTCAATGATAACGAGACTTATGAGTACGTCACTGAATGAAGATGACTTCACCAAAGTACGAGTACTCGGTACAATTATAGAAATAGAAATAATGGATAACAAAGGTAAAATTTGGTATAAATTAAAGACACTTCTAATCAGTAACTAAATTTATATTAAAATCCACTAATTATAACTAAATTTATCCTTCAACAATTGGAGATTTTTTTTACATCGATGAAAAATTCCCATATTATTATGATGAAGTCATTTGAAATATTGCTCTATAACAGGGGTCGGCAAACTTTTTTCGCTAAGAACGTAAAAAAAATTGGCTCGACGGGCCAGGAAGCAAAATGGAAGATAATTCTACTTATACAGCAAAAAACAGGTTTCACTTTTTTTACTAGGTGGTGATGATATTTATACACATTTTGCTGACACACTTAGGAAAAAACGAATGAAATATTAACATTTATTAATTAAGGTTATTATATAATAGAAACAGGCAAAATGTTCGTATTATTGAACAACAAATGTACAATAACATAATAAGGTCTACTAATGAGATGGATGGAATGACTGTTTCTGAGATAACATTTCATCAAACTGGGGTTCGAAGTAACTACTTCCTATCATCAAAATTGATTACAAATGGCCACCTGTTAATGCTGACCTGTATTGCGATTTTACGCACTTCATTTTTTAACATTTACATATTTTTGCGATAGCTAATATTTTATTGAAATAAAATGTTTGTTCATGACAAAATAATTTTATTTAACTAAAGTATTACAATAAACTTAGTATGTACTAAATAAAACAATATTATACATATACAATTTAACTAAAATAATTCAACAAAACAAACACATAAAAAAATATTAAAAATGAGATTGGTTATTATTAGCTCGCGGTTCAGATTAAAATAAACTTCGGGCTGGATTTGGCCCGCGGGCCGTAGTTTGCCGACCCCTGCTCTATAATATGGGTGCCGGCAGGGATTACGTATTCACTCATGCTAGAAAGGGCCCAGAAAAGATTTCTCCGTTATCTCTTCATGAGAGAGTATGGATATTATCCCTGACTTTATCCAAGTGTCTTCTTACTGGGGATGCTTAGTTACAGATCATTAGAGAGTGGAAGATCTCTTCGATTGGGAGTCAACTTTTTTGTTTGCTCAGGGGTAATAGTTAACTCATTTGTTCTAAACAATCATGGTTTGTATGTTCAGGATAATTACCTGAGACAACGCACCCATAGATTGTTCTATTAACCTATGGGTTGAACCAACCAACCCTTGGAAATACCGGTAGGTAGAACAATCACACTTTTTAATGATATGTATGAAATAGACATAGACGTATTTCATGTGTCGCTCAGCTTCCTTAGGAAAACACTTTTAAATTTAATGTAATACTTATTATTATTTTATATGTTACATTTTGTTATGACATTTTAGTGTAACATAACATTTAGATTTTTACCATTGTTTTTATCAAAGAAGTCTTAGAATTTTGAGTGGTTTTACACGCGCTTTTCTTTCTATTGGGTGTTAACATAAGTTGTGTCCGTTTTTTTTTTCAATTTAAAAATGAGCACCAAAAGAAAATCAAAATGGTAAATGTTATACGTCATTCGAAAAAAAAATTCTTCTCTACAAGATATTGTGTTTGCTTTTACGTTACATATATTATTTTATTTGATTACAAGCCTTTAAAATGGAATGTCAAGTAGACGAAAGTGAGCATTTTCAACACCTATGATGAAAATTCGACTAGTGATGAAAATGGTTTGAAAATGGTGATGAAAAAAAAATGGTGATGAAAAATGTTCGAAGGGGATCTTCGTGAATAATGTGGTTTAAGCGGTCTTCGTCGAAGTCCACTGGTAGTCCGGAACGCTCCATGCCTTTCAGGTCGAAATTACCGTCTTTGAAACGCAAAAACCATTGACGAGCTGTCCTTTCATTCATAGCATCTTCACCGTACACTTCGCAAATATCGCGAGCAGCTTTGGCAGCTTTATTCCGTCGATTGAACGCGATCAGAAGGAGGTGTCTAAAATGCTCACTTTCGTCTGCTTGCCATTCCATTTTGAAGGCTTGTAATCAAATAAAATAATATATGTAACGTAAAAGCAAACACAATATTTTGTAGAGCAGGAAATTTTCTTTCGAATGACATATAACATTTACCATTTCGTTTTACTTTTGGTGCTCATTTTTAAATTGGAAAACAAACGGACACAACTTATGTTAACACCTAATAGATATGTTTAGTCTTTGTATGTTACGAATTAGGGAAACCTTTAATGTGCAAAGGAGTTGAAAAATTAAACGAATAAACGGAATTAAATAAATTATTTCTTCCAGAAAAATTAAGACCTGCAAACTACATGAAAAAGTTCGTGTTCTCTTTACCCACAATCCTGGGGGAATTAATTCCTTGGCCTGTTTTTTTTATTAACAAAAACAAATATATTTTATTTTAATTTTTGTTTCACTTTTCTTAAATATTGTTTTTATACACTACGTTTAAGACACGATTATCGATGTTAATCATAATTATAAAACAAAAGATGATTAACTTAAATAATAAATTCGCCAGATATACTATATTTCCACGAAATAAATACATATTTTACATCGACAATTAGAACAATAATGTTTCCATGTGAAGTGGCTCAGTTATGCTTACAAAGTTTATTAAAGAGTTCAATACTCATTTTATCCACTGAGATATTGAAAATATTGGATAATTTATTGTATTTATTAAGGCGTTTATATGTTGCTTTTTCCAAATTTTTATTTCGCTACTAAGCAAGATAAAAATAGCCCTATATAAAACTCTGCCTAACCTAAACCTTCCGATTGTCTTGGAAGTTTAATATCCTTACCATAGGTATGTATGGTTTTATCTGTAAATACTGGATGTTTGCTGAAGAGCAGCTTGCATACAGTAAGCGAATAAAAGCACCAGTGTCTCTCATCCATAGGACGGTTGACAAGCATACTCGATCATCAGGGATAGTCTTCATCTTCTTTAAATCTTCTCTCTTCTTCACAGGTTGACAATTATTATCTTGACCTTTTTTGAAACCACTCCCGTAAGTTCGTCAACCATGAAATGCATCTTATGCAATTATTATGTGTCTTGAATTTGCCCCTGCAATATCAGTTGAAGGATCACACATTTTTCTCCTTATATTTTATGTTATATCCAACTTTATGTTTTTAATTCACTCATTTCAAGATGTCTTCATTATAGATTTTTTCAACCCAAGAGACTCAGTATTTTTCGATATCACCACATTTCAAAAGCTTCTAGTTTTTTCGCTTAATGTTTCATATTTTTATTTTCTTGTGGTATTTTGCGGAAATGATAGTATTTATAAAAATTGTTAAGCCTTGACAGATAAATACGGTAATTATGTTTTGAATTCCGTCCACCACATACATACATCTCCATATTGTGTATAAACGTCAAGTCGATGGAAATTATATGTCTTTTGAATGATTGGCCCATCTCACCTGTCGGAACCTTACAATGGATCGTATAGAATATTCTATAATATCTTTCTGTGGGAGTTTGTCGACGGTGTGTTAACTTTTAAGTGAAAGTCTTTGGAATTTTTACAGGTGTCTCAAACTACAAATGAGGAAATATGAATCGTATTAGAAATTTATGACACATTTATGTGAATAAATTTATTACCAGAATTTATTTCTCAGTGTAGGCATTTCCACCGTATTTACTCGACTTCTTTTTACTCCTTTGTCTCTACCACTTTTTAATTTCAGACATCAATGTTGGCACTAATGCTGTACATCACTGGTACAAAGAACTGTAACAATAGGTGGTTGTTTGGCTTCTGCACGATACTCGGAGAATTCAGCTCACTTTCAAAGTAGTAGATCGGTGAGAAATAGCAGGGGTGAAGAGATTCCTCTTAGGCAGGTATTTGTTGGTCTCAAGTAAAAGTCGGTAGGAAGAGTAAACTGAGAATGATTTTATTTGGCTTTTTCGCTTCTTACGTGTGGTCAATCGCAAGCGCCTATTTTCGCCTCTGCATGCCATCACAACTCGCGAAATGTCAATTATCGGAAGTTTTGCGCATGCAGAGGCCGGCCGACTTGCAATATAGTCTCTAAATGAACGTGCATAAGTCTCATTTCCGTTGTGGTCGCGACGCAGCGCGGACCCCAACAAACATAAATACACATACAAAAATACCAAATAACATCAGCATATAACTACATATCTATACACATTAAAAAATTAAGAAACCAATCATAATATGTTTTATGATGACGCATATGTCCGATACAAATGCGCTGGTGTGAACTATCAAATCTTGATATTGCCTTTAGTATTTAGACTTTAGTAGTTGACTTTTTATTATATCGTATTATACTTTCGTTGTACGTAATACAAATTGACGGACTTATTACTATGTAGCAATTTCAGATAATTAAATAATAATAATAATAAAATAACAATTTAAATAGCGACGTTTATAGAGCAGACTCTCCCCAAGGGCGCTCTAACTTGGGAAGCAAAAACACTATTATTGACAGATTAAAAATATAACTAAATAAAAACCTATAACTTGAGCATATTGATGAGAAGGTAGTGCCTGCGGCCATTAAAATAGGTACTTCCCCGTATCTGCATCTTTAGAAAACATATTTGGTAAAAGAAAACATATTTGTGAACTTACCTAAGGAAGAAGAACTACCTGTACGAAGAATTTTTTGTAAATTTTCCAATATATATTTACACATCCGATTAAAATGGAGTGTAGTTTTTATACATAAACATAAACTTTGATAAGACCTCTTAAAATCATTGTCTTCAAGTGCTTCCTCAAGCTGCACACGCCTCTCTTATCTCTAACACTAAGCAATATACCATTCATGAGCGATGGTAAAAGTCACATGAGCAGCAATGGTAAAAGCCCCATCATAAATCTCCGCCATATTGGATCGTCAAAATAAAAGAATTTCAAAGTGTATCTATGAACAAACCGATAAGAAATATAAAGCATTTAAAGATATAGTTAAGTAAAATAGTCTGGAAAGTATCTCTCAGCCAGGTGACTCCAAGTGACTATTATTTCATCAGGTTAATTTATTGCCTTTTTGTGAGTTCATTCCATACATTCTCCGTTCCTCTGCTCACCTGTCCATCGAGCAGCTACCCCGCTTTAGAGTTCCTCGAGAGAATCGATTTCCCGTCAAGTTGGGAATGTGTTCTACTTTACGTGTCACCCACAAGTATAGCCTTATTATGATTTGTGACTCATTCTGTCCGTAGAATGGAAGGTTTCACCTTGGCGTCGTTTCTTGTTTCAGAACCGCCGTTAGGGCACTTCTATTGTAACTGTAACAAAACAATACTCGAAAGTTTTATTTATTTTAAATTTGATACAGGTGTAACCCCAATCACATCAAATAACAAGAAAATAATAATTATACAGTCTAAATATAGCATAATTACAACATGAACAATGTTACTCATGCTTCCATGTGAAGTGACTCAGTTATACCTGCAACATTTATTAACCCTTCCTTCCCTGTGATGTGTAACTAGTACACGTTGGTTCTAAAAACTTAAATAGCTCTATAAATATAATAAATACTGGGTTCAGATTTTAGGTATTCCTCCGTAATACATTTTCGCATTGAATGAAAAAATAATATTAATAATAATTATCAATTATCGGCCACATCAGAGATATTTTGTGAAAATCGGGAATAAATTCACCAATACAATCAAACGTGTGCCAGCGTGTGACGTAGTTATATTCATTCTAAAAAAACCGCTATGGGTGAGCAAGCAACGCTGTTCACGTCTCCCTCTCAATCTACTTCGGTATACGGGAACGCAAGAAATATAATCTCAGTTCGCAGTTGTGTTTCTTCCTTCGAGGTATAACAGACACAGTGTTAGTGTTCCGAGTCCCGTCTCAGTAGATCGATGTTTTTTCATGTTTTCAGCAATGAAATTTCAATTATTATCACTTTTGACTTCAAATTTAATTAATTTAAGCGATTGGCTATGAATATTCAAATTTTTCGATTTTAAATCGCTAATTATTACATGTGTATTGGTGTATATTGAATACACAGCACCGGGACGCACGATTTTTTAGCACCGGAAGGGAAAGGTTAAGGAGTTCAATCCTCTATTTATCCACCGAAATGTCAAAGGTATCGATAGCGAGCGGTGATGCTCTTTAAGCCCAGTTCATAAATACGGCACCGAAAACAATCTTCATTCATGGTGGCGTAAGGAATTGTCGGGTAAATTAAACAAGTCTGTGAATCGACAAAAAGTTCGCTATTTTTCGCGTCAGCAATTTTCGAATCTATAAATAGGTGCGTGAATAATTTCTAACGCTTCAAAGGTAATTTCCCAGCATACCCATTAAAATAAATGTGGGATTCAGCCCTGGGTAGAATACATATTATTTGTTATAATGGTGTTGAAAAATCTTTTTTGAACTCGCTCAACTAATTCTGGATTCCTCTTGAGTGACAAATTATTGAGCCGCGCTCTAATCTATAATATTACTAACAAGTGAATTATAAAAAGGTCTCAAAATAGAGCCTTCATCAAATGCTCTAAAAACTCTTGATCACAAATCCCTGAACATTATTGGTAGATAAATCATCACTCTCGATGTGAAAACTGAAAAAATATTTATTTTTAAATGTATCGTTAATCGTTGCTGAATTTCTGATAAATTTCGTGGTGTAGTCTAACTACGTCCGTTATTTAACCAGGTACTTCAGGTTCTATTCTAATTGTTAATCATCTCTTTCATATATTAGTTTTAAGGTTTGTGATATTTTTTATGACATTCAGTTGTTTATGATTATAGGAAGATGGAAACTTAGAAAAACTGGAGCAGATTAATGAGTTCTGTTATATGGGCAGTATATTGATGTATGATGGGCGAGTACAAGGGACATTGAAATGGCGACAGGGAACAAGCTAAATGGAGCATTTAACGTTATGTAGATAGAACAAATACGCAATAATAAAAAAAAAATAAAAAAAACAATAAATAATAGTGTGTTGGTGCCCACCTTGATGTATGGAATTAAAACTTGGATTTGGAAGAAGAAGGATAAGAGTAAGATAAATGCTGTTGAGATGTGTACACTAAGAAAAACTTGTGGAGTGTCAATGCTTTAAAGAAGGTGAAATGTAGACGTTAGAAACGAATACATAGATAAGCTGGATGTTTATAGTAAGATGAAGAAAGGAACTTTAAGATGTTTAGAAATATGAAGAAAATGAATGATGAAAGAATAAGTAAGTGAGTATACAATGCAGATGTGCGTGGAAGAGTTAGACATAATAAAACGTGGGTGGAACAAATGAATCAGATTCTGAAATAAGTTTAAGTGAAAAGTATGAATAATATATGAGTGTGGGGGAGGCTATAGTTGTGTGCATGGATATAACTTTTTAAATATATCTCTGCAAGGGACACGGCGTGAGGATATGTATTATTTTTATAAGATACTTTGTACCGTTTATAAGCAAATTAATAAATAAAATAGCATTTTAAATGAAACTGTAATAATATAACATAAATCTGACAAAGGTTCAATAATTCTAATTTTCTTTCAAAAATCACTTAACTTCTCTTGTGAACTCCTAAAAAGTAAATTGTTTGAAATTAATTAGGTCTTACAGAAATGTATCAATATCTCATTTGGCTGAGTGTCTGCTCTGAGATAACTAACGCGCGCACTTTGAATACGTAGTTTAGTTACGTTCAGTTGCAGCTGCTTCCAAGAGATTTGGGTTTATTATCCCACAGGGGCCAACTTTCCGATGAACCAATGTCCCGAAAAGTCAATTCCGATAGACCAATATCTCGAAAAAGTAAAATTTGATATATATGTACGTACATATATACCATCATGCCGTCTCCCTGTCGGTGTGTGCAGAGAGAAGAGAACCTCAAACTTTCATATCGCAATACACATATTTCGTCTCTTCTACATCAATAAACCTTCTCATACAGCTCCTACGATTTCTCTAACTTTTTATATTTCCTTATAAAATGCACTTCTTTCAAAATGCACTTAATCCAAATATACCTTCTTTGGTCTTCCTCTACAACGCAGTTTACTCACACTTGCATTGTATATTTTTTTGTTAGTCTTTCTTCATTCATTCGTTCCACGTGCCCACACCATCTCAGAGTGCTCTTCTTCATCTTATTCAACACATCAGCCTTAAGTTAACATTCATCCCCAATCACTTTATTCCATATATTTTCATACATATACATTGTCACTCCGTGTATCAGTATCTAAGTGCACGCATTTCTACAGGGCTTATTTGTGCAATTTTCAGTCTTATTTCACGTCCGCGTTTCACTCCAATACATCAAAGTTGGTACTAAAATCATCTTTTGTTTCGAGTATATATATTTTAGTGCACCATTGACTATATTTTCTATACCTACAAGCTGTTTGATATAAGTCGTAACTCTCCAATTATCTAAGAAAATACTACCTAAATAGCAGAATTGTTTTACTTGCTCTAATACTTTTCCTTTTACAACTTTCTATTACCATGACTTTGGATTTTGCAGCACTTACTATGTATATATTTGTATATATGTACATATTTATATGTGAACACATGAAAAAGAACTCAAAATTAGCAAGTGGTTCATAAAAGGGATTTTCAAACCTGAAATTAACAATGGATCCTAAATCTCGAAAACTCGATAAATGAAATCGAAGAAAATGCGACTTCCTCATGTGACAACCTTCGAGGTCTAATTTGTAAAACGCCTGTCTCCGAACTTGGGGAGTTCGGTTGCAATTTAAAAAAAAGGTGTCGCGTTCTTGTGTTCACTTAAGACCTCGTCAATTTATATCTGATTGGTAAGCAAAGATTGATACATCGCAATACACCCGCATAGAACGAAAGTGTAATACAATACGATACATACGCTGTTCAACATATTCACATTACAAATATAGATTATCTGAAATGGACTGTGTAAATGAATCAAATGAAATTAAAAAAAAAAAACTTTAATTTTGTTCCTACATTAATCCAACTCTGTTAACGATTCTTTGAATACAAATTAGTCTCTTATCGCTATCAACAATCTACAGACTCTCAAAGTTGAGCACAAATTAGAAGCAATTCCGTGGCCTTGTACTTCCAGAACCTTTATTGTGGCATCCACAACAGTAATGGCGACAGCCCGTAAGGAATTCAGCGCTGACGAACCAGCGCAACTGCTGATTGTGATGTGGAAGGGAGATTAGTTATTGTCACGCAATCAAATTGTATGAAAACACCTTGCGGCCCGTGGACATAATATTGCTAAAGGCTATAGAAATTAAGACGTGTTCTGAGTTGTTGGTGATCATTAGGAGACCTTTCGTAACGGAGTAGAAACCTAATCTCTTATTTCAAACCAGCGGCGCGGCTGGTCAGGACTGACCCGGAGAAATAATTCGCAATAAGCTTGGTGAGCTGACCCGGAGAAATAATTCGCAATAATAAAATTATATATTCGCAAACCTGACTTGCAAAAATGTTTGTATGTATTAAATATGTATAAGAATACTGACAAATAGTACGAGTATTTTTATTTAAGTGAAAATTCAAAAAAATTTAAAGTAAAATTTAAAAAAATATTCTTTTCAAATTGACCGGCCAAGTTTGCCAATACTACCGGAGCGATCTCCAATACGCACCGGACGGAAACGCAGATTCATATAAGGCAGAAAGATACATACAGTAAACCGTGAGACAGCGATATTTCATATTCGCTCAGCGTCTCGAGGTGCGTTGGTGCTCAGCGCACCGGCGCACCTTGGGGCCAGCCGCCGCTGTTTCAAACAATTGTGATTTTGGTGATAAAACTATTAAGAGTGTAATGCTTAGATCTGCAACGAAGTGTATATTACCAGCACTTTAATATAATTTACAGAGTCTATTAATGTTACTAGAGAGAGTTAACATGGCTTTTAATAAGAGATGCTTGAGAATGAACATATCGAAGACGAAATCTATGTCAGTAAAATAGATAATGGTTCGTCTTGATATGAATAATACAATTAAAAAATGTGTTTTTTGTAACATTGTTTTTTTTCTACTTTAGATAATATTATGACTACCGGTATCAAACCTTTCACCTTATTGTCAGGGGAGTACAAACCAGACTGAATTTTGCCCGGGTTGGCACCGACAGATTAGACGCATCTAACGTTTACAATATCGGTTTGGGAGCTGTGGGTGGAGGGAGGCAGGAAATGACTTATGCCATATTTACACGAGCTTAGTACATATCATTAGTACTTATCGTTTGTACTAAGCTTGTTAGTGACAAGTAAGAAGAAATTATTTACACGTTGGTGTTAGGAAGAGGTATTAGTAGCACCACACGCGTCCGGAATGGACAACCGCCGCCGCCGCTTTGTTTTGAGAAATGTGTTCAAATACCAACAAAATAACGAACACGTGCGCTCACTTGCCGTTTCAATTTAATAAATAAATATAGGTTTATTGATAGCAACATAGTATGTACATAATACATTTAAATATACTTCAAGAACACATAAATTGCTGAGAATACATTAAAGACAGAAGCTATCAAAATGTCTGGGCTCATCTAATAACATCCCCCCGGCCAAAATACACCCCACCAATATAGGGCGAGCCCAGCCACGGGGACACCAGATGTTTTTCAGACCACACCCTTGCACATCTAGAATATTTTTTTACTAAACACTTGCCGCGGCTGTTTAGATGACTCTGCAAGCGACAAGTGCTTAGTTGAATTGTGGTAGTGGTAGCTGCTTGTCGCTTAGTAAATAAGTCGGCCTCCTATTCACTTGCACTTGCCAGATTTACTAATGCTTAGTACTAATATGCTTGTTTACACGTGGATGCAAGTGCGAGTGAGAAGCACTAATTACAAGTATTAAACTCGTGTAAACATGGCATTAGGCAAGTGGCGGTGATACCTTCAGAACGTATGGTGTCATCGCTGTTTGTATTGTCTGGCGATACCAGCCCGGGCATAATTTAGTCTTATTTGTGCTCCCCTAACGATGAAGTGACAACCTTGATACCGGTAGAGTTATACTATCGTCTTAAATGAAAAAAAAAAAACGTATTTTATTAAACAAATTACAATGTATTTAAACTTCCACAGTGTTGACGTCTTAACTACAAATATAATAATGCAATTGTTGAGCGAGTCCACAAATATAAAAATATTTTGGTAGCTGGTTAAATGATCAATGGGACCAGTTAAGAGATCAAATTAAGAGTGGAGATGCCACAAAAATGCTTTTTAAAATGGAGTATCTCCTCTGCAACTAGAATTTCTATCTCGACTTTCGTTTACTACATTTTCTCTGCATTTCTATTTAGTATTGAAGCATGAAACATGAATATGGATAAATACCCACACTCAGGTTGTCACAAAGAAACTAAAACCGTTTGAAATGTGGCGCTATTAAAAATGCTGAGAGTTTCATGGGTTTGTAATGTGGGAATGATGACATCTCGCGACCGATGACTAAAGTTAGAGAAGTAGTATCCACCATCAACAGGTTCCCTCAAAGGTCAGATGGTCATGATGATCGCCAAACTTCATAGAGGAGAGGAATTTTAAAGAACAAGAATTTCACTCAGCCAAGTCTCGAGACAACTATTGTAGATTTTCTCTCTTTGAAATCCGAGAGAGTTAGTCAAGTTTAATTTGCACAAATTCATGAATCTAATCTAATGTAAAAGTTTGTCTGAAAAAAGCGGAATGTGAAGTGTTAAAGATTTTTGTCAAGATAAGAACAACAAGGCTGGTGCTTCGTGTCGGGAGGGTGAATTTGTCTGAATTAATAACCTGTACTTTTAGAAAAGTGAGTAATCTCATTCCATTAGAGCGCTACTAAAGGCTACTCGTAAAAAGGGAATAGAAATTATACGTGGACGATTTTTCTAATTTGAGGTCATTCCTAATTCGATGTTATTAATTTTGACGATGGAGCAAAATATGAACTCCACGATGTGTTTCGTATGTGATTTTATTCATGTTATACGAACCTTGTCAATGGAGGCAAAACCATGTCCATCGACTGTTCAAACAATATAACTGCAGGATTATACTTACTGCGGAGAACATATTATTTTTTACAGTATATGGTATTTTATTAACCATTAAAAAAATGCTAAGAGAATTACTCTTGATTAAAATTTTGAGTATGCATGAATACAAATACAACTAGTCACAAAAATTTTAAGCGTTTAGATGAATCATGTACGAAAAAAATAACGAAAAACCGTACGCACACACCTAACAGCCAATCGCATATAAAAAAAATCAAATCTGAGACAGGTCAAGGCTCAGGCAATCAAAAGAAAAAGCAAAAATAAATCATTTAAGATAATAATTAAAATATATATACACCCAATCAATCCACTCCAACATAAAAAAGCACATCAAAACTTTAATATTTTTACAGAAATCTCGAAAAGTTAGTGAGAAAAAAATAAGGATTTATGGTTCAGACAAATAAAATGCTTTTTAAGAGAATTTTTAAAGGCATTAAGAATGTCACCAAATATGTCCGAGACTGCAGCATAGTCATTACCCAATCGATGCAATCTGGAAAACATATGAACACTTATCAAGGAAAGACGAACCACAAACATATCTTTGTAGACCTTTTGATACACGATACATTATGTGATAGTAATAACGTATAGTATATTCGGTTTTAAGTTTAGTGTATGAAGTGTTCATGTACAATCATAAATGTTGATATCTCTAATACCAAGAGACAGACCGGTCCATGCCACAGGACCACAACGGCAAAAGGTTTTTCGTACTAATGCGAAGATAAGAAATCGACTTCAATTACATGTCTTGTCACTTTCCCGCCACCCCGTCACTTCTCGTTGAAAATGTTCAAAGTTGTTGGCGTCTTCCAAATAGTGATTAGCAAGAATTTTTCTGAATTTTCCTGTTTATCTTACATCCCAATTATCCTCATGTTTCCTACCTGCAGAGAATATTATTGTGTTTATTACATTCTAATCTTAAATAATTTTGTTTCTATTCTAATTTTAAAACCATTTTTTATGACGTTTTTCTTTCATTAAAGCTCTTATATAAATAGTTCACTCAACGATGTAAGCAACTAAGTCAAAGGATTTTCAGGTTTGTTGTAAAAAATAGCCAATTTGGCAAAAAAAGCGAGAAATTTAACAATGTGAATAAATTAAACTTCCTTTTTCTTTATATATGTTATTCATGATGTTAAATTATTTATTGGCTATATTTTGGATCTTTTGGGTAATGTTTATTCATTTAAATAAAATACTTATTTTTGAAGTGAACTTCTATGGGCGCGGTAGGGCAAATTGGCCTGAACGTCACGAAAAGTGAAACGATGTATTATATTATTATTTTTTTATTATTATCAAATATTTTATTTATTAATAAATTATAATTAATTATTTTAATAATTATTTATTATTAATAATGATTTATTATTAATAATAATTAATATTATTTTAATATTATTAAGTGCATTACATTCTTATTAAAATTATTATTTATTATTACAATTATTAAAAATAAAAAAAATATATATTTTTCGTTATATATTATTTTAATAATAATATATTTAACGATTATTAATTTTATTTTATTGTACATTAAATTATTTTATTTTATTTATTTACATATTTATTTAATATATAATTTACATTTAATATATAATAACATATATGTGGTATATACACATGTTATTATAATATTAATAATTATATTATAATTAATTATAATATAAAAATTTATAATATAATACTATAATATTAGTAATAATATATTATAAATTATAAAAAATAAGTTTTATAATAATAAATAAATAATGATTTAAAAATAATTAATTTAATAATTAATAATAACATAAAAATATGAATTAATTTAATATTAAAAATATAAATTTAATATTATTAAGTGTATTACTCGTATATTATTATTAAAATGATTATTAATTATTTAAATTATTATTATTTATATTTAAAAATATATTTTTTATTTTTTTTATTAAATGGAAAAAAAGCAATGCATAAAATCAACTTTTCCTAGGAGCTAAGAAGTTTCACTTCTACCGCGCGAGAGCCTAAAGCATCTGTTTTTTTTTCGTACTCATCACTGTTTTATTTTTGTAAATTCACAGCCTGTTTCAAAGACCTCCGACTTCTTCGTCAGGTGAAGATGAACCCTTACTACATAAAAACATTTCATCACGCGTTTTTCCTGTCAGGGTAGGCACAGACAACAAAACGTTAGACTTTAAAATCGCAGCACATCTTTTTTACTTTGTCTACATGCATACAACTTTTATGATTTATCTGACTTTTGACATTTCCTTCTTTCAAAATATAATTCATATGAATCAACCATAATTTTCTTGAGCTTCCTCTAACACGCCTTCTTCTCATATTTTCAATATATAATAAATAAATAAATTAAAACTTCTTCAAAATAAAGTTAAAAAAAACTTAAGCATATCGAAGTTTCTTAAAAGTATGATTCAAATAAAACAGAAAATGTGTTGGCATTCCCGATAGACAAAGCTCTTTAAGAAATTATACAGGAAAGTCAACAGAATAACGAATGTCCTCGAACATGATGTAATAAACGCTACGATATTTTTTAGTGTTGCGCTAATTCATGACTCGCTTTGTTTTTCTTTCGTTCATATTTCTTGAAAAAAAAACCCTACGACAATAATTTACATATGTGAAGGCAACAATATTTATTTTCACTTACGTATTTTTTTAACCATAACTATGACAACATCTACTGTTACGATATACATTAAATCGATTTTTTGTTATATGTTGATTTATTTGTTCAGTCGATTTCGACCATTAAAATAGCTACAATATTTGAATTAAATTTTAGAAATAATAGTGCGAGTGAATATGAAAATTTAAATATTAAAAACAATGAACCAAAAATCATTAACATAATTCATACATCAAAATTATCAGAAAAGTTCTTGATACTTATTACCTACCACACATAAAAATACATATTTTTAACTTACCAATAACAGTGGAACAAAGTCCCAAGTTGGAGCACTCTAGATGAGTGAAATGGTGCTATATAAATTTTCCTTTTATTATTTTTATTTTAAAACAGGCCAGGGCTCAGAAGACCCAGAGCCATATCACGTACGGAAGGATTCTTAAAAAATAACAACAAACATAAAAATAATACATTTCATCACACTGTGTCCCTTGTAGAGTAGGCAGAGATAACAGATCTTCAAAACTTTCTATTCAAATACAAAATGTTCGCTTCCTCCATACTCGAACTTACCGTCATGCACAAAATTCTGTTACTTCTCACTTTATTTTCTTTAAAAATCGGGTTCAGTTGCTCCAGTCATGTTTTTCTCGGTCTACATCTTACTCGCATACCTTCCTCTTCTAATTTGTATAATGAGCTAGTCATTCGTTCTTTTTATATGTACACATCAGCTTAAAGCTCATTTTTTCTTCAAAAAAATATTTGTTTTGAAAAAATATAAATTAAAATCATACTCGCATAATTCATTAATTCAACACACATAAAAACAGAAATCGATATTTTGTTTACAGATTTGGATATTTTTAAGAAAACAATCAATGAGGGTCACGTTTATAATCAATGAACGAAATTCAGTTTTTTAAAATTGTTAGTAAAAATGGTTAAAGAAATTTCTTCAGTCAGTTTCTTTCAGCATCAATAATTTAAAAGCAACTCCTTTTTATATATTATGTAAAAACATGGCTAGTTGAGGCTGTAGTGTGTGTGGGCAAAGGGAATCCACGCTGAATTTGAATACAGATCCAGGTTTCCTTTTATAAATGACTTGCCTATTACTGAAAATCAAACCTTTCCATGTCTGAAGGTTATTTTCGAATTGGGTTTTGAACAATTGACCAGAAAAGAGGAAGTAATTTATGACATACAAAACAACACCCCAATTTTTGATAGTTTTTGTTTTTTTGTTGTAATATAATCCCGCAACCAAAAATGATCGCAATACGCAGGAAGGGAAGAAAATAGTTTGATTTGATTACTTTGTAAAATAAAGTACTTATGTTAAATTCGCGATGACCTCCGTGGTCTTGTTGGTTAGACGTATGTCATCCAGCTCGGAGGTTTTGGGCTAGAAAACAGCTATATGATACAAGAGAAACGGGTACACGAGATGAGGCATCTTCCTCTGCCACGTTTGTCACTTATTTATAAATAAATATATATATTTATTAGCTACGTAAATGGAAGACGTCCTCATGCCTACCCTTAAATGAATATTTATTTTATTTTATTTACACATGGCAATAAATTATACATAATTTGCAAAAAACAACAGGTAATTTAATTTGGACACACAATTTCAATGGATCTCGGTTTGTTGCCTTTCATTAGTCGTGTCCCCAGTAAAGTAGGCTTTTGCCTGTATCTCACTGAGGACAATTCGCCTGTATCTCACTGATATGGCATAATAGTATGTATATAAGTAGTATAATTATATAAAAAAGCAAACATTATTAAATCACTTCTGTAAAATCATAAACATCAGGGTGAGATTATTTCATTAATCAACATTAGTGCACTATATAGGTTTAGATTATTACAATAAAATAATTTTAATATGATATTAATTTATATAAGACTAATAAAACAAATATGTAGTACAAATATGAGTGGAAGATGTAATCGAGGAAGACCAAGGGAAGTATGGTTGGATTAATCAAATTATATTTTGAATGAAGGAAGTGTAAGAAGTAAGAGAAGTAGTAGGAGCTGTACGAGAAGGTGTATGGATGTGGAAGAGGTATAATATACGAGTATGTGTGTCGAGATAGAAAACATCTGATGCTCTGTTCTGTTTGTTTACCCCAGCATGGAAATCTGCTATTTTAAGTTCATTTAATTCCTTAAAATAATGATTCTCTATGATAAAAAAGCTGTGAGAAAGTTAAGAAGTATAAGAAACCGAAAAGCATGTATGGTGAGGTGTATGAATGTGGAAGAGACTATGAATATATGCATGGGTAAAAAAACGTGGATATTTGTCATCTCTACGTATGACAAAAAGGGACATGGTTTTATGGTTTTGGATGAATTTAATTATAATATTAACTATTCTATTACACTTTCGTTGTGTAAAGTACAATACTGTCAAATAGGCTTTAAGTGAAAAACAGACTGGAATGATGTGTGATAAAATGGGTACCAACGGGTATCGAACCCGAGAAGAGTGGCAACTTACCAACTAAGCCACGGAAGTCATCTTGTCGTCACTGTGACTATATTTACTGACTAAAAATTTACTTTGAAACTAAGTTGAAATTTATATGTAGAAAACTCAGACTATTTAAGGCTTTGAATATAATATGACAGTTTCAAGTCAAATCTTTTGGTTGACCTCAACTCGTGAAGCTTTTGCAGGAGCAAAAAAAAAAATGAGCCTCTTTGTAAAACAAACGCATATCAGATAAAAATAAAACAACTATATAAATATCCCAACCAACCACGTTTATAACGTTCATCCACTCACGTGAATTCAGAAGGTCACGTTAGCAAATGAATAAGAGTTTGAATAATAAACGAGTCTTTCCACTTTACACCTGATTTTGTCTGATCCCATAGTTCTGAACAGAGCCGTGTTTGCTAACAGACAAACTAAGGCATTTGCATAGGAACGCCAAGCCTAAAATGGTACCCAATGATTCTTAAATAGGTTATAAAAATATGTATAAGAACGATTAAGATTAATGCTTTATGGAAAAGTGTGTTCACTACAGTTCATGTTTAAAATTTAATGATAACCTCGATTGTTCAATGCTACAGCTTAGCAAACTAATAATCAATAAAAAAAGTAACTGTTTATTCAAGTATTTATATTATTTTATTTATGTACGCCATTAACAACGGTTCCAAGGAATGGAGTTTTTCATTATTGAAACGATTAAAAATGTATTTAAGATTCATGCTAAAACAAAACAGACTGAACGCATTAGCTATACTATTGAAAAAAAATAGACATTACCCTGAATATGGACAATGATATCGCAGATGCATTTGCAGAGAAGACATCAAGATGTAAACTGTAGTGGTTTGTTGTGTGGCGCGAAATAGTTCATCATCAAAGGGTATCATGTGGAACGGAAAGAGTATGCATTTTTTTATTATGTATCTGGGAAAGGGGGGGGGAGGGCAAGTTGTCAACTGCCTAGAGGCGCCGTCTACACAAACGCGGCACTGGTCTAGTGGTCCTATCCTGATACAAAAATCCTCGTTCCTATGTCATGTCATCAAATATTCCATTTCGTAAGTACAATAACGTGTTGATATGGCTTATGGTAGGAAATGCAGGATTTTTTGGTTATTGTATTATTTTTATTTGAATAAAACATTGTTTAAGGGGTTTTTAATTGTTTCTTTATTATACAAATGCGAATTCTTAGTACATCGGCCATATTATCAGACGGAGAGGCACACTGGAGAGACTGGTGATCCAAGGAAAAATAGATGAGTTTCGATAATTGGGCAGATCGCCAACAATGGACAGAATTGGTGAAGATTGCTACCAACAGATCATTCCAAGAGTCTACTAGTAGAAATGACAGTAGTTGAAAAATGGTGGCGTAGTATTTTTTCTGCAGTGCGGTCAAATCGCTCGCAAGATTAAGTTCAATGATTAGAACTGTCTTGTAGAGAGCATAATAAACTGGAAGAAGAGAGATTTATTTATTTGACAATTCACTGTAAAATAATTGGGTAAGCTACCATATTTGATAGGTTAATCTCTTTAACCAACCAAAGAAAAATAATTGATTTATCAAAGGTGTCGGCAACTTTGCGGAACACCGTTATTTGTATTGCATTACACTTTCGTTGTATATAGTACAACCTGGCGGGCTTAATAAAATGTAGCAACATCTTCCAACAAACCAGAAAGATTTTAAAAAGGTTTTACCTAACCTAACCCAACCAAAGAAAAATAATTTATTTATCAAAGGTTTCGGCAACTCTGTGAAACACCATTATATTGTATTGCATTACACTTTCGTTGTATATAGTACAACCTGGCGGACTTAATACCATGTTGCAATATTTTCCAAACAAACCAGAAAGATTTTAAACAAGGTTTAAATGAAAACCAGATAGGAACCTTTAACAAATTTGGGTTCCAATGGAAATTGAACCCGCAAACTTCTTGTATTGTATTATACTTTCGTCGTATACAGTATAACCTGGCAGGCTTAATGCTATGTGGCAATATCTTTCAACCAACCAGAAATATGTTAAATAGTTCTTAAAACCGTTAAAATTATTTAAAATATGTTTAAGAGGAAAACCAGGCTAGAATCCTTTTTAAAAAAATCTATGTTCCAACGACAATCGAATCCGCAACCTCCGGGCTGGAAGATAAAGGTCTTACCAACTAGGCCACAGAGGCCACCGTTATGTCCTCAGTAAGACACGATAAATGAAAGCCAACAAATCCAGAAAATATAATTTGTATTGTCCCTTTAAATTACCTGTTTTTTTTTCATAAATTATGTACTCATACTCGTAGTTATGTATAAATAAAATTTATTGTCATATACTATATAAAAAAAAACCGTATTTGGATATTTAAAAATTAATAATTTTGTTATTCCACTTATTACATTTTCCCCCACTACGTATGTTTCTACATCCTATCCCGATGCTCTCTTCAGGTGGAATGGGGAAGAAAGAATCGGAAGTATTTTTTTAGAAAAACAGTTTCAAAACTTTTGGAGACTATCAATTCTAGAATGTGGAGTATTACCGAATCTCTCGTGGATGGTACGAGAGGCCAGGTAATTTATCACTGAATGAATAAGGACGCTCTTGGGATTTTCTGGAATGCGAGGATAGGTCGCTCTCGTCTTCATTAAATAAATTGTTTGTCCTTTATACGGTGGGAATTGATGGCTTAAAATAATCTTCCCCGAAGTTTTAGACAAATGGTTAACAGGTAGTGTAGGTAAAACAGTTTCGTAAAGCATCTGAAGACCACTTTTAAAAAGTATTTTTTTTATTTCTGACCGAAGTCATAAGTATTCTTATGCCATCGAACACTAGGCGGAAAAAGTACCTGTGTCATTCGAGGAGAGTAGCACAGCGCGGGGTTTGAACCGATGACCTTCCGCATGGAAGTCCAGTGCGTTACCGCGCGACCATGTATCTATTGTATATGGTCGCGCGGCAATGCACTGGTCATTGTATCAGGATAGGACCACATGCACCGCGCGACCAATATGGCAGGTTATATTTCCATGTGTCATTTTTTTCCAGCCGATCGTTAAATTGTTTTAACATATAAAGTTTCAAGTGAAAGATATGAGATTAACATTATGTATTTTACTGAATATTATTACAATTTTGCCAAGTAAACATACTCAACTGGAGAAAATATATTGGATGTTTTTGAGGGGAAAAACTTGTGTGATTGAATTCTTCCTCAAATGCGTTTATCCGAAGCTTTTTTTATTTTTTTATTAAACAAAAGTAAATTATTGTACAAACATTTGTCAAGGCTATACCTATATACAAATTTATTACTTAACTAATCTTAATTATATGTTATAATTTATGCACTTACTTAATCTTATTTTCCTACATGTCATTTTATTTTATTTATTCAATCTTAATATACGAGATCTTAGAAATAATTAACACCTACATACTACTTATAACTAGATAACAATTCTAACACTAATTATTTAGCAAAAACAAGTCAACTGGTTCAGGCTACTTGTATTCCATCACATTCACTCAGACCTTGGTCCTCCCAGCTAATACTATAGGTGGACTAGTCAGGCAACAGATAATGCTTCGGGAGCTTGTGCTTATAACGGAAGGGTAGGTCGGTTTTACTCTCGTAAGGCCCCAGGGCAGCGACTAAGGGATTGCTGTGATTTTGTTGGCCTAGAACTTTGTAGAACTTCACGGTCCAAGCGAGGATGTGGTGTTGTAGGGTTTATTCTCGCTGTTCGGCGTGAAGTCGGGTAAGGTTTGTTCTGGGATGGGTGTTAAAATATATATTGAATGCCTTGTTCTGCACTCTCTGGAGTTCCAGGTGATCCGTGTTGCTCACACTACCACAAACGGGTGCAGCATAGGTCAAGATAGGACGAATAAGGGTTTTATAGAGGAGGAGCTTATTTTTGGGTGAAAGGAAGCTGCGTCGATGAAATATCGAACTGATGGCCCCTATGCCCTTGTGACCCTTCTGTCTGATGGTATTCAAATGGGTTTTCTACGTCAGTCGCCGCTCGAGGTGCAGGCCGAGGTATTTAACCATGTCCTGCCACTCAACCAGGCAACCACCGATGAATAAGAGCATCGACGGCACTCTTTCCTTGATTTTATGGGAGAACATGATGCCCTCAGTTTTGGCGTCATTGATTTTGAGCATCCAGTCCTGGTAGCATTTCTCAAGGATCTCAAGAGCAATCTGAAGACGGCGACCAGCTCGATCCACCTTGAGTGACGATGTGTAGCATGCCGCATCGTCAGCAAAGAGTGCGAGCTTACAGTTTGGGGGAGTAGGAACTAGGAGTAGGAAGGAGTAGGTGCCTTGGGGGACACCCATAGGGATGGGCCTGGCGGATGACGTAGAATGATGAGTGGTGACTGTGAAACTTCTATTGGAAAGGTAGGATTGAAGTAGTTTCACAAGATAGAGTGGATTGCCAGTAAGGAGAAGTTTGTGTAGGCTCATCAACTAGAAAAATAGTATTATTTTAATGAGTTTAACTATTAATTGAAGTTATTTTTGGATAACAGTTTTTGAATCTTAAGAACGCAGGAAATGACTTAGATTTGTTATTAGCGATACCATTCTGAAAACAAAACTTCAGAATATTTTTCAGTGATATTGAAAAGTTAATTAATCGTTCTAAAAAATATATTGAACTACATGATGATTATATTACAATATGAAAAAAACGTTTCATTCTCTCATATTTTTTATAGCTGAAAACTTTTGAACAATTCTACGTATACTTTCAAAAATGAAAAAAAATCTTTTTGATAGTTGATAAATTCAAAATTAAATTCTATACGACGTACAAAAAAAAGAGAATCTACTAAAATCTCACCTATTTGATATGGAGATTATTAAACTTCTAAACTAGAGGGTTGCGACTATGTTAGTTAACTACATTCATTAAGATGAATATGATAGTAAAGGAACGATTAAAAGGCTCTAGTTTACAGTATTGCACTTTTCAAGACCGATGCCAATTTTAAACTAAAATTACTCCTTATTTTCATTCGTTTGCAAGTTTTCACAAGTGTTTTAAATTTGGTGTTCAATATAGCTCTGGGCTGATACACAACTTATTTTAATATTTTTTTTATATTTGTGAGACTGAAAGAAATAACAGTAATTTATGAAAAAAATATTGTTCCCCAAATGACCATTAGCAATGGGCAGTGCTATACAATAATGCGGAACAAAGGAAATATGAATATTTGATGTAAATAATAAGGACACTTAAGTTTGTCGTTAGCGTTAATCGAGCTTTATTCGAAACAATCATGCAGCTTTAAAGCTGAAAAATATTGAGTCAGATAGTTTAAATAAGTCGCCAGTGTCAACTTTGATTTATGGCGTGAGACGTGAACATGGAAAAAGTAAAAATGCAAGCAACAAAGTTCTAAGATATATTTTCAAAATAATAATAACGTGCAGCAAGCAAGAGAGTTCTATTATTTATGTTGAAAGTAAGAATTACGTGTGAGCCACGTGTTTCATCTTTTATGTCAGTGATTTCAGGGATTACCTTTTCCACTGTTGTGTCAATGTGTGTGTGGGGTATATCTACTATAATGTGTGTGTAGGTATATCTACACTTATGTATACTTTGAGGAAGTATTTGAGTAGTTGTCTTCACTTTAGTTGTTTATGGGGTTCCCCTTTAAACCACGTGTTTCGTTTTTTATGTCAGTGATTTCAGGGATTACCTTTTCCATTGTTGTGTCATCTGTGTGTGGTGTTTCTTTAGGTGAATGTATACTTGGAAGAATTATGTATTTAAATAGTTATCTTCACTTTAGTTGTTTATGGGTTCCCCCTTGAAACCCACGTAATTCTTTTTTTATGTCAGTGATTACCTTTTCCATTGTTGTGTCATCTGTGTGTGTATGGTGTTTCTCTAAACGTATGTGTACTTTGAGGAAGTATTTGAATAGTTATCTTCACTTTAGTTGTTTATGGGTCCCTCCTTTAAACCCAAGTGTTTCGTTTTTTATGTCGGTGATTTCAGGGATTACCTTTTCTACGGCCGTGTCATCTGTCTGTGGAGTGTTTATCTATGTACCATATACTGAAAGGAAGCATTTGAGTTGTTGTCTTTACTTCTTGCCCTTTATGGGTTCCCCCTCTACCCGGAATGCGCCGTTGAATTCAGCCAGAGATGTTATTGACGAAAAAATCCAAAAGGATAAACCGTCTTGTCAGTGGTCCTAGTAGGCATTGTCAGATTCCAACGTCCTCCCGATCGCCCCATCCACATCCCATCAATGGTAGCCCTACGGCTCCAAGCAACAGCAATGTGTGCATTGAGAAGAAAACATTGAGTGACAATATATGGAAGAATATGGAATCAAATTATTAGGAATGGGTGTCAATTTAAGACTAACGTGTTGAGTAAGATGAAGAAGACCTCTTTGAAATGGTTTGGTCATGTGAAACGAATAAATGAAGAAATACTCAAAACATGAAATATATAGTGCAAATGTGATTTTATGACCATATTTGCATTATACTCGTATATCAGCGCTAGCGCTTTCGTGTTTTTTAACAGCCAGGATTTATTTTTCTTTCTCGAGTTATCTTTAAATATAAAACTTATGGTGACGTGTGTTAAGCGCGAAAATATAAAACAAAAAACTGATAAGGAGATACACATAATATATTATATTCTTAGACGCACCTCATTTTTCAAAACGTTTACATCGGGTTGAAAGTGTGTTTTAGAATTGAAAAAAACTGTTGTATGTGGTGTAAGCAGGGGTGTCACGTTCATATGTGCAATGTGCGCACATAGGCAGTTGATTCTAGGGACGATGACAGGACGTTTTTTGAGTTATTTGTCTACACTAGCCACCCCTTGATGAGGGTGTTTTCATGAGTATTAGACACTTTGGATTTAAAAAAAGTTTATCTCCATACACATACATACCATCACGCAATTTTCCTTTAAGGAAAGGCAGTGAGACAATGCTTCATATTTTTCTATCTCAACACACACACATCCTTAGTCTCTTTTACATCCACATAACTCCTTATGCAGTGTCGTTATATCCTTCTTTCAGAATATCATTCACTTGATCCAACCAAACTTTTCTTGGTCTTCCTCTCACACGCCTTCCACTCACATTTGCACTATACTAGTATAACTGTTTTGTTTGGTTTTCTTCAATTAGTTGTTCCATGTGCCTAAACCCTCTCAGCGTACTCTTCATTTATTTGTTCCATGTGCCTAAACCCTCTCAGCGTACTCTTCATTTATTTGTTCCATATGCCTAAACCCTCTCAGCGTACTCTTCATTTATTTGTTCCATGTGCCTAAACCCTCTCAGCGTACTCTTCATTTATTTGTTCCATGTGCCTAAACCCTCTCAGCGTACTCTTCATTTATTTGTTCCATGTGCCTAAACCCTCTCAGCGTACTCTTCATTTATTTGTTCCATGTGCCTAAACCATCTCAGCGTTCTCTTAACTTATTAGTGTGTCATCGTGTCAAAAAAATAGTGTCACCATGATCGAAGGGTATGTTGGTTCTAGAAATGTACAGTTTACATTGAATACAGTGGATCAATTAGTAATAGAAAAAGTTTCTTTGATAAACTATGAAGAGTGGAGCAGAATACGTAGCCACGTGAAAGACATAGAGTTGGAATATTAGGAAAGAGAAATCATGTTTGACCGTATAAGTGAAAACCACAATTTCATAATAAGTTTAAGTGAAGCAAGTGATAATGAATCATCATCAGACTGAATAATTTTATTTGTAAAATAAAATGAGACAGTTTCTTTTCTAAATTTATTTATGTACTAGCTGTACCCGGCCACGCGTTGCTGTGGCTAAGTCTGGTTAAATGGAAAAGAATGTAAAGAGAAAGCACACGTTTCTAATATGTTTATTTTCACAATACTTGTGGACAAACCATATTTTTGACGTCTTTCAGCAACTCTCAGCCTGTCGCGTTCATTCTATTGAGAACAAAGCAGATTTGAAGCAGCAGAACGTGATCGCCGTGTTCGCAACCGTGCATCCTCAAGTCTGGCTACACGTCGCTCTGCTGCTTGCTCGGCACGTATTTGAGCCATTCTTTGTTGTCGGTTTCGCTCGTTCGCTGACGACCTAAGTTTGACTTTCGGCGAGACATTATTGTGATGAACTAAAGCAAATCGATTGCACTGAAAAAGAAGAAAGAAAAATATAACAAAAACACATAAAATTGCGAAACATTAAAAAAGGAAATACCACGAACTAAAAAACAAAGAAAAAAAAAAAAATAACGTGTCGCCACAAAGAAGAGTATTTCAGGCAAGCATTCATTTCGTCCGCCGGTGTTGATCGAGGAATTACAGGTAATGTTTGTCTGAAATCTCCTGCAAGCAATATAAATGCGTTCCCAAATGGTCTGATGTTTCCATGCCAATCTTGCAATGATCGATCAAGAGCCTCGAGCGATTTTTTGTGTGCCTTGTGCATTCATCCCAAGCAATAAGTTTGCATTTCTGCAATACTTTTCCCATGCCGGATGCTTTGGAAATGTTGCACGTGGGAGCTTGCACGTGGGAGTTGCACGTGGAACCTGGAAGCCGGATGCTGTGGAAATGTTGCACGTGGGTTTAACATACGGACATTTACATAATTATTTATTGACACAGAAGATTTCTCCAAACCCGTTATTGACAGTTTGCATTATTTGATCCTAAGTGCCTTTTTGCTCAAGCGTTAGCTTAGGAATATTTGATTGCACATACAACAAAAGATCACCCTTGTTGTAATTTTGTTCACGACGCAATTCTATATCGAACGCAGCAGCAGCAGATCGATTCGGTGATGGCATTCCCAATTGATTGAGAACTTTGTTCGCTATTTCTAAGTACAAATCTTCAATCATTATCAACGCTTCGTTGTAGATTTCTGCTGAGAAATCCATGTTCATATTTGAATTTTCCTCGCGTATTCGACGGAAAATATCTTCAGCTATGTACGATTTATATTTCTCCCATAACTCTGTTGGATATGAAGGAGAGCAGGTGGTCAATATGATTGCAAACAATGCCTTGTAACGACGTTCAGTAATTTTAATTATTTATCGACTTTAATATAAGACTCGATTCTAATAAATAACAAGTTATTTAGGTAAATACATTACAAAAAACTAACAATAATGCCAGTTCGTTAAAATCAAATGTGACGTTTGTCAAAAGTTTACGTTAGTTGCATGAAACACGTGACACTTTTATTAATTCAAATGTATAAACATACAAATGTATAAAACATAAACATAAAACATAAATATCGTCGTTATTACGGAAATAGTCATTAATTGCATTTTAGACTTTATGGAGAAAAACGATTTTTTTCTCTATAAAATCGAAATTAAGTTTACCTTGTTTGATTTATTGTATTGGCCTACATGTTTATGTGTAGAAAAAACACTGTTTAGATACTGGAAAGATGTAGAAAAAGAAGTTTTAACACTTAATGATTTTTTTCCTTACAGATGAAATATGTGAGAAAGATCACTTAATTATTTTTTACACAGTTAATTTTAATTTTTCTTGAGAGGTTTTGAGGGTTCTGCATGGTAAAATTAAGCATAAAATTGAACAACTTTATGAAAGAAAACAGTATAATGTAAAATAATAAGTATCACTACAATCGCTGGATGAATCACTAATAGTTTATTTATCATCAGCTGGTAGACATGCGTACCAGCTGGGAAATTCTTCCGGCACCACTCCTAAAGAACACAATTTTAACAAATCCTTCTTTTTTGCATTTGCGATTGGCAACATTTTGTCATACAATTTGACAAGAAGAATGTTACCCGTATCAGCTGCTGTGTTACGTGGTCTTCCTCGGCCGGTTATGATTATATTTTTATATGCACCGTTATGCTCATATTTGTATGAAATTTGTTTTGGATTCACTTCACTTTTTCGCCTTCCTCATCAATGCTGCATTCAATTCATTTCTTCAACGTAAATGGTTGCGGAACATTTGAACGGTTTTCTCATTTTTATCACTAATTGTTTTATACTTGATGCAGACAGAACGTAAGTCCTTTTTAGGTTTAAAAAAGGAATAATTATAATTGTTGCAGAAATAGTTTCTGTAAGTTGATTGAGAAACGTGTTTAAAATTATTTTTCTCGGAAAATTCCTTATATACTCGTAAGTCGTACATTTTCAAAATTGACAAATTTTTGTCAAGATACAGATTTTTATTTGATTTTCGCACGTAGTGCGATTCCATCACAGGAAAACTTTTAATGTGTTCCTTCAATCGCCGCAAAATTATCTCAGAATATTTATTTCCCGGACCACTGTTTCCACGGTTGTCGTTTCCTGAAAAAAATCCCTCAGCGGTAGTGAATTCAAAAGCTTTGTTCACGGGGCCAATACTTATAGAAAGCGTTTTCTCGAAAAACTTCTGACACACTAGATGCTTAATTCCACCAGTAGTCAAAAAATAAGTATTTGAAATCGATCTTGCTTTATTTGAATTGAATTGTTTGGCTCGACGGATTGTAAATTTGCTAAAATAAATAATTTTCGACGATTATAATTATTCAATGCCCAATACGATTTGCAAATCGAAACGCTATCATTCTCGGTAAAATTATTATAACATTTAAAACGACAGAATTCACAAGTTTTGTTAACTTAGCAGGTTTTAATCCTTTTTTTGTTTCGTAAGACAGGCATTCACTTCGTCTTTTCTTTGATACATTTTTTTCCACATAGAAGGGTTACCCACACCCCTCTTCCATCTTAAACCACGTTCAATTGAGATTTCCTCAGACAAAGATACTGGAATGTCAGCGACTCTAGATGAACTCATGAGCATGCCTCATTTTGATGTTCTTGTACAGGATCAGTGCTAACAATATTCTCCTCAACAACATTTTCTTCTAATGTTGATTCGTTTATGGATTCCACATTCGTTGGATCGGGCATGTCATCCGGATCACCGATCGTGTCATCAAAATATTCATGATCACTTTCTTCGGCTAACAATGCTTAATTAATATCGAGTGACAGTTTCTTGTAAAATAATAATTTCATTATATTTTGAGATTATGTACAATGTTTAATTAAAAAAAATATATAATTTATGTTAAAATGAACATAAATTTGTTAAAATTTCAATGCTTACCAATCACAGTCTTTTTAAAAAAAAACAAAGTTTAATAAAATCGCCAAAACTTAACAAAACCACTTAAAAAGTAAATTGCATGACAAACACACTGTCAACGTCTATCTCACACAATTAATTAATTGCAACTTCATGCGTAACATTAGTAAGGAAGAACTCATCAAGTAAAATAATGACTTTTTCCATACAAACAATCAATCATTTTTTACAGTTAATGATTTTTTTAGTCGCCTAACTTCGCTATTGCTTCGCTATCGCTAATAATGTCATTTTTGACTTTTAGAATGAAAGAGATTTGTGTTTTTGATTCAAATAATGAAAAATCTCGTTTTGAGAAAAAATGGTAATTAATGACTTTTTCCTTAACACCGAGGATATAAAACATAAAAATACATTGTCAAAAGTTTACATTAGTTGCATTGGCTAAGGATCCGCATTCGTAACATACAGAAAAATACATACCAACATCACGCCATCTTGCTGAGGCACATGGCCGTGTCCCTCCAAGAGGTCAATTTCACGATATAATTTGAATTCAAATGAAAATCAATCAAAACAATTCAATTTCACCGCTAATTGCACTGAAAAACGAAGTGAAACAACTATTCTTTAGAGCTAGACGTCAACAACCGCACACTTTCGGAATGACGCATAAAATATTTAGTATAGCGAGGTTGACGTTACGTTCAACAGATAACGCTCCCATTATATCGTCTGTTTTATATACTTTTTTTATATTTTTTATTTAATTATTTAATATTTAATTATTTAATATTTATTATTTAACATTCGAAATCAAAATGAAACTGTCAAAATTTCAAAGCAATCCGTGAAGAACTTTCGGAGATTGGAGATTTTTAATAAACGAACATTTACATTTTTATTTATATAGATATTTAATATTTATTATTTAATATTAAATATTAATTCCGAAACGTCGAAAATGCAATGTGACATAACTGTCAATGAGAATTGTTTAGTTTGCGTGTGTCGCTGTAGGGGGCGCTCCCATTATTTCGTCTGTTTTATATACTTTTTTTATATACAACCATATATAAAAAAAAATATAAACATGCTTGTATACGAATGCAACCTTTTGTCAAAATTTCAAAGCAATCGGTGAAGAGCTTTCGGAGATTAGAGATTTTCTATTAACGAACATTTACATTTTTATTTATATACTAGCTGTACCCAGCCACGCGTTGCTGTGGCTCAGTCTGGTTAAATGGAAAAGAAAGAAAATAGAAACCACACGTTTCAATTGTGTTTAATTTGTCACAATGCGTATACAATATTTTTGATGTCTTGTATACAATATTTTTGATGTCTTGTATACAATCTGGGTATACAATATTTTTGATGTCTTTCAGGCACTCTCAGTCTGTCGCGTTTATCACCGTGCTTGCAAATGATCGCGTCACTCCAAGAGGTCAATTCACGATATCATTTGAATCCAAATCAAAGATCGATTGCACTGAAAAAGAAGAAAAATAGTTATAACAAAAACATATAAAATTGCGAAACATTAAAAAACGAACTCAATAATATTGTTAAGTTCGGATACATCTTTGTTCTTGCCGCCAACAATAGCTCACTTAGCCAATCGTGATTCTTATAATTGATTTTAATATACGGAAATACTTTTTCAAACAATTCCTCTTTTAACGTCACTAAATTGCAGAAGTTATAATCTTCCAACCTTAGTTCTATTACCGTCATTTACAACTGCATCTCGCAAATGAGTCCTAAGACAGTTGACAAATTTGCCCCAATACAACGATCTAACGACGTTCAGTAATTTTAATTATTTTATCGACTTTAATATAAGGGGATCGATTCTAATAAATAGCAAGTTATTTAGGTAAATACATTACAAAAAACTAACAATATTGAAATTGTTACAAATCTCCATTACTACATACGATTTGATAGATTTTGAAATATAAACAAAGATACAATTAAATTGTCAAATAATATTTGGTGACGTTTTAATAAAATGTTCGTAATTAGTATTAATTCACAGTGCATCTAGGCCGTGGGCTGCAAAACATCTGTTGTCCCCGTGGCTGAGTTCGCCCTATATTGGTGGGGTGTATCTTGGCCGAAGGGATGCTATTAGATGAGCCCAGACCTTTTGATAGCTTCTGTATATAATGTATTATCTGCAATTTATGTGTTTTAAAAGTGTTATTTAAATATAATCTGGATATACTATGCTGCTATCAATAAACCTATTATTTATTTATTTATTTATGTAACAACGTTCAGTAAGAAAAAAGAAAGTTAAAACATATAAAATTGTGAAACATTAAAAAAGGAACTGAGCAGCGTAAAAGTTTGTTTTAATTTTCATTCATACAATACATTAGAAAGTCAGTATAATAAAAATTAGTAATTAAAACGTCAGTTTAGAGAAAACAATTTTTCGATTTATAAAAAAAATCAACAGCTTACCATTTTACAGTTGACAAATTTCCCCCAATACGATGTGCTGGGCTGAAAAAGCTAGGGTGTGGGCTGCAAAACATCTGGTGTCCCCATGTCTGGATTCGCCCTATATTGGTGGGGTGTATCTTGGCCGAAGGGATGCTATTAGATGAGCCCAGACCTTTTGATAGCTTCTGTATATAATGTATTATCTGCAATTTATGTGTTTCGAAAAGTGTTATTTAAATATAATCTGGACATACTATGCTGCTATCAATAAACCTATTATTTATTTATTTATTTATGTAACAACGTTCAGTAAGAAAAAAGAAAGTTAAAACATATAAAATTGTGAAACATTAAAAAAGGAACTGAGCAGCGTAAAAGTTTGTTTTAATTTTCATTCATACAATACATTAGAAAGTCAGTATAATAAAAATTAGTAATTAAAACGTCAGTTTAGAGAAAACAATTTTTCAATTTATAAAAAAAATCAACAGCTTACCATTTTACAGTTGACAAATTTGCCCCAATACGATGTGCTGGGCTGAAAAAGCTAGGGTGTGGGCTGCAAACTCCATTACTACATACGATTTGATAGATTTTGAAATATAAACAGAGATACAATCAAATTCTGCCAAATAATATTTAGTGACGTTTTAATTAAATGTTCGTAATTAGTATTTTTTTTAAATGAACGATTTTACTTCATATTTTTTAATTTAAATATAATATCAATAACTTACCACATTTATTGAAGTCAATTATCTATTATCTTATCTATATAAATAAAATTTTATATATATTAAACGTAAATATGATCACAAGTCAATACTTCTCCAAAATGGCGATCTCAGTGAGCAATACGTAATTTAATTGCTCAGTGAGATCACCGTCGGTAAAACAGATCGCAATTGTTTCGTGTCTCGACTTATAAAGGTACGTAATACATAAAAAAATTCTATTATTTATAAAATTAATGATTCAATTTTTATTAAACATAAAATTATTAAATAATTTATTTATATTATAATTTATATAGATTTATTTAAGAAGATTAAATGATCGTAAATTCCGAAACGCCGAAAATAAAATTTGACAGCTCAAATTTACATGTCGAAAGACAGGTTCGCGTAAATATTCATCTCTTAATTAAAAATTTTATTATATACACTGATATATATATATATATATAAATAAAAATGAAAAAACATTTCCGTTGACGAATATCAACTTTACTCAAAATTTCAAAGCGATCGGTAGAGAACTTCCGGAGATTAGCTATCTTCAATTAACGAACATTTACATTTTTATTTATATAGATATTAGATAATAAATGAAGTTCTTTTTGTATTTTTATGTTGTATTGTTATGTTTAATAAAATTTCTATACTGTGTTTTTTTAACCAATACGTTTCTAAAAAAACAAATAAACATTTCTATTTCTTCAAAATGTTGTATTGTGTGTTTGTAAATAAAATATAAGGTTTGTTAGAAATAAACAAAACTTCTTGTTTCTTTCAAACTTAATATTTTTAAATTAATAATAAATAAATAAACTAAATAATCCGAATATATAATAAATAAAAAATCATGGTCACCCTTTCACACTACTCTTTCCTTACGGCGCGTGGACTCTATCTATAAATATTTTTTTAAATGAACTGGGATACTGGCGATATTTTTTTTGGTTTTCATACAAATAAAGGTTTCTAAACCTCGCGTAGGTTCTGGGTGCCATGATCAGTGCGGAACGGAACAAGGAGAGGAAGGACTCGCACAAACGGAAGCCTCCTTCGTGGCGGGGTTCACTGAGCAAACACTACAGCTGATGTTTATTTTATCCGCCACGTTCCAAACTTTGGACAAGTGAACATTTTACATTATTTATTTCCTTAAATGGCTAATTTATTTCCTTCGTTATGGCCCAATGGTTTCTGGTGGTCTTTGGGCTAGTTTTTACGTGGAAACCTTTTTTCATCTGAATCTTAATAGTGTCTATTTTATATTTTTATTTACTAATTGTATTTTGTGGTTGTGAACTAGATAGTTATTTTGATAATTTGCTTATTATGTTACTTTCATTTTCGACTTCTATCCACATAAATTTAAGTTCCACTTTCTTTAGGACAGGCAAGTTGTCTTCGATCGTGCAGCGAGAGGCTCCTTCGCACATACCTCATTTACAATAGTTTCCCTTCGAATGTAGTTCATTATACAAACCAGAGTATTGTAATATGTTTGATCAAACATTGTTTATTCCACTTAATGTAACGGTATAACCCTACCGGTTTCAAGGTTTTCGCCTTATACTCAGGGGAGTACGAACAAGACTGAATTATTTTCGAACTGGTACCGATATACACACTTCTAACGGTAAACATTCGGGCTGGGGATTGTGGGTAGAAGGAGACAACTTCAGCGAGCAGCGGTGAAATTCTGAAAATATATGTGTTTGCCAGATGTTCACCCCGATGCACTGACTTAGAAATTTGCAGGGCCTCAAATCTGCCCAAATTATTTCCGTTACTACTGATATGTAAGAATTTGGCATCATCGATAGAAAATGTATGATTTTCACGGTGACAAAAATATAAGAGTTTCCGAAGATTAAAATTAGTGTTAAAGCTGACTTTATGTGACTTGGATATTTTTTTTGTTATTTCGTATATGTTTTTATATATAATAAATAGGACTTTGTTCCATTTATAGGTATGCTTATAGGTGTCGTTAAATATATGATCTTTTATAAGTTCCTTTTTGTTCTTTTTTTAAAAGTGGATTAATGAGGCTTCCAGAGTAGCCATTATTTATAGCTATTTTTTTATGGTTTTTAATTCTTTTTTAAATTTGTTGTCGGTTAAGCGGACACTGTGCAATCTATGAAGCATACAGTTAAAGGCTGTGAATTTATGGTTTTTGTTGGATTGGCGACATTAAGATTTCGACGTATCATTCCTCAAGGGTTTCAGACTTATTATAAATATTTTAATAAAATAAATAATGCACTATTTTATTTTTTTATTCACCACTATTTAATTTGAGTTTACTACCGGTCCACGGCCGGTGAAGATGAACTAAATTAGGTCTAAAATATATATTTTTTCTAATAATACTAGACACAGGAGAGGGAGAGGGGAGTAGTGGCTAATAAGGACAAGGGAGTAGATAGGCGTCAAAAGGATAGCTTTTGAAAGGGAAATATATTTAGCAGAAAGCCATTATTGAAATTAAGTTGGTTGTTTATAATGTACAGACTTAATTGAACGCATTAAATTTTTTTCGCACTTTTCTATCACCATGAACTAGCATTTCTATCACAATGAACTAGCATTTCTATCACCATGAACTAGCATTTCGCAACAGTCGTTTTCTTTACATATCTCATACAATTTACTTATTAAACTCTGTAATTCATCCAAATTCTCCGCTAAAACTATAATGTTATCAGCATACAACAATCTGCACACATTTCCATTCGGTATTTTTACGCCGCTCATTTACGTAACGTAAATACTTTCTTCACACATGAATGTATGTAAATATTAAACAACGAGGATGCCAAAAAACAACTTTACTTCACCCCTTTTGAAATATTAAATCACTCAATCAAGGAACCGTTCACTCTAATACAGGGTGGCCAGTGAAAGACGGAAGGGTTTGAAAAAGTCATGCCTTTTTCATTTTCAATCTTTTCGATTTTCCCTTTTTACAGGTTATAGAACTTTACTACTCCAAGGCACTCAGCAGCGCCTGGAGTACGCCATTAGATTTCAACACCTAGCCAGCGATAACAACAACTATGTGGTCCACTATCAAGATATGTACTAGACCTTAAAACTGTCAGTCGGTCCTCTCCTACACATGTTGAGAAGTTGTGGCATTTAACTTCACTGTGAGGACAACTTGTTTTAATGTTTCTTGAGTAAACAGTGGCGAAACGTGCTGACTCGAGTCATACGGCGTTGCTCCGTCCCTGTCACTAGTGGGCGCTTTTTACTCTAATCAGGACTTTCTTTTCTTTTCTACCCAAGTTGAAGCGACTGCCGTGCGCCAGATTAAAAGTTGCTAACGTTAGTTGAATTTTAACACAATATGCAAGTTTTTCTATGTTCTTCGGATTTTTACGACCACGAGGCATTGCCGCACTGAGATATGGACGACTGGCAATATATAAGACTGCCAATATAGTAAAAATCTCATAAAAATCCAGACTCTGAAATCAGTTACCGTCTGCCGTAATACTTACTCTCCTTCTTGTTGCCTTTTTTCAGACTGTGTTTGAAAAAATATCCTTCAAAATCTTTTTTTCCACATATCCCATTTACTCAGTTTTCTTTGCGATATTTGTTTTTTTCTACTTATTTTTAATGCGTTTTGTATGTTAAAAATCAATTTTGTTTTTACATCATATCATGGGAGTCCCCTGTCGGAATGGTAGAGAGAACAGAGCGAAAGACTTTTCTATCTCGACATTCTTAGCCTTCTCCACATTCATACATTTTTTCATACAACTTCTACGATTTCTCAGACTTTTTACTAGGTTTTCTTGTTTAAAAATATCATAAACTAGATCCAACTATACTTTCCTTTGTATTCATCTCACGTGCCTTTCACTCACATTTGCACTATATACTTGTTTTGATAGTCTTGCTTCTTACATTCGTTCCACATACCCAAGCCATTTCTCTGTGCAAATTGTGTTTAAAAAAATATTCTTCCCAGGCAGTTTTTTTTCTTTGCATATTCGTCCCCACTTGTCCTTTCACAGCTTCCCTGTTGATCTTGGAATCGTTTTTGCTTGCTTTTTTTCATTCGTTTTTTAATGCGTTATGTAAGTAGTAAGTCGTCTCTACTTCCCCCAAAAGGGACATGGCATTATGGTTTTGGAATGATGTAATTAAACCAAAATCAATTTAATTGTATATATGTAGTAGTTAGGTTGAAAAGTTTATGGCCCACAATAAAAAGGGGACATTATAAATGTTTTTCAATATAGCCACCGCGTTGTTTAATAGATTTTTGAAACGATGAATGAATTTTAAATACACCTGCGAAAATGTTTTAAAGTTTCTGAAGAAGGTGCTTCTGCTGGTCTACCTTAACGAGGGTGCATACATACCATTATACCATTTACCGATAGGGGTAGGCAGAGAGGACAGAGTACCATACTTTCCTATCTCGACATACATCCTTTGCTTTTTCCACATTCATATAATTTCAAGGATTTCTACGTCATCTTCAATAATATAATATATAACTTAGCTATGAACTTTTATTTCTATAAAATTTTCTAAAGGGGACATTTTGGTTATTCCAAATCTTTTGATATGTGATAAAATTGTAACAATCTGTACTTGTACCGACATTACGATAAAATTGTTACAACTTGCACCTGTACCGACATTACGATAAAATAAAATAAATACTGATATATTGTAAAAATGAAAATATAAATGTTCCCACATTTATAATATCACGCCATTTACCTCTAAGGATAGACATAAATCATAGAACTCTCCGATCATAACATACTTTTTTTGCTTCCTGCACATTCATACATCTTCTTATACACGTTTTATTTATATTACTTCTAACCTTCACTCCTGTTAAAATTTAACTCACTCGGTCCAAGTTTATTTTACTCTGTAGTCTTCTACCCTAAACCTCACCCCCACCCCACCCATGCTTATGTTTTAATCTTTCGACACCCATTTGTTGAACATGTCCAACTCAACATTTGTTGAACATGTCCAACTCAACATTTGTTGAACATGTCCAACTCAACTTAAAATATTCTTTTCACACAATTAAACACATAAGTCTTCAGCTCACATAAATCCTTTATAATTACATTTAATTTATTTGACATTCCACAAATTCTTTCAAGACACACTTTTTCTCCGCATTTCTCGACTCGTTTTATAAAGTTTCCACTTCCGTGTTTTACTCTCGTACATTGCATATTAAATCGTTGTTATGAATATTTTTTTGCAGATCGTAATAGTACGTAGTTTGAGTATGTGGTTCGAGTCCTTAATTCTAAATACTAAATCTTAACATTTTTGTTTAATGAAGAAATTAGTTTTTCAAGTTAAATTTCGTATATTTGTCGTAGATTCTTTAAAAAAAATTGTGTCTTTGGTTACATTTGCTCACATTAAGGTTTGAAGCATATGAGATTTGACTCTGAATACAAATAACGAAATTTTAAGGTATAAAATTAGTATTAAGGCTGAACTATGAATTAAGGTATGTGCCTTTCTGTGACCCATTTGTTTTCTATTACAATTCGCTTTAATTTCCGATTGCAAATCATTTATGAAAAACATAAGCCCTTTTCTTAAAATATACGAGTATATTTGGAGTCTTAAAACTAGACGTTATTTCGTAGAAATACAAGTTTTTCAGTAAAACTATACTCGTAATTTTACCATTTTCCTCAACTACTGCCATCTATTTATTTATGGAAAAAGGGAAAATCCCCTTTTGTGGTTCGCGTCTGGGGTGTCGGAAATGCGAGGAGAGTGTCGCGGGGTGCGGAGCCTTCCTCCCCGTAATGAGGATAATTGATTGCCGCTCCCTTCCCGAGAGGGCGGCGCAAAGTTGCAACTTTACAACACATACGAATTAATCGTGATATAATCCTGTGAGTTAATTCCAACAATTTATATATATTTGACAAATATTAGGACATTTTAAGTTATCCTTTGCTTGAATGATTCGCTAAGAAACTTAACCTTTGAGATAAAGAAAACCTTGTTTCTGAACAAAAAATAATTTATTATTTTATTTATAGCTAGGGCATTAACATTGTGGACATTTAAAGACATTGTAATTTGTTTTTATTAAACACTGTTTATTCCACTTTTTGTAACGGTATAACCCTACCGGTTTCAAGGCTTTCACTTAATCTTCAGGGGAGCACAAACAACACTGAATTCTGTTCGAATTCTAAATACATTAAATTATTATTGTGACATTCTTCAATTAATTTAAATTGGTGATTCAGACATTCTAGAACGTGTCCGGGAGAGACTATTGTTTTCAGGCCCAATAATCGCAATAAAGGCAATTAGTTGTTAATGGTAGTCCAGCTGCGTCTCTCACTTGGTCAAAACAATGCGTTGGGATTTTATCAACCTATAAGTTGAACCAACCTGCCTTTGGAAATGCCGGTAGGTAGAGCAATCACACATTTTAACCGTGTGTCTTCATATAGACATGTTTTATGTGTCACTCGGCTCCTTCATGAAAAAGCTTTTAAATTTAGTGTCATACTTGAAATAGTTTTTTAAAATTATTTAATATGGTTTGTTTTTTATTATTTAACATAGTATGATAGTCTTGTTTGTGCTCCCTTGATGATGAGGTGAAATCCTTGAAACCGGTAGGGTTATACCATTACAAAAAGTAGAATAAACAGGGTTTGATGAAACAAATTACAAAGAATTAATTTAAAACTAATTTAAAATATTTATAAATTTTATTGTTCTACGAAATACAATAAGGTCATTTTTTTCCTTTTTTTACAACAAAATTAAGAAGAAAATTAAATAGATTCCAGTATTTTTTTTTCTATCAGTAATACATTCATACCATTATGCTATTTCCCTGTCGGGTTAGACAGAGAGGAAAGAGTACCAGACTTTCATATTTCGACACACATCCTTCGCCTCTTACACACTGCTTTTTTTATCATGGAGAATCATTATTTTAAGGATTTAAATTAACTTAAAAGAACAGATTTCCATGCTGGGGTAAACAAACAGAACAGATCATCAGATGTTTTCTCAATCGACACACATATATTTTACTTCTTCCACATCCATACACCTTTTCGTATAGCTCCTACCACTTCTCTTACTTCTGAAATTTCCTTCATTCAAAATATCATTTGATTAATCCAACCATACTTCCCTTGGTCTTTCTCTACTACGTTTTCCACTCAGATTGGCGCTGTTAATTTGTTTTGGTGTCTTTCTTCGTTCATTTGTTATAAATACCCACACTATCTCAGGGAGCTTTTCTACGTTTCACTCAATACATTAGTATTTAGTTCATATTCATTCCTAATCATTTCGTTCAGTATTCTGTCGTACATTTTCACCCCGTTCATTCTTCTTAGTAGACGCATTTCTTCAGATGCCCTTTTTTCACATCAACATTTCTCTCCTATGCTTTAAAAATAAATACCAATATCAAAACAAATTTCTACTACGCATCGAAACATTTATGTAGATTTTGTTTGTAACGTAAAAACTCCCGACAAAATTTCACAACTGTATTTATTTATATAATCACATATATTTTGTACATAAAAGCTCGCATTTAACGCAAAAGTTTTACCTGTTTTAATTATTTACTGAAAGTATATTACAAGCACTGAATACAACTTAAAATACACCAAACAATATACTTGTTTGTAAATCAAATGATCGTTTTTTTAACAAAAAAAAATATTCAGTAAAAATATGTACAAAACGCAATTGGGTCTGTAAAAATACGCAAACCGTCATAATTGAAAGATTTATCGATCGATAAATGTATGTTTCAATTAATAATTTACAACAAACTCATTGAAAAAAAAAATACCAACAGACATATAAATGTGACCTTTTAGCTTGATGTTAATTTTTGTATCACATATCACACCTGTCACTACTCGGTGCTGAAGATTTTTTGCCTAGATATCGATTTCTGTCTTAACACACGCCACCCGTATCTCTTACACAAGAGACATACCGTACCGGGTCACACGACTAAACAGGGCGGAAGCTCTATCACAATATATCGCCCTATTCAATCTATTTGGAATAGTTAATTTATTAAATGAAGAAGAAAATCGGCTCTATAGTTCTATTCCCCTCCGAAGGAACATCTCTCAAACACAAATTGGAAATACACGATGAAGACACCCCCTTAAAGGAATTGAATACAAATAGACAAAGTTTGAAATCAATCCGTTCGCGACACTTCAGACAATGTAGACTTTTACGTGCTAACTTATGTGACATTATTTCTGTGGCGTTATGGCAGAAGTTGATATGCCCGTTTTTTTGTCATTTTGTGTTTATTCTCCCAATTTATAGAAAATATTTCTCAGTATGTTGTGGCAAAACTTGGTGTGTCAGCCATTATCCAAACAAAATATATATCGTTTGGAAAAACTTAATAAATGCTTTTTTGTACTGATTTTAACAGCTTATTAAAGTTAATATTGCTTCTTCTGTAAACTAAGGTAAAACAGATATATCAACTTCTGCCGTAACGCCACATATTTATTTCTTCCATACCATTCCATTAGTATAGCAGCTGCATTGAAAACAGACTGGTGTCTAAGTTTAAGAGAACAGAGAGATAATTATTTTGTGCTGTACCCTAAAAAAAATCGCGAATCGGGCAGACTAGAATAAGTAGAATTATAATAATCTTGACGCAAACAACAAATTAATTGATAAAAGTTTTTATTTCCTTTATTGAAAAACGTTTTATGGAAATTTAATAAAAATGTGTCATAAAATTTAAAAATAACAAAGTATATTACAATATTTATAGCTAAGGTTTTATCAAACTCTGTTTATTTCACTTTTTGTAACGGTATAACCCTAACGGTTTCAAGGCTTTCACCCCATCATCGGGGAAGCAAAAACAAGACTCAGTCTGATGAAGTGAAAATGATGATGATGATGAAGTTACAACAAATGGAATAAACAGTGTTTGATAAAACAAATAACAAAATAATAAATCTTTTAATGAAAAAAAGATTAAATTGTTTACAATTTTAATCAATTATGCACGAGTATATGTTATGACTCAAAAAATAAAACTTTTAGTAACTCATACAAAACAAAAATACTCAAGCGTATATATTATAATATAAAAATGTGTGTAGAGCACGCGTATATATTATAATTTTAAAATGTGTGTAGAGCACGCGTATATATTATAATTTTAAAATGTGTGTAGAGCACGCGTATATATTATAATATAAAAATGTGTGTAGAGCACGTGTCTAAGCATACAGTTTTTTATTCGTATGGTGCCCTGAATATGCCCCAATTGGTAATGTGGACATATTGAAGAGCATGACTGGAAGACAACATTATCTTCGTACGCATTAATCGAGTGTTCGTATTTAGGATCACTGGAGTTGGCCTTGAACTTCGAACTCGTCATCGCACGTGTTGGAAATACTAGCACACGTGAATAGGTAAGGAAGTGTCGTCAGCAAACGAACTAATATACCGAACTGATACCCCAATTTTGTTATTTTTTCACGTACCATTAAGAATCGAACTCGAAACCCTCAAATAGTAGTCTTGTGTCTTAACAACCAGACCATGAAAGTTGTTATACTATAATATGATATAATATTTATTTACTTCATCCAATGAAATGAAAGCCGATAAAATATAAATTTTATGGAATATAGTATAATGTGTAGAGGGCATTACACCTTTTCTGTTTCAAGTACAGTTTATATTAAAATTTATTATGTCTGAGAAAAAGTTTGGTTCAATAAATCTCCATTTTCCCCTCATTCACTTAAAAAACGTAGAGTATACGAGATTCAACTGTTGTAGGAGAAAATTCATAAATTAAAATGAAAAATTGATAACAAATCGTAGAGCTTTAAGGGAAGTGGAGAGTATAAAATGTTGAGGAATTATTCTGGATTTAAAAAAAAAATATTATATTACTGAATTGATAATTAAAATGGTTTTTTGGTTCTTTTTCTTGGTCGTTACCTCTTTTTTAAGGATTGTTAATGTCACGGTCATATACCAATGTAACTAAATATGTTTTTCTTAACATATTCAGATGTTGGGAAATACCTAATCTTATGGCCGCAACCCCAATCTTCCCAACCGTTATATACGAGTATTTATTTAGTAATACTTTTAATCTGTCAATAATACTGGGTATGAATCCCGTATTGAAGCACCCTTGAGGTGATCTGTCCTTTAAACAGCGCCATAAATTGTTATTTTATTATTATTATTACAATATTACTCTCCTGAATTCCATGGTTGGGGCTGCAACTATAGCACGTGCTTATATACCTGTGCAAGTGTAGTTCCCTTGACACGTGTGGTAGTATTTGAATTACAAACGACGGCGAACTGCAAGTTACGTGCATTAACCCGAAGTCTCGACTATTGGGGTCGAAGACAATATTGTCTCGCGTCAATTCTTCCATCATCCATAGATAGCTTACCGTTTAGTATCAGATAGCCAATTGTTTGTTGAATAGGTTTTATGATAAAATTACTTTTTGCCTAGTTGATCTGATTTTAATCTGAATTTCGTTTGGATACCATGAACGATATTAACTGAAGTCCGTGAAATGCCTAGCAACGCTTCATGTCACTCACTATTCGGGCTATAACCAGTGTATATACAAGTTGACCACCTCCCTAGCTGCTGTCCTCTTGCTCCACTGACTATATTTTCCTTCTGTCCCAGCCGCTCTGCTGTTGGATCAGCCCCGGGAATGGGGTGCTGCAGGACGATACCTGGTCCGCAAGCAGCGGAGGCACGCGGGCCGAGCCACCTTCCAGGGGCAGGTGTACAACTTCCTCGAGAGACCTGTGGGATGGCGATGCTTCGTGTATCACTTCACCGTGTGAGTAGAATTTAACAGAATTTTCATTTAACGTTACTTTATTTTTATCTGAATTCATATTTTTTTACTGTGTTATATTTTTGTTTTAACTGTTAACCATTTAATAAATTGTTTAATATATACCATCTGATGGGAGAGCTTTCATATCAAGAAGACAACATGGAGGAGGAAAGTTACTTGAAATAATAAATAATTATTTATTCATAGGAAAAAAGGTTAAATAAACAAATAAGCACGTGATCAAGTCTACATACTGAGAGAAAATAGTTAAAATTAAAAGCAAAATTAACTTAGATTAAATAAACTAGAGTGATGAAAAGTAACAAAAATGAACTGTGCTGTTTTCTTACCGGAAGAGAGGTTCTATAATGAACTGTGCTGTTTCCTTACCGGAAGAGAGGTTCTATAAAACTCAAGTAAAAACTTACAAAAAATAACTTTTACATAATCTAAACTGGGTCTTTTAAATTTGATATTTAAGTTTTAATTTTCTTCGGTTCGATAAACATGATTTTTTTCTTACTTTGAAAAAGACTCAATTTGTTTTTAAGATATTTAATTGTATTTTTACGAGTATGTTTAAAAATTTAACTCTGCGAAAATCAAAGGAAGCGTTTTTGCGGTGAATAATAAATAATTATAAAACAAAATAACCTCTGCGATATTTTGGCTTTTTCAAAAATATTAACACTATCCCTACTTCCTGTTGATACGGAGGAACATATTCATTTTTATAAAGTTACCACATCCCTACTCCCTGCTGATACGGAGGAATATATTCAATATTATAAAGTTACCACATCCCTACTCCCTGCTGATACGGAGGAATATATTCAATATTATAAAGTTACCACATCCCTACTCCTTGCTGATACGGAGGAACATGTTCAATTTTATAAAGTTATCCCATCCCTGCTGATACGGAGGAATATATTCAATATTATAAAGTTATCCCATCCCTACTCCCTGCTGATACGGAGGAACATATTCAATATTATAAAGTTACCACATCCCTACTCCCTGCTGATACGGAGGAACATATTCAATATTATAAAGTTACCACATCCCTACTCCCTGCTGATACGGAGGAACATATACAATATTATAAAGTTACCACATTTGTTTGAAAATGATTAAAAAAAAACAATTAGAAACGTTATACTTTAAAAATATGTTTTTTTATAAGATTTATAAAACTGCATTACATTACGAAAACTCATTTGTCAAAACACATTTATTTGTCGTTTTATTTTAAAATGGGTGAATAACCCAGGAGAGAATGAGGGTTTTTAAAATTTGGTATCGCTTTTATTGTTACAAAATCGATGTATTTTTTAATGATATTCTTTTTTTCGTCTTGTATTTTATTTCAATAATGTTTTAACTACACATTTGATGTATTTTAGAAATAAAAAAATAATATATCGTAAGTGTATAACTAACAATAAACATAATTCCTCTTTAATAACCCGTAACTTGTTAACACGATAAATCAGAACTCTTTTTAATAACTCATAACTCGTTAATATAAATCAAAACTCTTTTTAATAACTAAGAACTTTGTTTAAATTTTCATTGACGTACGTCATCCGGACGAAAAAATAAAATTTCCCATAGATTTATGGTCTCGTAATATATTCAAATACTGCAATAAAATTCTTTAATATCCGTTTGACATAAACAATGCAGTATATAACTACGTAAGTATATGAAGATTTACATTTTTGCGACATACTCATATATTTTATTGTTTAATTCGATTTAGTTTATAATGAAACAAGTATAAAAAATAAAAGCAAACTTCAAATAAACAATAATTAATCTAATTTCTTTTAATAAATACGAATTAAATGTTAAACACCATATTACAAAAAAATATGTTATGACCTTTAGTTAAAACGTGTTTTTAAATATAAAAAGATTACTACCAATTAACACAATTGAATTTTTTCTTAATTTGATATTGCATTGAATTTTTCTTTACTTGATTTTGTGTTTAAGTTTTTTCAATTTGATATTGATGACCTCCGTGGCATTGGTCTCCGCTTATCTCCCAGCCTGAATTTTGCGGGTTCAAATTCCGCTGAAACCCAGATTTTTTTAAGAAGGATTCCTATCTGGGTTTTACTTAAGGCCATTTGAACATCTTTCTGGTTGGTTGAAAGAGACTAAGACAATACGCCCGCCAGGTTGTACTCTAGACAACGAAAGTGTAATAAAATATTGCTTTTTTTTTTTAAATTTGATATTGTGTTTAAATTTTCTTAATTCGATATTGTGTTTAGATTTTGTGTATAAATGTCCTTAATTCCATATTGTGTTTAGATTTTGTTAATTCGATATTGTGTGTAAATGTTCTTAATTCCATATCGTGTTTAAATTTTGTTAATTCGATATTGTGTGTAAATTTTCTTAATTCGATATTGTGTTTAAAATTTCTTAATTTGATTTTGTGTTTAAATTTGTTTTTGCGTTTAATTTTAGTGATTATTTTCTTTGCTTGAAGATTTTGATTTCCTTCAGCATTCTACGCAACGCTTCCATTTCTACTGCATTTATTTTCTACGTTTCTACCGCAATCCAAATGTCGCTTGTATTTCAATAGAAGAAGCAAGCTTTGCTTCTCTCGAAATGCTCCATAATTATTTAAACTCGTCTAAATATTGTTTTTTTTCTTCAAATAAATTCCATTTGTTATATTGACTGTCACAAAATTGCATTTTTAGATTTAACAGTAATAGTAATCATCATATATTGTAGGTGGGTTGCTTTAAATGAAAATTTGTTAAAAATATGTTTGTAAATTTATTTTCAAAGATTTATTATAAAATAAGAATGAGTTAACTTTTATAAAATTTTAAAAAAATTCCGTGTATCTGCTTTATCTCATGCAACATGCTCGTCAACCATATACCGCTTCACAAAAACCGTTTAAAATTGAATTTTTCGTGAAACATTCATTTTCTCAACTTGCAACACTCTAAAAAGCCATCTGCAGCGAAGGCGTCAGTTCCCACGTCAGCCGAAAGCTTTCTGGCGTCAGTTCACGTCAGCTTGCGTCAGCTCGTGTCACGACATTGCATTATGAACTCGTTTCAGCCTGTCGATGTTGCGTGAACTGAATTTAAACTTTCAACATCTCCGACACGTTAGTTCGGTATTTTGACATTGATATCATATTTTAGGGAAATTGACTTGCTTTGTTAAAATTGCTTGATATAGTTTAAATTGCCGAGGTGAACAAGAAGTTGCCGACATGATTTTGATCGACATTCAGTAAATTATTATGGAAGTTGTTTTGACTTTAATTATATTACTTTATCGTTTCCAATTTTCTGAATTAGCGTAACGACTTGTTGTTTAGTAAAACAAATTAATACATTCGTTTCTTCATCATCATGAATGTCACGCTGTTTTGTATTATACTGTCGTTGTATACAGTAAAATACAGAGGATTTTTTAATTATGAAGTAATCATTTTCAACCAACCGGAAACATTTTGTTTTTTTATTAATTCTCGCATTCTGGCGAGAATTGAACTCGCGCCTGCGGGTTGGAAAACAGACGTCGTAACATCTAGGCTACATATAAAAAACAAGAATTTTTAAATTGAAAATTTAGATTTTCAATTGGAGAATTTGAGATGCAACTGGTAATGATAACAATAAAAGGACATTTTACGTAGTGCTGTTTAGAGAGCAAACCCTCCTCAAGGACGATTAGAAAGCAGACTCTCCTCAAGGACGTTTAGAGAGCGAACTCTCCTCAAGGACGTTTAGAGAGCGAACTCTCCTCAAGGACGTTTAGAGAGCGAACTCTCCTCAAGGACGCTCTTACTCTGGATTCGAACCCACTATAATTGACACATGTTGATATAAAAAATCATATAAAGAGGCCTTAAGTGAAAATTAGACGGGAACCTTTTAAAAAAATCGGATACTAACGGAAACCGAATCCACAATCAACTGGTATTTGTTTCAACTTGGGTTGTAAGTTGTATAGTCTTAATCTCATTTCTTTAAACATAAAAAAATATCTCATATATTCGAAAGTTTTCACGTTTGTTTTCTTGTTCCTTAGTGGTAAACATATACATCAGGATCTTGTTCCTTAGTGGTAAATACATACATCAGGATTTGAGCTCTAATGCCTTTGAAATGTAGACTATTATTTAAGCTAACTTACGGTTACAACTTCGAAAAACCATTACTTAAATTACATTATATTATTATTCCATTACTTAAATTAATCTCCGCTACACGTGTTTTTACCTCCTATTCTGGGGATCTGCATTCCGCCATTCGGGACAAGAGATAGAAATACTTGTACTAGAGATTGATGTAATTAGTGGAATAACAAGTTTACGTATTCTTAAATATTCTATGGATAAAAATACCGTTTAATTTCATATAAGCTCCGATATGAGGCGCGCGATGCAGTATTTTCTCCATTTTTGATAAGCTGGAAATCTGCGAATAAAGTTGTCAAGAATCTAGAGAAATATTATCTTTTGTGATATATGAATGCACGAGTCTATATGTTATATATGCAGAATATAAATAACCTACAATATTTGTTTTTGTTTATATCGAATAAATATACCTCAAGCCCACATACTCCTATGCAACAACTATACCAGTTAAATTAGTATTTTTTGTGGTTTAGTTTCGAATTGAAAAAATAAAGTTCCATTCAAGTTTATACAAAGCAGCGTGATGTTTCCTCGACTATCTCAGAACAGGTGAATTGTGAATTGGTTCCTTTTTATATAATAAAGTCAATAATGTAGTGTGCTAAGCTGACGTCATAACACTCCCGGAAGTGGAAGTCTTCAATCAAATCGCTTCAGCCGCTACGGTGGGAATCTAAATATATTAAATTTAACTTCTCAGATATACATACTCAAATCTATCCAGATATACATATACATGAATAATACGATAATAAATACATATTTCTAATTTATTTCAACGGTCTAATGACGTTTTTGTTACAAAATATTGAAAAATAATAAATAAAAATTAACATTGACGTGTAAGCAGTGTTATGCAATAGAAAAAAAACTAACACGACTACGCAAACACACCTACACAATTCAATCAATTTATTGCGGGAAGAATAACTTCATCACTTTACTCATCTTAGTAATCAAAGTTACATGAAAATTCATGCAATGCCCATATTTATTGCATAATTTGTGCAGTCCTGCTATGCATGCAAAAGTATTACAAATAATTAGTAGCAACCATTTTACTATGGAACATAACACTTGGCCGGGTGGGCTTACACGAAACGTGTAACGTAACAAGCTGACATAGTTCCGAACTATTAAACCACGAGCTGGCAACCTAAAATAATGTAACTTTGAAATATTTTTTTCCATCTTAAAATGTTGTAAGACTCATCATTCCTAATTCATAGTCCAACTTAGTTATTGGGATCTGTAGTTTACAGTTTATATATCGTAAAAACTTCTACTGTATACATTATTTTTTTCAATATGAACATCGTAGTGGGGATATTACCGAACTACGAGCATAATCCAAAATTGTTCTTAATAAAGAATTATACAACATTATAAATGATTTCAGCTTAGAAAGTTACATAAGACTCGCTCCGTCCTTGGTATGCTTTAAGAAGCGACTGAAAACGCTCCTAATTCTAGTCAGTAAAATAAGGTGTTTCATTCCTGATTTTTCTTTTCCTCTCCTCTCCACCATCTCTTCTTTTTATTTTTATTGATGATATTTCACTTTATATGAAAAATAATGTTCGGGTGATTGTCCGTCTTTGTGGGTTTTGTGGGCATATGCTCACGTATGTGTTTATAGATTTTGTGGTGATGGATACTCATTTGAATGATTTATGTGACCATGTAACTTGCTTCATTTACTTTTGTCTGGTTGGCTGGAAGAGATTGTCGCCCGGCAATAAACCTGCCAGATTGTATTTGCAATAAAAGTGTTAAATAAATGAATAAATAAAGTCCTTACCAAGTCTCAGAATGAAGCGCAGTCTAGACAATGCTCCAGATGTTATATGAAGTCACGAACCTGCAAAATAATTATGTAGTAAAAAAATATTATGAGAACAATCTTGAAACCGTTCGTTCTTGAATATATACTATATCGTTATCGTTCTTGAATATATACTATATAATTCAAGAATGATAACGATATATATCATATCGTTCTTGAATATATACTATATAAGACTTCTTATAATCACATAATTCTAAACTGTGTGATCCTGTTTCCACAGAACCACTAAAACTATCAAATCTATTGTACCAATGAAGTCACCTGTAAGTTATTGTATAACACCTTCATTGTATACATATACAGTAGAACCTTAAGGATGTTAAAAAGAATTGAAACGAAAACTAGACTGAAATCCTTTGTAAAAACATCTTGGTTCCAACTGAAATTAAACGCGCATCTTCCGGGTTTGATGTCTTAACAAGTAGGTCACAGAAGTCAAGTTATGTTGCATGGATGCAAATAAATGGATTTATAGACATTCAACATTCACATTGGATGGTTCATACGATCTGTTTATGTATTGCCCATATGATTTTTTTATATATTTATGATATTAAAAGAAATTGGGATGCGTATACGCATGATTTGTAACATCGCACGCTAAATGCAAGACTAACATAAGTCACGACATAGCAAAGCTTCATTATAATTACGTTTTAAATAGTTCTGCGATCAAAAGTATATATGGAAACAGATTAATCGTGTAGCGTCGTTTTGTAAAAAAAATGTAAACACGCTTATAAGCTGCCTTTTATATATATTAATATATAAAAGGCAGCTTATAAGCGTGTTTAAGTCAAAATATAATACACTTACATAAAATCAAGTCGTTTCCCTGCACCTTTATTATAATTATGCCTTTTTGAAATTTTTCAGTTAGTTTCATATATTTTATTTGAAAGAACACTTACGGGAAATCAATAAATATTTTCACGCAAAACATATCGTTTCTAAGTGATACCAATGGTTAAAATTCCGATTAGCGGTGTTCATTTCATGCTCTGTCCCGTCATGTAAACAGGTCAGTGAAAATGTTACAAATTATTTATAATATTCGGAAAAAAAATAATACACTGATTCCTCAGTGTATTATTTTTTCTTCAGCCACTATCGTTGAACTAAATATGCCCAACTCTTAATAATGTTACTATGGAAATATAACAACTTAATTTACACCTTTTACATTAAATAAAGGTTGTCCTCAGTAAGATACAGGCAAAAGCTTAGTTTACTGGGGAAACGACAAATTAAAGGGAACAAACCGTTCATAAAAATATACGTTCCCACTTCTTCTTCCTCCCAGTGTCATGTCAGGTCCCCCCAACGTTGAATATCACCTGAGAGTAGACATCTTTGTCCCCGGCAGCCCGAAAAAGATCCCCGACGCTCCTTATACAAGTCTAATCACGTATATTGCGGAGCCAGGAGATTTGCCTTCTGCCAACACCTCTTTGACCCTCTATTTTGCCTTGGATGATCGGGTGCAGTAATTTGTACTTTGCTCCTCTAAGTACGTGCCCACATTCAAGTTTTAAAATAAATGATGTATTTATGAAATTTCTTGTTATGTGTAAATAAATACAAAAAATATGTGTAAATAAATACCATTACGTCATTTCTCTGTCGAGGTAGGCAGAATGCCATACTATTTTATCTCGACACACATCCATAAACCTTCTCATACAACTTCTACGATTTCTTTGACTTTCTATGTTTCCTTCTTTCAGAATCGTATTAACTTGATTCAATCATACTATCCTTGGTCTTTCTTTCACAAAACTAAATAAAGTGAACTAAAACAATTAAAACTCATACGAAATATAAATTATACATTTTGATTTCATTTTATATTTTTCGACCTGATGGATCGACTAGCATTTAGTCCCGATATTCGGACAATGAAACATATGTTGTGACTCCTGTACGGTACTCGTATATCCCCAATACATGCAATGTTACTTTCGTTTAAGAAACCCCCCATATCTGCACGTTCATCTAGCATCCAGTCCCCTCTCTTTGGATTGTATTCAGGGCTCTTGAACCAGGCCTAAGCAGTCGATATTCAGCGGCCATAGTTTCCAAAAGCTCTATCTAGCTAGTCGTTAGATGCTTTTTTTCTTTCCATTTTAGAGAACGCGCTTTATGCGACGGAATCGTCAATCCTTGGGCTCTCTTCATGAAACTATCGCTGGATTAACATTTTTATATTGCTGCCTGGTGACCATATAAGAGGTCTTGAGGAGAGTTTATTCTGTAAACGGCGGTATATAATTTTTTTTTTTACTTTAATTATTATCTTGGATCCTTAACTTTCTTTATTATTTCTTGTCGTAACAGAATATGTCAATACGTAAATATCGCAGCTATAAAAATAATTTTTAAAAAGTATCAACTTATTTTTTCATATGTATCTGTCCTCAGTAATTTATATATAGGCAAAAGTCAAGTTTACTTGTTTCACGACCAATGACAGGCAACAATCCCGGACCCATATAATTTGAGTGTCCACTTGATATTTGCGTTTTAATATCTTTTTCTTCATATTCTATGTAAACTTATTAGAGATAAAATAAAATTGGTATCTTATAAATATATTTGTAATTTTTTTCTTATATTGTTAAATTAAGGTTTTCACAACTGTTGTACATTCGTATATAATAAATTAAATGGTACACTTTGAAAAAAATATGCCGATTTTGTTTCGGCTAAACGTTGAATTAAGGGGCAAAATATCTTTTCAATATTAGGATTCGTTTATGTCTATTAAAAAATATAATATTAGAAAAATTTCGACTTGGGACAGTCTTGTATTAAAGGTGTGATTTATTTGATGAGTATTAGTTATTCAGTAATACCTGTATTATAGTGTTTCTTAAACTTAGCGTAACATGAATATGTTTTCCCAGCCACATATTTAAAAATACTGTTCTTTATTTTCGTTCAAATAAAAAAAAAACACGATTTGAGAAACTCCTCCATGTTCAAGGATCGATAACGCTACATTTGAATATGGTGTTGCCACCAGTCCCCGGAGCAGGAGGGGTCGTGCTATAGTCAGGACGGAAGCTTCAACTGTCAATATCCGACAGCTTTCATGAAAGCTTCCGATTTGTTCTGCTGAGTCATTCAGTAAATTAACTCGTTTCAAGATTGCCGCATTAAAGTCAAATATAACATTGTTTATAAGTAGAATTAAAAAAGGAATTTAGGGATAGTTTTAACACATTGAAAGAAAGAGCTAAAAACGATTTTATAAAACAAACATCTTAAATGAATAGAGAATGATAAAAGACAGATGAAAAATGGAAAAGAGTAGTAAATAAATTAGTAATACGTATATGTATAGCAATATAGTTTGTAAATATACAATATATTATATATTGAGACAATGGAAACATTATTTTAAGAGTGATAAGCTATAAAAAGTTCTCGTTTCATCTAATAATATCCTCACAATTGAGAAACACTCCCACCAATGATAGCTTCGTAAGTTATGCAATCGAGGACTTGTCTTTTAAGCACAAATTTTCAAATAAAAAAATATGTAGGTCACATTTGTTATGCACATTTTCAATTATTGTTCACATATGAGACTTGAGCTTTCTTTAATTTTTAAAAATGAACCGGCTGGCAAAAGATTTTTACTATTTTTTTAAACAATATATGCATCATCTGACTATATACAAAAAAGCTTGTTTCACATTTTTTTAAATTTTATTCTATAAAAGAACATTAAAAATGTTTTATGATTATGTTAAGTCAGAGCAAACTGAACTTTTTATAATTGAGTCGGTGCAGGGCGAACTTTTAACCATCGAGGCGCAGAACATCTTGTTTCGCTCAGTAGAATAAGGGCTTCTAAAATAATGTAAATGAAATTAAATCAGCTGCAATGGGAAACCATCTTAAATATTTTCCCAGTTTAATGTCCGATTTGCACCGCCTCGATTTTCTCTTTATAATGAATCGAGTTTCACGAATTTGCATTGCAGAGGCAATATTTTGATGGTTCCTCGTAAATAATAACAGTCTAGAAACACTTCGGTCAACAAGAAACTTCCAGCGCCACTTTAATGGGCAATAAATCTCCCGCGACCAGGCCCTGGGGCACAGCGGCGCAGGACCAGTATTTATGCTACGCTAATTATTGCCCTTCAGGATCGTGTCCCTCCGCTTTTGGCGATAAAAAATTTGCGACGGCAACTTTTAATGAACGCGAAACTTTTTACTGCTATATTAAAATTTCCCGATTCCTATAAATGACGCATGAAACAAATAAAATATTGTTTTCGTGACTTTAAAAAATATTGACTGATAAAACATCGGAGCCTGAAGTGAAGGCTTAATCACACATTAGAGCTTGATGTGAAGGCCTCATCACAAATCGGAGTATGAAGGGAAGGCTTAATCACAAATCGGAGTCTGAAGTGAAGGCTTAATCACGAAAGGTTTTCTTTATAATACGAGCATACATGCTATTACGCTATTTTCCTGTCGAAGTAGATAGAGCAAATAGAATGCCAGTTTTTTGTTTTTACTTTGGTTAAGTTGAGGTGGTCCAGTGGCAATATTTGAGGTTTGTATGTCATAGGTAGGGGTTGATAAGTGTTTTTGGATTGTACAGTGGTAGTGTCTTTTTTAGGTCTTCAATCGCTTGCGGCTCGTAGACGTACTTTGATCTTATATCATATTTATTTATAAAGTCTTGAATATTCTTGTAGACTCACCTGCGACTCTGAAACGTGATTCAAGTGTTCCCTCTTAAATGTATGCTTTGTTTAGAGCAGCTACATTTAGAGGAAATATCGGCTTTTATAACCCAGTAGTAAGAATGTGCCGAGTGTACAACGCTGTAGCTGACTTGAATGTGAACATATTTAGTTTAACACTGTCAGAGTTTTGGAGAATGGAGGCTGAATCGACTGAGGAACAAGTGCTATATTTTTTTCCACATATTATAAATATTAGGTAATATTTTCACTGATCTGCTGACGTGATGGAACTCTGCATGAGACGAACAATTGTAATTGAGATTTTTATCCTCGCTATTCTGATAAGTTATATGTTTTGTGTAATAAACTTCATGTTAGTGTTCTTTTAAATAAAAATTAAATGAAAATAAATAAATAATAAGAATAAACAGTATTTGGCCTCCCCCATTACTTCTAAGGAATATTCTGCCTTCATTATCAAAACATATCAGTAATTTGATTAAACTTTCCTTCATCTTCCTCTACCCCGTCTTACACTCACATAAGCTCTGTACATTTGTTTTGCAAGTTGCACTGTACATTTGTTTAGTAAGCTTATAAATGATAAACCATAATAAGTTAATAAGCAATAATAATAGATTTATAAGTATTGATACTATAAGAAAGTAGTTTTTTTAGTTATTCACCCTGCTGAGAGTGCTTTGTACTCTTTGTACGACGACCTCGGTGGCCTGGCTGGTAAGACGCATGTCTCCTTACCTGAAGGTAGCCGGTTCAAATCCCGCTTGAACCCAGTTTTTTTTAAAGTCAGTCTGATTTTCACTTAAGGCCTCTTTTACATCTTTCTGGTTAGTTGGAAGAGATTGCCACATGAAAATAAGCTCGCCAGGTTGAACTGTATACAATTAAAGTGTTATACAATGCATACAACAATATGATTAAGTTAAAGAAAGCAGAATTTTGAATTACTGTCGCTATCGGAAATATTTTTTTAAAATAAGGCTGAAATGTTTGGATTACTAAGGAACAAAATATGATACATTGGGGTGTTCTACTCTAGAGGCGTGAATTTCGGGCGTTTTTTCAGACTGAATAAAAAAAATTCCTATACATTATTTTCAGTTTGTTTATTAATGATTTGAGAATGAACAAAAAAAATTTTGATTTTTTTTTTTTTAATTCAAGATGTTATCAACTGTTATACTTTGTAAAAAAGGGGGTCAGCTGATTGACATGATTAGATCCTTTTTGTAAATTTGAAATAAAAATTATACACAGTTTCTTGATGAAAAATAATGTCGTTATAGTTGGTACCAAAGAGAAAAAAAATCGTAAAATGGCGGCTGTCTTAAAAAATGTTTAATTTTTTTTAGTTATAGTAATAGTAAAAGTAAAAAAAATAGTCTTGAATTTTCCAAGGAACGATATAAAAACATTTATCAAAGTTTAATGCTATATTTGAAGGCAATCGGTTGGATAAAACTTGATATTTTTTGTCGACCAGGTCGAAAAAGTAGTTTCGAGAAAAACGCGTTTAAAGCTTTGAGGTTATTATCCGAGTCATACCGGTGCGGCGTAATTGCTGCCTCATTTATAGCTATAACTTCGTAAATATTAAGAATTTTAAAATTTCCTTTTGATTAGATATTCTTCAAGGTCTAAAATGTAAGAATATGCAAAAAAACGAATTTATAAAATTTCTTGAGTAGAATACCCCCTTAAGAGAAAGGCTTCGAACAGGTAAACATACGAGTATGTTATTGGGTGTTTCCTCCTCCAAACTACACCCTCACATGGGTACACCGAGGAATTGAATTCTCGTCAAATGCAAATAGGTTTATAAACAATTATAAATACTGAATCTCCATTCCTGATAAAATATCAAACACAGGGATAGTCAGATCTCTCAATATAGTGTAATACTAATACATACATATTTTCATAGTAAAATTAAAACAAAACACAACGCAATGAAATTGTAAATTAGATTGCGGTATTAAATTCCACTGAACGAATTCCGCCAAGCGTAAGTAAATATGCACGCTTTTAATTTCCAATATTCACATCGCACAGTGAAGTTCGACAAAATTGTAATGTCGTGGATTTTTTAATGAACAAATGTTGTTTCACAGCACACAGTGCCTTGGAATGGTTATTCGTTTATTCGCTGTTTTTTGGTAACTAAATATTTTTTGCCAACATTGTGTGTTTGTATTGTATTATGTTTTTGTTGTTTACAAAATAGCATGCCGAATTTATTACTATGTGGTAATCTCATACAATCAATCAGCAAGATGATAGAGGCCTGATAGGAGGCGTGAGAACAAGACAAATGTATTGATTTTTAAAAATGGGTACTAACAACCTACGAAAGTACGATCATGTAACTTCATACCAGAAGGCATTGAACTGGTTGAATGTTAGAAATAGACTCCAAATTCACATACTGTCTATTGTATAATATTCTTAACTGTCCCGCCGCCTCCTCTTATCTCCCCGAAAATGTTCAGCGTCTTTCCAATCATGGATTAGTGCTACGCTCAAACAGATATTGTCTATTGGCCTTTCCAGTTCACCTTTCCTCTTTTTTTACGTCGTCCTTTACTGTCCCCGCAGTGAGACTCTGGAATCAGTTACAAACCAATAAAAGACTCGCTCCGTCCTTGGCATGCTTTAAGAAGCGACTGAAAAAACTCTTTATTTATAGTCAGTAAAATAACGTGTTTCATTCCTGATTTTTCTTTTCCTTTCCTCTCCACCTTTTATTTTGTCTTATATTGGTTTGTAACTGATTCAAGAGTCTCACTTCATAGACAGTTAAGGACGACGTAAAGAAAGAGGAGCGGTGAACTGGAAAGGCCAATAAACAATCTCTGTTTGAGCCTTGCGCTAATCCATGATTGGAAAGACACAGAACATTTTCTTGGAGATAAGAGGGGGTGGCGGGGCAGTTAAAGATGTTGTACAATAGAGACAGTATGTGAATTTGGCGTCTATTTCTAGCATTCAACAAGTGCAATGCCTTCTTGTATGAAGTTATATGAAGCTATATGTGTGTTACCAGCTAGACCACGAAGGTGCCGTTTACCTTTTCAATGCATCTTTGTTTATACACTTTGTCACTTTCCTGTTGGGGTAGGCATAGAAAACAGCGTGACTAAATTTCCTTTCACGACATACATATTTCGCTCCTTCCAGACCCATACATCTTCTCATCCATCTCCTTCGATTTCTCTGTCTTTAAAACTTATTTTCTGTCACAATAACCCTTAATATTTTAACACCACAAAAACGATGACCTACGTGGCTTACTAGAAAGCACATGAACTTTTGCAGGTCAACAACTCTTAAATATATTATATCATTATAATTTGAATGGTTCATTTTTTATGTAGTGCAAAGCAATATAGACTAAACAAGCATTTCCTGCTATGTCAAATAATTCAATTATTTGGAAAAACTAGTGTTTCTTAACCTTTCTGAACTGTGACCTAGATTAGGGTTATAATTTGGTTTCGTAACGTAAGTAAATAAAATAACAATTCACTTAATTTTATATTTTAATAATCATCATGCTGTCGTGTAGCTCATTACCGAACATCTTGACTCCCACGATAGTCATTGACGACTCGTCTCCATTCACTCCTCAACTCCGCAGTTCAAAGAGCAGTGGTTAAGGGTAGTACTCCTGGTCAGTCTAACGCATTGGGATTCTTTCTTCTGTGTTCTTAGTAATATGATCCTTGGCTTTAAAAAAGTTATCAATGCATATCAAATATTAGTGTTATACTCGCATTATATAGGCTGTGTTTTAGGGCATATTTAAGTACCAGTCTTTTAGGCAATTTATTTTTTATAATACTTAGAATTGTAGAAGAAACCCTGACTTTCCTGAAACCCTGAATGTTCGTTTATAAATGTTGGCTTTTTACTTTATACGAGTATGTTCAAGCAAAAGTCACCCAAAGAATTGGTGCTTTTATTAAAACTGTAGTGAAATGCCACGTAATTTTGAATAACGATGAGTTACTCTTTAAATTATTGATACTGACAAAAAGCTTAATGCAAGTCATTAACTTTAATTTCAAAATTGAATAACATCCATATCCAGAACTGTTACTTCTAGAAGAAAAAGAGTTTTAAAATTACTTTGATGCATTGTAACGTGGCATTTGATATTATACAAAAATATCAAAATAAAGTTGTAATTTGTTTAATCAAACACTGTTTATTCTACAATACTTTATGTAACGGTATAACCCTGCCGGTTTCAAGGTTTTCCCCTCATCATCAGGGCCTAAGTCAGTGCATCGGGGTGACCATCTGGCAAACACATGTACTCCCAGAATCTCGCCGCTGCTTGCTGAAGTTGTCTTCTGCCTCCCTCCACCCACAATCCTCAACACGAATGTTTACTAATAGAAGTGCGTATGTCGGTACCAGTTCGAACATTATTCAGTCTCGTTTGTGCTCCCCTGATGATAAGTTGTGAACATCTGGCAAACACATGTACTCCCAGAATCTCGCCGCTGCTTGTTGAAGTTGTCTCCTGCCTCCCTCCACCCACAATCCACAACCCGAATGTTTACCGTTAGAAGTGTGTATGTCGGTACCAGTTCGAACATTATCCAGTCTCGTTTGTGCTCCCCTGATGATAAGGTGAAAACCGTTACGTAAAGTGGAATAAACAGTGTTTTATAAAACGAATTACGTCTTTAAACCTCCCCAATGTTAATGCCTTAACTATAAATAATATACTGTTTATTCCACTTTATGTAACGGTATAGCCCTACCGGTTTCAAGGTTTTCACCTCATCTTCAGGGGAGCACAAACAAGATTTTAAAACCTTAAAACCGTTTGGGTTATACCGTTACATAAAGTGGAATAAACGGTGTTTGATAAAACGAATTACAATGTCTTTAAACCTCCACAATGTTAATGCCTTAATTTGTGAGTTGAAATGGACGTTGAAATGAAAGGATATAACAAAAAACAAGGTAATCCGCCCACTTAATGCATTACAATAAACCACATTGTAATGAAAAGAAGCTTGGACTTAGCAGAAACAGGATAGATGTAAAATTATTGCTATGGAGATGCGAACACTAAGAAATAATCGTGGAATGTTAATGTATGAAAGAAGGTGGAATGAAAACATCGTAAATTAATGTATCGATAATATTCAATATGTTTTGAGACTTTTGTAGCTCATTGTATCAATTGGATAAGGTCTTTTAAAGTGTCGACAGCGTAGTGTGACTTATGATGCCGATATTTCAAGACGTATTCATATTCGGCTTCGAAAATGGAGAAGCTGCTCACATAAAACTGAAACATTTTCGATAAAAAATTAACTTCATAAACCTAACCATACGGCGCAACACTCCAAAATACCTTATTTAAACTATGGATAAAATTGATTTTTTTAGTAAGATGAAGAAGGGAACTTTGAGATGGTTTGGATATGTGGAAAAAATGAATGACTAAATTAGTATACAAGGCAGTAGTGCAAGGTGTATGTAGAAGATGTTGAGCAAGAAAAACGTAGCTGGATCAAGTGAACTAGATTTGGAAAGAAGGTAAATACAGGAATATGCATAATGGAAAATCGTACATGACGAGATGTATGAATATAAAGAAAGAAACGTTTTGAGATCTGTTCTCTCTACCTTCTCCTTAAGCGACATGGTTGGCGTAAAAAGTATATATGTTATTATTGAAAATATGTCGCGACCAATTCGAAATGTCAACAAACTTAGTATTGATTCTCGACCTACGGATTAAGAAACTGTGGACAAAACATCGTAAAAATTCAACGCTTTATTTATTGAAGCGAATCGGTTTGCTAAAATGCGGGCAGTGCAAATTAATTGCATCGTTTTAGCGGGCAGTGCAAATTAATTGTAATTAGACAGTATAAATCAACTGAGTAATTCACCAACCGTGTTTGTTCGTTAACTAAACCCATCATAAGTTATGTAAAATATTACAACATGATTCAACTAAACAACACACTTCATAGAAATGTTCGTTAACTAAACCCATTATAAGTTATGTAACATATTATGATTCAACTAAACAACACACTTCACAGAAATGTTCGTTAACTAAACCCATCATAAGTTATGTAACATATTATGATTCAATTAAACAACACACTTCACAGAAATGTTCGTTAACTAAACCCATCATAAGTTACGTAACATATTACAATATGATTTAACTAAACAACACACTTCACAGAAATTTTCGTTAACTAAACCCATCATAAGTTATGTAACATATTATGATTCAAATAAACAACACACTTCACAAAAATGCTGTATATGTTAGTATCGCATAACAGAAGACCTGCAGAGGTTCTCAATAGGTCGCCTTCCTTTTGATGAGTTTTCTGCGGTTTCCTCACCAAATATCTCCTCACGCATATGCAAATGCGGGGAAGCTCCAATAATTTATAAGACTGCAGCCGTTACCTTCCCACCTTCTTACTCTATACAGTCTATACTAACACTTTATTACTGTATATTATGTGTAATTTTAATACCCATAAGACATTGTGTACATCTTCTTCGCTTTGCTCTGCCTTCTTCTTCATCTGTTTGCGGGTAATTTCAAATAGAAAGCCAAGTAATTTCAAGTAGAAACCCAAATTATATTGCTCTGATTTTATTGCCTGTAATATGTCGTGATTCCAGTAAACTAGTATTTATGTTGTTTATAGTTAAGGCATTAACGTTGTGGAGGTTTAAAGACATTGTTATTTATTTTTATCAAACACTGTTTATTCTACTTTTTTGTAACGGTATAACCCTACCGGTTTCAAGGCTTTCACCTCATCTTCAGGGGAGCACAAACAAGACAGATGAGGTGAAAGCCTTGAAACCGGTAGGGTTATACCGTTACAAAAAAGTGGAATAAACAGTGTTTGATAAAAACAAATTACAAACTATTATAGTATTTAGCCTTACTGAGGACATGTGAGCAAGAAAACTAGGTTGATATTTTTTACTTACTGTCGATATTTATTTGATTTTTCTGTCAAAAACTCTCAACCCCTCCTTATCGTGTCAATGGCAATAAATTATTTTTGTTTAAAATTTTCCAGTTTGCAGCACTGGGTATTCCACGAATCAATACAAATTCTCATAAACTTGATAACTTTCATGAATCCAAGACGAGCTGGTTGGTTGAAAGAAATTACAGTATATAAAAAAAATGCTTAGCCATATACACAAACGAATTGAACTAAAAACATAAATAAAATATGTTGTTCAACCTAATTACTTATATGAACCACATTAGTCAACCCTTAGCTTCCTTTACAGTTTAAAGTAATATAACAACCCTTCCCCCAATCGCCTTCATCAATAATATATGTAAGAAAGCGGGAACGCAGAAAAAAATGCCTAAATACTGCTCGGCTAAATGCTCTGCTGAAAATTGATCACAGCACCACTGATTCTATTAATTCACGACTAGTATAACTCAATTGAAAGTATCTTATTCAATTTGTTTTCCTGTCACCAGTTTTATCAGCAAGTAAAGGGTTTGCACAAATTGTGAATTTTTCCCGAATTTAAAATTTCCTGAAACCTGAATTTTTCGTATCATTTTGTTCTTATTCAATTTAGTATTTTACTATATATATTATGGAGGTAAATAGGCATTTTGCCTTGAAGCAAAATATGTTTTAGTTCTAGGAATGATGAATATATTATTGTATGTTGAGAAGATGTCCAAGGTGACAAGACTATATTTGATAATCAGGACGATTGTGGTTTCCTGTTCCATGACGAAGTCCTTAATATCGCTTAGATTAGCCTCGCCGCGTGCCACTGGAGCTCAAAGCTACTGCTGATAAATATATTATGATGTGCCGGACCTTTCTGCTCTAATCTTGCATCAGCTTCGTTACCCAGGGGAGTAACCGATCTAATTTTGTGCTTTTATAACAATTTTAATGTAAGACACAAAAAAAAAATCATAACTTTATTTGAACTAAAGTAGTAACCGGAGCTTAAGGATTTCTTTTTAATATTCCAAAACCTCTCAAATATTTTCTTAACCCCCCTAAAACCATGCTAAAATGGTGTATTTCTTATTTTGGATAATTTGGTATTATGCTGTTTCTTTGTAGTTTGTAGGTGATTTAAAGCGGTTTAAACTAATTGATTCACTTCAAAACTGTATGGAGATCCAAGCAAGAAAGCAAGCAACAGATTTCTAAAATTTATGTTAAAAGAATAATGACATGTAACCCACGTGCTTTGTATTTTATGTTAATGATTTCAGGGATACATGTTTCCACTGTTGTGTGATCTCTGTGGGGTGTTTATTTATATATACTTTGAGGAAGTATTTAATGCGTTGTTTTCATTTTATAATGTTTATGGGTTCTCCCTCTACCCCAGATAGGTCGTTGAATTTAGCCAGAGATGTTCTTCTTCTTCTTCAGTTTCAATCCTGGGGATTGGTTAGCAGCAAAGCTCTGCATCCCCTGTTCGACTCCGCTTGGTCTTCAGCGATCCTCTTGAGCTCTGTATAGGAGGTGCAGTCCATATCGTGGCATATTTACTCCAGATACTCCCGGCGAGGACGCCCTCTGCCAACCGATCCCTCAATTATTCCCTCCAGTATATTGTGCAGGAGATTTTCATGTCACAGCATATGACCCATCCATTCTGCATGCCTTTCCCATATGGTGTTTGACAGGTGCCTGGTTTCTTTGATTCTGCTGAGAACCTCATCATTTGTAATGTGCTCTCTCCAGGAAATCCTTAGGATTCGTCTATAGGTCCACATTTCGAAGGCCTCTAATATTTTTCGATCTCCTTCGCCTATGCACCATGTCTCACAACCATACATCAAAATACTCCACACATATGTTTTGACCAATTACTTGCGGAGCTGTAGGTCCATGTTGTTGGATTCTAAAATCTTTGATTTCTTATTAAAAGCGAGTTTTGCTTGGTGGATGCGACTGTTAACCTCCCTTTTTGTAAGGCCATCCCATGTGATCTTGCCTCCAGATATGTTATATAGGTCAATTTGAATGGTGTTCAGATGTATGTTAGAGCAAGACCAATTAGCTGGCCTTCAACGTCTCTAAATATAAGCTCATAACTTTTCAAGAGCTGGGACCCAGCAGTACTTTAGATACATAATCGATGATCAGCCCATCTTGCATGTCCACACGGGAAAAAAATCTTGGCATTATACGAGTATTAAATAATGAATATACATTCGGAGTTCATATTGAGATTATATGTATGTTAATCTGCCAATACACATCTGGATTTTAATATAAGAGTTTTGTTGGTGGCGCTTTTATTTTTTTGTATAGTACCCTTTAATACAGCTGAATTAGTGTATCAGACATAATAAAAAGCATGGCTGGTATACAATTTGGTCTTCGGCCTCAGTAATTGAGCCTTCAGGTTTAGAACCTCTGGAGTAGGCACGGAACTCACGGTTTCTAATTGAACGTGTTTGCAACGCTACCACTCAGAGCGAGCAAGTATTGTTACCAGACGAACTCTTTTACCAGACTTGCACCCTTTTTTTGGGAATCAAACCAACAATTTACCACTATACTACAGAGGTGTTATGAGACCTCTTTATAATTCGCTGATATTCAGTAGATAAGAGTGCGGCTCAATCATGTGGTATCCGGAGAAATCCAAAATTGAAAAGAGATTTTTGTGAAACTACCTATCTTACATTTTTTGAACATGTCATCAGCATGCAGCAATTCGCACATATGTCCATTCAACATTTATAATGAAATATTCAAAAAATCTCAAAATTCATAAAGAACGTAATAAATTAAATTTAAAACAAGATTTTCAGTTAATTAACAACGCTTCCTGAAACCCTGCTCATACTAACGTGCTTGTGTTAAGGCTGTATTCCTGAATCGCTGAGGGACGGGCACTGATCGATTGAACGGGGATAATAAGAGAGTGGCTCGCTACACGATGGTGTTATAACCGATAGCTATTTTACAACTAAGAGATGTTTCAACACCTGGGTCCAGTATCGTCAGACCTAAAGGCAAGGCTGTCTAATCCCCTTGTATGATGTATGTAGTGCATGCAGGCGAACGATTTAAAGGGCAACTAAAAAAAGTTAATTGAATAATTTTGGTCATATCTATTCTTAATAAAAAACACATGTCGGCGTGCTCCAATCATCTCACATTGGTTTTGCTCGGATCCATTACAGTGGAGTGGCAGGTGAATTTACTGGTCTGCAACCACTCACTCATTTCTAATAAAATTCGTCACAACTTCGCTTTCCAACTGCATTAACGTTGGAATGGCGAGGGGATCCTCTGCTACGAGGCCCAGTAACGACGACATGATTATACAGATTTAGAATTTAATAGAGTTCTCAATTCTGAGACGTTTTTGTTTTTGTTGCTGATTGTTTTGTTTTTTTTTTATTGTTTTTGTTTTCTTCGTGAATTTTTCTGTCTTTTTCTTTTTTTCTTTAATGTGTTTTGTAACTTTTCATTCTAACCTTTATTGTGCCAACAAATTTTGTTTATTTTTTTCTATTTAAGTACAAAATGTATAAAAGAAGACGAAATTAAGACATCAGAAATGAATGGATGGAAAACAGTTGTTTTAAGTAAGAAGAAGGAAGAAGCTTCATTATGGTTTGGATATGTGAAGAGAATGAATGACTAATCCAGTATACAAGTCAGAAGTATGCGTAAAAGACGAGACCGAGAAAAACATGGATGGATCAAATGAACCAGATTTTAAAAGAAAATAAAGTAAGAAGTATGAATAATAGAAGATTATGCATGAAGAGATGTATGAACGTGGAGGAGGCAAATGTTGTGTGATTGGATAGAAAATACTGGAGATCTAGTATATTTACTTACCACGCAAGGGATTATATGTACGCATTCACCTCAATGTAATCCTGTTTTGATTTGAATTTAAAGTTTTTTTGTCTTACAATTTTTTAATGAATTCTATTAAATTCAATTTTCAAAAGAAACCGTATAATTTTTTTAAACATTAAAGCTTTTTTAAGACTTTCCAGATTATTGTAGTTTTATTAAAGTAAAATATAACCTTTTTTTGGAATAGGAATGTTCTTCTTTCTTCTTCCTATTCTTTTAGGCCTTTTGGCCTGTTATGGTCCTGCATCATCGTTTCCCTCTTGTGACGTCGACTGCCAGCTGTCTTTCCATCTTTTGGGAGGTCGTCCTGGAGGTCTGCTTGCTTGGGGGATACTGCCCCTGGCCATTCTTACGGCTCTTGGTTCCGCCATTCTGGATACATGTTCGTTCCAGAATCTTCTTTATCGTCCCCACTTCAACTTCGCACATCCTTCGGATTTCTGTGTTACGTACTCTATCACGAAGGGTTTTGCTAGCGATACTCTTGAGTACCTTCATTTCGCTGGTTCAAAGGAGATTTTTGGTTCTGACAGTGTCGGCTATGGACTCTATGCTGTATGTCATTATGGAGCGGACACAGGTCTTATATATCCTCACCTTGCTTTGGATGTTGAATAGGAATGTTGAAAGTGCTAAAATATATTTCAAAACGTCTCATTATTTTAATTAACCACTGCGAATCGAACCTGGATTTTTTTTACCTATAAGCATAGTTTTCTATAACTAGTTCACGAAGGGCGCAATACTTTGAGTGTCCACTCTGACCATGCAGCTCTCCTTGCATCACTTATCGTACTCCTATTTCACTCGCTTTGCTCAGCGTTACTTTAATATTTTCCGTCCAGCTCGACAAATTGCAAACATAATAGGAATTGAATTCGGTACGTGATGGGATGGGACTGGTATACTCACTCACACGTGTCATTCGTTAAAACTTTAGTTACATATGTGGAAGTCCAATAATAAATAACAACACAACTAACAAAGAATGCATTGACTCATAACTACAATTGTTTTGGTTTAATCAAACATCTTGTAATTCAATCGTGCAAGGATATGACTTGCCAAGTTCCGAGTATTATTTGTTCTTGTTTTCTTTGTTGAATAATAACAATGAGTAAGGTAATCTAAAAATAAGGATCGTCAAATAAAGATCGTTTAATATCGTCGTCATTGCCGGGCCTCGTAGTCGAGGATCCCCTCGCCACTCCAAATTCAGCCTTGAACTGTTCTTCCACGTCGATCATGTGATCTTCTGTGAGAAAACAGCCCGATCCTAGATGCGCACTACCTCCTGCACATGTCATAGACATGTGGATCCTGCTGATCCCGCTGCGAACATGCTGACGCATGTTCGCAGCGGGTTGACTGTTTCTCACACGTCTCTAGCCGCTGAGACGCCATCAGCCTGAGAGCATACGGCTCTCCACCCCTGCTTTCCGGTACTGAGCGATGCGCTCCCAGTCCTCAGGTGCCCCGCACAAAGTAAGCGACTCTCGCAGATTGTCCTTATAGCGCTTCCTCTGCCCACCAACTCTTCGCTTGCCCACCACTTCTCCGTACAAGACGCGTTTTGGGTGTCTATGATCACCCATGCGTGTCACATTCTTTTAATATAACGCAAAGGTAATAAATTAATATTTTTGGAGTCATAATCCTGTCGTCTAGTTCATGACTGAGCATCATGACTACCATGGTAGCCTCCGACGACTCCTCTCCATCATCCCTGCACACCGCGGCTCGAAGGGCAGTTGTTAAGGATAATCCAGTTGCGTCTCTCACTTGGTCAGTCCAACGTATTGGAATTCTTCCTCTTGTGCGTCGTCCTTCCACGCCTCCAGTAATCACAAACATCTCTAAACTGTCACCTTTGCCACCAGCAATGTGTTCAAAGAATCGGAGGACCCGTCAAAGGCATATTGTCAACAAAATTAGAAGTTAATTCTGCAAAAATATTTATTTATTATTGTTATGTTATATTTAACGTATTTGTGAACTTTGTTTTTGGTTGATGTTTGTTTTTTCGAATAATATTTCCATTGGATTAATCTTTGTCTGCCTCAAACAGTCAAGATATTATATATTAGCAAATTAAGCAAAACTCTTTTTTGAGGTAAATCATATTTGGCAATCTCTCATGAACGAGAAAGAGTGTAAATGTATATAACGAAAGAATATTGTTTGTGACTGATTTGTGTTAGTTTATTTTGTCTAAACTTTTGCATTTCAACAAGCACACAACCTTAACAAATCATTCCCGTATATCACATAAAAGAAGATCCCAGTTCTAAGAAGATTCGCGTGTTCATTCTGCTGTAGTATTTTATTTCGACAAATTATCTAAATAATGTTTTTTTGCTAAAGCGCTTTTTGAATTCATGTAAAGCATCAATAAATTGAAGACCATTTATTTTTCTGTTATATCTTGCGAGATAGATTTGATTTACTAAAAGCCATATATTTATCGCGTCCAATGAATGTTGCGTATCTTCTTTCTTCGTGGAACTTTTCCATTTATCGGTCGATTGTAAATTAATTGAAACTTTGAATTATCTAAAATTGTATTTATTTAAAATTGGATTTATTATATTGATTCGTATTATTTCACAATGTCTTTAATTTGACGCCACAAATCATCCTAGTTTGAGTGGATTGCCTATTAAAAAAAAAAAAAAACAAGTCAGATTAAGGAAAATATGAATTCAAATAAAAAGGGGTTTAACATTAAATCAGGGGCTTAACATTGAATCTTGCTTGTGAATCATGCCAACAACTATACCGCGTCAATGACGTTATCCTCTTAAACAACGTTTTAAAGAAAAAAATAATAATATGCTGCGTCTAATATCAAATAGTGTGTTACGTCTTTGCTTTGCTCACCCCTGACCCGCATGGCCTCCCAATCCTGAAGCCAGTGCTTTCACCGCAGAGATAACTTTGAGTTCCTTCTGAATATTCAGGCTTCTGAGAACTTCTCTGCCAGGCCTAGGGTGAATTAAGGCCTTAGTGTCTGCCCATGTTCGTCATTCAACTTTAACTTAAACTACAAATTCCAAATGCTGAGTTATACTACGTTCTTTGGTTGGAGTAATGTGTCTTACAAACTTGTTAGACAGAAAATAAATTATTAACCTCACGATATTATGTAAGATTGTCAGATCATAACATTCCAAAAATAATTCAGCTAGCCAGGATACACGTTCTTTGTAGGCTTACCAGGCTACACGTCCACCAGGCTACACGTCCACCAGGCAAAATGTTTTATTCCACGATGGTGCAGTTACAACTAATTATTTGTAAAAAACCTGTATAACACAAATCACGCCATTTCCATGCCAGGGTAGGGAAAGGGAGCAGAACGACAGACTTTCCTACCTCGACACACACCCTTAGCCCCCTCCATATCCATACAACTTCGATTTTTTTTCTTACGGGGTTCCGGTCTAATGTTTACATAAGCCTCTCGAACATTTCTTGGTTTGTTGAAATAAATCTTAACAAGGCAATAAGTATTGTATACAACGAAAGCGTAATTAAATACAAAAATACGACGTATTTTTTATATATTGGGTTGAGTTAAAAAAATATTTTAATCGTAAAATAAATTGAAAAGTAAATCATTTTCAATAAAGTATTTTATAATTTCAATTTTAATTAAAAAATAGCTGTAAGTATTCCACAGATATAATGCTCAATTTTTCAGTAAATTTTCAAAACTGAGATGCAAACATAAGTTGTTTTAAATGCTTGTCAATAAATAATAAATAAATTTTAATGCAATTGTTAAACAATTCAGATTTTCTGAGCTATCAGAACTAAACCAATTCAGAATAATAAAACGACAACTTACTCGTATATAGTACAGTTAAGATAGTGGACTGTCCTGAAGGGGCGCTATCATTTGAGATTTGAACCCACCATTAACATATATAGTATAGTACAGTTAAGATAGTGGACTGTCCTCAAGGGGCGCTATCATTTGGGATTTGAACCCACCATTATATAGTACAGTTAAGATAGAAGACTGTTTTCAAGGGGCATCATTTGGGATTTGAACCTACCATTATATAGTACAGTTAAGAGAGAAGACTGTATTCAAGGGGCGCTATCATTTGGGATTTGAACCCACCATTATATAGTACAGTTAAGAGAGAAGACTGTCTTCAAGGGACGCTATTATTTGGGATCAGAACGTACCATTATTTACGAATTAAATATACCATATTAAAAAAAAACGAGTGTAAGGATAGAAATGTAGTGATGGCGGCCATTAGATAAGATATTTTCCTCGTATCTGCATATATTGTGAAAAATATTTGATAAGAACACCGCAGAAAACTTACCATCGTAAGACGTACTATAAAGGAATCTTTGTAGATCTTCCGACAGCAACATATTTGGCTTTAGGTGTAAGGGTAGTGTTTGTATGTGTTGTTCATATACAAGAATACATCTTGATAAGACCTTACAAAAACTTATCTTCAGATGCTTCCTAATTTTGCACACACCACCCTTACTCTAATACAAAAAAAGGTGGATCATTAAACACCATAGAATCAGCAACCGCGAAAACTTTATTACCAATCAATTTATAAGATAAAGTAGAAATCGATCACAAACTTTCCGTCAGTTTCATACACAGATTCGAAAAATACAATGGATACATCCCTTTAAGGGACTTGAATACAAAGAGACAATGTTTAAAACCAATCGTTCGCGACATTTGAACCAATGTGGACTTTTTAGCAGCGGACTTATATGATAATACTATGATAAATTCACTTCTAAAAACTAACATTCGTTGTTTTTACTTTTTCGGCAGTATTTATTTTTAACATCTCAACTAGTTGAAAAATACTAGCGAAATAAATTATCAGAGAAAATCTTTGGCACACTTTCATAAATGCATTCGAAGTTTTTGCTTGACCAGATTCATTCTTGCCCCGACACTGTCTGACTGGACAGGCTAATCGGCTGGGAATACAATTACCCAATTGGGGAAGGCACACTCCGTGCCCAGCTGTCACAAAAGAGGGGTAACAGTGGCGTAACTACCATCTAGTCAATCCGGACAGCCATACAGAGAGGGCCACAAAATCAAAATGGAAAAAGAGGATCAAACAACCAAATATCATTTTTTTTTCAGTTATTTATTAACATAACCTATTTCATCTTTTATTGATATATAATTCCTTGAAATAGATGAAGATTTTCACTTTCCGCGACTTCGTTGGTAAGACGCTTGGCTTTAAATTCGACTTCCAGATCAAGATCAACAAAGCCAGATATATCACACATAGGAAGATCAACAAAGCCCGATATATCACATATAGGAAGATCAATAAAGGTGTCTTTATAGTTTTTCTTCTCTTGGTGATTTTTTCTGCAGTTTTCCTACCAAATACACATATGTTTTTCTCAATATATAATATACAGATGCAAAAAATACTTAATATAATGCCCGTAGCCACCACCTTCCTTTTCTTACACTCAACTTAGATTTATTTTAAAATATTTTTAATTTATCAATAATAGTGGGCTCAAATCCCGAGTTAGAGCACCCTTGAGGAGAGTCTGTTTTTTAAACGGCGCAATATAAATTTTCCTTTCATTATAATTATTAGGTGACCATTAATGTGTTTAGTTTTTACTAATGATTTAATGTTTCTTAAGTGATTTTTAATTAATTGTTTCAAATGGGGTTTTGTGACTTATTAAGAGTCCAAAAAAGTTTTAAGACACCTTTTTAAAACAGGGTAGTTGTTCATCGATGGAGGCCTGCTTTTATTTTTGTTTGGGGCTCTATAAAATTTCTATGTCCGCCACTGTTAGTTTCGACACCCACTCCCTGAGGAAAGGTGATTTCCCGGCTCTTGGGGGTCGACAAAAGGAATACGTGATGCAAATTGTTATGGTTTTTGCGTCGCATAATCACCATTTCACTGGCCACTTGTTACCCTCTTCTGGCCGCTGCCCAACCAGCTTAATTGCTTACTCTAATCTCGGAAGCTGTTCATTAAGGATGTCTTTGTTAAGGAGAAGTCAAATTGTGAGGCTATTCTCTGTGGCTATTCTTTATTCATGTTTATTTACAGTACCTATTCTTCATCCAGAATTATTATCTTGACCTATTTTTTTAATCTCATATTACTCAACGTGGCTTTTCTGTATCCAGAGTTATCCTCTTGACCTACTTTAGCCCATATATCCATAATTATTCTCTTGAACAATTTTTTTTCTGGCGGTCTGTCTTCTCTGCCTACCCCAAGAGTGAATAGGCGTGATGGTTTATATGAAAATGTATGTAACTATTTTTTATCTCATATTTTCAATGTTTATCCAGAACTATTCTTTTGACCTATTTTTATTCCCATTTTATCCAATAACCTTTATTTTTTTATCCAGTACTGTTCTTTTGAGCTATTTTTTATCCTCTTAAACTCAATTTTCTATGGTTTATTCAGAACGATTTTTTTGGCTTATTCTATATTCTAGTAAATTCAATGTATCTATTATTTATTTAGAACTATCCTTTTCTCCTATTGTTAGGTCAATTTTATTCAATTTACCTATTTTTTCTTTTAATCTAAAACCATCTAGAACCATCTCAGAGATCTCTTCTTCATCTTACTCAATACATCAGCCCTTTCAGTTCACATGTATCTCTAATCATTAAAAACCCTTAAAAGCAATCCATAAATAATCTGAAAGTCTCGATATGGTGATCTGAAGACCTCGATGCCGTGCACGCGCCGACACGTGAAAGCACCGTTAGGGTAAATCGTGTACAGCGTACTCTACAATTTAAGGCTTTGTGCCCAGCCCTATAATTTATGTCTTATTAAATATAAATGATATGGCATGTGCCACAGCTTATATTGAATCAAATTTTGTTGTAAAAATTGTAAAACTTATTTAACTCCTAATTGAATAGCACCCTCCGTGTAATGATATGTGTAATATTAATATTAGGGGAGGCTTTCAGAGCCACTTATTTTTCTTTCTCTTAAGTTAAACCTGTGGTATGTTATCATCAGAACCAGCGAACCTTCCATCTCTTTGGAGGTCTGCCATGCATTGAGAGTAAGAATTTAATTCGTGGCTATATATCACATTTTCTTAATAATCAAGCTTAAATCTTACTTCTTAAGTAGATATAATATATTTACGCATATATTAATACATACACAAATTGCTTACGGGAAAATTAGCAAACTCTTCATACACCTTGATTTAATGTACGTTTATTCATACACCCTGATTTAATGTACAGAACAATTATTTACGCCATCGTGAATAAAGATTGTTTCCGGTGCCGTATTCGCAAACTGAGCTTTTAAGAGCATCGTCACTCGCACACGGTATTACCCTGTTGAATGAATTTTCTTACATCGATATCTTCCACATCTCGGTGAATAAATATGGGGTGAAACTTCTCAATATACTTTGTAGGTATAACTGAGTCACTTCATGGGAAAGTTTGAGTAATATTATTCCTGTTGTCATTATGCTATATTGAGACTTTATTATTTATTTTTGGCCGTGTTACTTCATGTAATTAAGTTAAAATTACATTTAATGTTAAATATAAATAAAATTTTCCATTTAAAAGCTATTTTATTTTTTTGGTTATTAAAAAACCTTTGCACATTACAGGTTTCCCTAAATCGTGCAATAAGAAAATATATTCACAAGTGTTAAAAGTAGAACTGGTGTACAAAGAAGGATAAACAAGAGAAATGTGAGATGGTTTCGACATGTTTAACAAATTAGTGAATATAAACAGAAAACTAAATGTACTGTGTAAATATAAATATAAGGCACGGTACGGTATAGGAAGGTAGTTGGATCAAATGTACTGTATAAATATAAATAGAAGGCACGGTACGGTATAGGAAGGTAGTTGGATCAAATGTACTGTGTAAATATAAATATAAGGCACGGTACGGTATAGGAAGGTAGTTGGATCAAATGTACTGTGTAAATATAAATAGAAGGCACGGTACGGTATAGGAAGGTAGTTGGATCAAATGTACTGTGTAAATATAAATAGAATACACGGTACGGTATAGGAAGGTAGTTGGATCAAATGAATGATACTTGAATTTTTTTTTGTCAGAAATCATAGAAGCTTTATCAAAAGGAGCAAGTCTAGTCTCTGGCCTCTCTGCCTGTCCAGATAGCGAAACAGTGAAACGATCTCATTCTAAAAGGGCGGATTTCGAACCGGTGATTTTCTTGACATAAGTATAGAGTGTTATGCGTGCGCTACCTCACCGAGAACATCAAATCGGCCCTAGAGTCAATCTCCAAATTGAGAGCTTCTCATAATTCGCTTCCTGCTGATATTATGTTAAAAGCAAAATTACGAAGAAGAAGAAGCTCAAGAAACTATTACAGAACGTTGATGATATTCGTTTTGTAGGTTGGTATATAGAAGAGAAAGTGATTCCTCGCATGGTTTTATTTATTAGAAGCATATAAACTTAGTGTTACTAGTATCGCGGGAAAATTAAAGCAACATTGAAAAACCTTTAGTAGGAATATTGCAATGGATTCTTGCCTTCTTGTTTCGAGACTTCTATAATTACACGCCGTGAGATGTTCGACGTGGTGAGCATATTTCGGATAATCGCCCTTTGTTCTGTACCATAGATATCTGAGGATTTTTTTGTTATCTTTGTTTGATATTATTCTTATATTTGAGCTGACGAGGAGCCCAAACTGCAGACGTATATTCTAAGTAAGTTCTTATTAGGTAATTATATAAGTTTCGAAGGATAGTAGAACTGTTAAATTCTCTTGATATTCTCATTATTAAACCGAGTAGTTTGTAACAGTCCGATATCAAACGCGAGACATGCTTAACGAATATGAGTCCGACAACAAAGGTTACGCCCAAATCTTTGAATTCAGAAAATCTATTTAATGCTACTCCCTGTATAGTACACTGATAGCAGGTTGGTAAAAATGATCGACTAAAGCAGGGGTTCCCAACCTTTTTGTACTCTAGAGCACATTCTAAAATATCGGTAGGGCACCACCTATTTTTAATCGACAAACTCCTTCCATAACTTCTCATTTTCCCATAATTTATTTTCTTCATAATTTATTAATATATTCATAATTTATTAATAAATAATAAACAAAAATGTTTCAAAATAATAAAATTATTATTCAAATTGCATACACACAGAGAAATGTATTTACAAAACGTAAACAAAGTAAACAAAAAACACAAATACAAAGAAAACATTTTATAAAAAAATATAATATCAATATGTCAATGTGATCTTTGGCATTGCATATCATTGGCCAGTGCCTCATACTCATAATTAGGAGAGTATGACGATAGCAGATAATCCTGTTAGCAAACAATCATAAAGATGCTCATCGGTGAGTCGAGATCCATATCTTGATTTTATTCAGTTCATGTTTGAAAACAATGATTCGCATAAATATGTCGAACCGAAAAATTATTCAATTTTATATGCCGCTTTTTTCAAAAATGGGAACTTTTCTCTGTCTACTGTATTCCAAAAGTCCTCTGATATTAAGGATTTTAGCAAAATATCATTCCTAAGGTCCAAAATTTCTAACTCTAGTTCTTCTGTCTTACCTTGAACAAAATCTGCAATACATGCGGCCATTTCCATTACATTTATTTTGGCAAGTAAAAGGATTGATACAGAAGGAAACAATTGGCTCGATATGTGTAAACTGCAAAAATCTCTCTTCAAACTGTTTTTTTAACACTTGAAGATGCTTAATAAATAATGACCCGTTTAATTCATTGTTACCTAGCATTTTCTTCATATGTGGGAAATGCACGAGATAATTGATCTGCAGATGTGATATCAACAAATCCAATTTAGCTTTAAATGACTTTACAGAGCTTATCATTTCAGCTATGTTTTCGTCTTTCCCAATTTTTCCATGATGTCTGTGAGAAATCCCAAATCAATCAGCCAGCGAGAGTCAGCTAGTTCATCATCATTTTCCTTTTTATCGTTTATAAATGTTTTTATTTCTTCAATTAAACTCACAAATCTTGTAAGAACCTTTCCTTTACTGAGCCAACGTACTTCAGTATGCAGAATAAGATCATGTTCTTTATCTTCAGTATCCTCTAACAGGGCCTTGAAAAGTCGGTGTTGCAAAGGAGCTGCTCGAATAGAATTGATTATTTTTGTAACTATTTTTATAACGTGTTCAAATGGCAATATTTTACAACACAGAGCTTCCTGGTGGATAATACAGTGGTAGGACATAACGTTTGAAAATGATTCATCCTTCTTGCAGAGGGAAATAAATCCTTTGTTTTTACCTACCATTGCTGGTGCCCCATCCGTGGGTATCGCAGACAGCTTGTGCAAAGGCATATTTATTGACTTGGCGTATGTTCTGAATGTATTATAAATATCCTCACCCCTTGTTTGTCCTTTCATAGGTAATATTTGCAACATATCCTCTTTTACTGTGAAGTTACTAAATATCATTCTCACCATAACTGTTAACTGTGCGGTGTCTGATATATCTGTTGACTCGTCAAATTGTAGCGAGAACCAGTCACATATTTCCAAGTCAGTCTTTAACTGAGTTTGTATAGTATGTCTGTTGAAATTGCATGTATTCTTCTTGTGACGGTGTTATTTGACAACTGTAAGTCTTGTATTGCTGAGACAATCTCACGTTTGTTAGAAAATCCATCAAACAAACAATCGGCACAAGTCAAAAATAGTTCTTTAAACAACTCACCATCAATGAAAGGTTTCTTCTTTTTTGCGAGCATGTGAGAAATTTTGAAAGAAGCAATGGTGGCCTTTTTAGAATTTTCCACATGTCTAGTGAAAACAGTCTGTTGTGCAGTTAGACTTGATTTTAGTTGACATATTTTTTTCTTTCTTACTTCAGATTTAAGTGGATAATTCACATCAAAAGTGGCATGAATTGTCTGAAAGTGTCGTTCAACATTATGTTTTTTCGGCACTGCAATACTACTACCACACAACAAACAAACGCATTTATTTTTCAAATTAACATCATTTTCATCACTCCTTGTACACGCCGAAAACCCGAAGTGAGCTGATGATCGCCAAAGCAATCGGGACGGTACGAGCCCGTGACTACTGTCAGTTTGGCTGTCGGGGCCATGCTTATTGCTTTCACTGACAGACAGAGCTGTCAGAGTCATGTGCCATGTATTTTGGCGCCTTCGGCATTCATCGGCTCAGTTCGTGGCGTTCGTTCACTTCGGGTTTTCTGCGTGTACAAGGAGTGATGTGCAAATAGCACTCCCCGTTCCAGGCTAGCGTGAAGAGTGCAGTCTGGCTCGCCGCTAGACAAGTTGCGACAAGTATTGTCAGCAAAGGAACCACTCATACATACAATATCGCAAACATACGAACGTATTTAATAAACCTAGGCACTCAAAAAAATTAAAACTAACAAATAAGTAAAAATAATTCACATTTTTAATTAATGTTTATGAAAAAATTCTGTCTCTGTCGAATAGTGGCGGGCACATACGAATCGTTCCGCGGGCGCCATGGTGCCCGCGGGCACGGGGCTGGGAACCTCTGGACTATAGGATACATTTACGAGTATATTAAAACTAGAGAGTCTAGTTCCCGTTGTTACGGTGCACAGTCGTGAAGTGAATTAATCTTAATACGAGTTAATTAATGCAATATAACATTGTCTACCGGCCACGCCATTAATATTTCTAATCACCAATTTTATTGAAGAGTATAATACTAAAGAAGATGAAACCAATAATATGGGAAATTATATTTTTAAAGTTGTCACCGAAATTGCTTTTTATTTTACCTGTTAAACACATACCTGTGTGTATGTTCCGCGGAGGGTGGGTGTCCGATGAATATTTGATGAGTTCATGTCCTGTGGGAGAAGAGGGACTCGAACGAAAAATAGCTTTTTCTTTTCTGTAAGGATACTCGATAGAAAAATGCTAGTTTTTTGTTCCTGATGGAACAGTTCGGGGACACTTTTTCCTGGATTCGTACTAATATAAGGCTGGAATAAAAGTACGCTTGGGTTTTCCCGACAGATTACATGACATAAGAATAGCACGCACGAATCAATCTTATATAAGAATATGTTAGATATAATAAAAAATAGAAAAAAATAATAAATTGTTTGAAATAAAATTGATATTATACACCAACATGACATTTCCCTGTTGGGGTAGGCAGAGATGACAGAGTTCCGTATTTTCCATCGCAATACACATCCTTAGCCTCTTTTACATCCATACATCTTCATACACCTACATTTTTTCTGTCTGTCTACATTTCTTTCTTTTAAAATATAATTCACTTGATCCAATCATAATTGTATAAATGCGTGCATTGAGAAGAATCCATAGAGTGACAATGTATGACAGAATAAGGAATTAAGTGATAAGGGATGAGTGTAAACTTAAAGCCGATGTCTTAAGTAAGTAGATCAAATTCCAAGAATGTATCAAATTTTCCTAGAAGAATTTTTTATATTTTCAGAATCCCTCCTGTCGTTGAATTTCGAGACACCATTTTCGAGTGCCGTATCACTATTATAGATTTTTACAAACCACATTTGACAAACACGACCGTTTACTGCGTCACCGTCATACACTGTACATTTTTTTAAAGGGTTTGTGTTTCATTTGTTTCTTTGCGTTAATAAAAAGTATCGACCTCCGAAAAAACCACTAATTTGGTTTCATCTTGAAAGTGACACCCAAAAGAAAAAATAATAACCTTAAACCTAAATATTTGCGAAAACAATGACCGAAAAATGAACTAAACTGTTATCTTTCATGATAATATACATTCAGCACGTTTGGAAAGAAGTTGGCAACATTTTTTTGTCCTTACGACATCTATCAAACAAATACGAAACAACTTTCTTGACAACGTATTATTTTCACGCAATAAAAAAATATGTAAATATTACATTTTGTTACATTTTTGAAATTTATTATTTATTTTCAATAAATTTGAAAAATTAAACAAAATATTATATTTTAATTATTTGAAATATTCTCAGTGCACGCATTTTTAGAACATTAGTCTATTTAAATTATTTTTCCACTTCTACGTTTCCCTCTTATTTATCAAAGTTGGTACTTAAACATTGTTATGCACTATCATCTTAGCAGATTTTGACACTCTAATTCGAGTACATATGATTTACTGCCCCATTGATTTGGTTACCTATCGCTACACGCCGTTCAATATTCTCGCAACTCTTCCATCATTTGAGAAAATACTACCCACATAGCAGAATTTCTCAACTGGCTCCATCTTTCATTAATCACCTAATTATCGTGTTCACACATACTAATTTTCTTACAAACGTATGTTTTGACTCCGCATACTAAATAAAAAAATTATTTTAACCCCTTTAAATAAAATGTTAGGATTAATAATGCCATAATAATAAATCTTTATTTTAAATTGGTTCATGTTGCATTATTTAAGAAAAGGAAAGCTCCAAATGTAGCTCCCGTTGTCTGGAATTTCCCTTCATTTTACCTCTGAAACTCCCTCCCTACGGCACCACCATCGCCTCCCCTCAGCAGCGCTACCTCATACAACCCGACGGATCCAACAGTTGGTTCCAAGCCTTCGTATTAGGTGGGTGGGTTTTGCGCGGACGAACCGCAACATATACATAGATATAGATATACATATGTATATAAAAAAAACTTTTTTACGTGTTATAAAAAAACTCGTAATGGCGCGCATTCGAACGAAGATTTATTAATTTAAATTTAAATTGTGTTCCATTTTCAAACTTTGCGGTTTTTTTGTTTTTGTTTTGACGTGCGCGAAGGTCGTAATTGTTCATAACGTGTTCAAACGCGCGCGTTCGCGTGCGGCAACGTCGTGTGCTCGATATTTAAAATTTCCAATCGTTAAGGAAATTGCTTAAGTTTTGTGTTGCCAATCGATTTTTAAAAGAAACTTTTCTCTAATTTTCATAGTTCTAATTATTCAAATGTGTTTGTTTTTTCTATGTGAACTGAATTCTCTGTTCGGTTTTTAAATGTTCATAAGTTTCGTGGCTCTAATAGATTAAAATATAAATGATTGTGTATTGAAGTTTCTTTGTCCGATGTTTAAATATTCTTAAATTTCGTGACTTTAATTGATTTTAATAGGAATTGTGTCTTTTTCTACGTGTGCTCAATTTCCTCTGTTCTTAAATTTCGTGGCCCTAATATATTTCAATATTAATTATCGTTTCTTTTTGCTAGGTGTATTGAATTTTATCCATTTGATTTTTAAAATGAAATAATTGTCTTTAATCTATATCCATGATAAGATTAATTGATATTGTTTTTTTTAATCTAACGTCATACTTGCTGCTTGGTTTTAAAAATTTTATTTAAAATTTAGTGAAGCATCTGTAATTTAGTAAAAAAAATGTATGTTTTTTAATTGGATATTTTATGGTGATTGTTATTAAAATTGTGTGTTTTACTTTTTATGTCACGAACAATGATTATTCAATATCATGCTATTGAGTTTGTGGCGCATATCAGTCTTTTTCATTGTGATGTTTTATTAAAAACGATCAAATTAAATGTTTAATATTTAAATTATTCATTTGATCCTTAAGAACTGTCACAAATAGTGGCAAAAGTTAGTTTTAAAATTATCTTTTTTTGTTCTTGTCGTTAAATGATAGATTTTATTATTAATTTTAGCTTTGAATAAATATTTTAGATCTTTCTTGGTACAGCAGTGTTGCAAATACTCTTCAATTCGATTCTTTTTATTTCTTCGTAAATAAAAATCGAAGAATTCATTTGTCACGCCTAATTTAGACTAATGACTATTAAAAATTTCTTTTTGTTTCTTGATTCGAATAATAATAATAATTAAAAAAAAAGTATATTTCAAATCATATACATATTTATGGTCGCTTTTATTCATAAGCTTTGATGACCTCCGTCGCTTAATTAGTAAGACGTCTGTCTCCTAACCACGAGGTTGCTAGTTCGAATCGCGTCGGTACCCAATTTGAAAAAAAAGTTTAACACACATTTTGTTCGTACAGTAAACTACAAATGTGAAGTAAGGTAGAGGAGGACCAAGGAAAGTATAGTTGGATCAAGTGAATGATATTCTGAAAGAAGGAAAGTTTGAGAAATCGTAGAAGTTATAAGAGACGGTGTATGAATGCTGAAGAGGTGAAATATGTGTGTCAAGATAGGAAAGGAGTGCTTTATTTTTTCTGCCTACCCGAACAGGGAAATGGCGTGATGGCATGTTTTTACTTATTCATCAATTCCCTTTTTTTTTTCAAGAACGTTTCAAATAATATGTTAGGTAGATTTTTAAAAACAACTTTGAAGAACTGCGTTGATTAATTGGTATAACGCATGTCGTCTAACCCAGAGGTTGTTGGTTCGAATCCCGTTGATATACAATGATCATTTTGTGTTTGCTTCTTCAACATTGTTTGCTTCATCAGTTCATTGGCAGGAGGTACTTTATAATTTGTTTTATGAAACACTGTTTATTCCGTTTTTCATAACGGTATAACCCTATCGGTTTCAAGGCTTTCATCTCATCATCAGGGGAACACAAACAAGACTGAATTCTGTTCGAACTGGTACCGAGATACACGCTTCTAACGGTAAACATTCGGGTTGAGGACTGCGGGTTGAGGGAGGCATGGGACAACCTCGGCGAGCAGCGGAGATATTCTTGGGATTTATGTGTTTTCCAGATGTTCACCTCGATGCACTGACTTACAAATTTATAGGGCCTCTAATCTGCCCAATTTATTTCCGTTACTACTGATATGTAAGAATTTGGCATCATCGATAGAAAATGTATGGTTTTCATGGATCAACAGGTGAACATCTGGTAAACACATATATCCCAAGAATCTCTCCACTGCTCGCCGAGGTTGTCCCATGCCTCCCTCAACCGCAGTCCCCAACCCGAATGTTAACCGTTAGAAGTGTGTATCTCGGTACCAGTTCAAACATAATTCAGTCTTGTTTGTGTTCCCCTGATGATGAGGTGAAAGCCTGAACGGTTTACTTGGAAATGAAGCTCAGCTTTGCCGTTTGATGCTTTAATTTCAAGTCAATGTTCTGCTGATTATATGTTTTTTTTATTCTAATCCAAAAAATAAGACAGTGAAATTTCATTTAAACGAAAATATTAAAATAGTTAAAATATCAAGTGCGTAATTCAAACACAAACCTACAATTTCACTTACTGTATTCAACTTTCATTGTATACACTACGACTTGAAGAGTTTATTGTCATATAGTATTTTTTTCCAACCAACTAGCAAGATTTCTTTGAAACCTTCAGTCAAAGTCAGAATATAGCCTTTTTATACATATATACAGTTTAAACCAAACGCATGATTCTTTCTACGAGTATTTCGAACATTTTTTCACAATCTCTTGTACTCCGAAAAAACATTTTTTGAATATAAGTATTTGTGGCAATGATAAAAAGGAAAAAAATATATAAATAATTTATTTGTTTTATTGACACTTTGTTGCATTACAGTATAACCGACATGTTTACTGTCGCACGGAAATCTCTTCCGACCAACCATACAGAAGATCCATACACTGTCTCAATTTCTGGTTGAGAGATTATAATGTTTTTAGATTAAAAATTTAAAGAAAAACACATTAAATAAAGTTAGAATACACAAGTTAAAAGTAGAGAAAAAGAAATTTAAAAAAATATGTAAAACGTTATTTTTTAACACCACAAATACTTTGGTAAAGAAAAGGATAGAACTGTCCCCTCCGAAAAAAAGATGTGACGAAAAGACGCGCTATAGCATTCAAGAGAGATACAATACATTTTTAGTGTCTTTAGCAAGCTAATGAGCTAAGCCTCGTTGACGTGCTCCAAAAGACAAATAAAAAAAACATTTCATCTCCTTTCAGTAACAAAGACTGTTGTTTCCTAATTTTCCATTATTCCCTTTTATCCAATCGTTTCTCTCTCCTGAGCATCGATGACCTCGTTCAATTTGTATTTATTTTCCTTATTTTGATATTGCATAGGTTTTTTTCTGTATATCAAGAATGTATATCACTCAATTTTAATTCTAAACCTTTTTTAAACGCGTCATAGTATACAATGTAGAATGAAGTTTTAAATATATAAACGAGTATTTTGACATTAAATCTCATAAAAAGTGAAATTTATAAGCTATCCGAAACTGCTCGAACTATTTCTGTTATCAATCACTCTAATATTTGTCGGAATACTATTTCAAACAATGAGCGTTAACTTTATTGGATCAATTGGGAATAAGGGTAATAATAATAATAATAGATAATTTATATACCGCCGTTTAGAGAGCAGATTCTCCTCAAGGGCGCTACATCTCGGGATTTTAACCCAATAATATTGACAGATTAACTCTTCCTTCCCTGTGATATGTAACTAGTACACATTGCTTCTAAAAACTTTTAAATCTCTATAAATATAATAAATACTGGGTTCAGATTTTAGGTGTTCCTCCGTAATACATTTACGCATTGAATGAAAAACATAATATTAATAATAATTAGCACTTATCGGCCACATCAGAGATATTTTGTGAAAATCGGGAATAAATTCACCAATACAATCAAACGTGTGCCAGTGTGTGACGTAGGTATATTCATTCTAAAAAACCGTTATGGGTGAGGAAGCGACGCTATTCACGTCACACTCTCACTCTACTTCGGTATATGGGAACGCAAGAAATAGAATCTCAGTTCGCTCGCTTCTCTCGCTTTAGTAGCTCGCGGGCATTCGTTTGAGGTGGTCTCTTCGCCCATTTTATGAACGTCGGTCGATGTTTTTTTCACGTTTTCAGCATTTAAATTTAAATTATTATTACTTTTGACTTCAAATTTAATTAATTTAAGCGATTGGCTATGAATATTCTCATTTTTCCGATTTTAAATCGCTCATTTTTACACGTGTATTGAATGCACAGCACCGGAACGCGCGGATTTTTTTAGCACAGGAAGGGAAAGGTTAAAAGTATTACAACATTAATATATATTATTTGAGTGTCAAGATTGGAAGGAGGTGGATGTAGCCATTAGATTATGTATTTCCCAGCATCAGCTAATGTTAGGAAAACATAATATGTTTTCCTAACAACTATTATTTGGTAAGAAAACCGCAGAAATGGAAGAAGATCTACAAATAAACCTTTGTAGATCTTCTAATATGTAATAGTAACACGTTCAGTTTTAGGTGTAGTATAGGGTATTTATGAAGTGTTCATATATAATCAGAAATTTTGATAAGACTTCCCGAAAAAGATTATCTTTAAGTGTTTACTAAAGTTGCACATCCCTTCATTTATCTTATTGTTATATTAACGACATACCATTCCACGCCACAGGACTAGTATAGGCAAAAGTTCTATTATACTCATTCTATAAGATCGATTCGGAACAATTAATTTATTCGATGAAGATTATCAATCTCAAAGTTTTGCGTCTCTGCGAAGGAACATCTTTGAAACACAGATTGCAAAGATGTAACAAAGACATCCTATTAAGAAATTTGAATTCAATAAGACGAAGTTTGAAATCAATCCATTCGTGACACTTGAGTCAATGTAGACTTTTTAGAAGTGGACTACGATTGTCCTCAGTGAGATACAGGCAAAAGCTTAGTTTACTGGGGATACGATAAATGAAAGGCAACAAACCCAGATCCATTCAAATTGTGTCCACATTCAATTGCCTGTTGTTTTTTCGTATATTATTTATATTTCTTGCCATGTGTAAAATAAACAATGATTTGTAAGTAATGAGTGTCAGTTCAGAATTCGAATTCATAAATACATACATATCATCACGCGTTTTCCCTCTCAGGGTAGACAGAGAAGACAGAGCGCCAGACCTATCTCGATACACATCCTTAGCCTCTATTACATCCATACACCGTCTCATACAACTTTCACGATTTCTGTGACTTTTTCTGTTTCCTACTTTCAAAAAGCATTCACTTGATCCAACCATAATTTCCTTTGTTTTCTTTCTCTTACGCGCGTTGCACTTACATTTAAACTATATATTTGTTTAATTAGCATTTCTTCATTCATTCGTTCCACATGCCCAAACCATCTCAGCGTGCTCTTCTTCACCTTACTCAGCACATCAGCCTTAAGTTCATATTCCTCTCTAAACATTTTGTTTCGTTTTTTCGACTTCTTTGTTTTTTCCACACTTCGACTTCTTTGTTTTACATTATACTCCCACACATCAAAGTTAGCATCAAAATACTTCTTAGCAGATTTTGATACTACCCGATTTACGTTTTTATATTTTAGTGCCTCATTGACTTTGTTTCCTATCGCCACACACCGTTCGATATCCCTCTTAACTCTTCCACCATTTGAGAGAGTCCTCTCCAAATAGTATTTGGTGTACAAATAAGTTTCCGTCGTTTTTTTTTTAAATTGGGCATTTATTGTGAAAGAACGGAAGTATTGCACATCGCTTGCCACTACTTTTTCCCATCTTTCCGGCAGCATACGGATACTGCGTCGGAAGAATGCTTCATCTTTTGAGGCTATCCACGAATCGACCCAATTTTTGGTATCTTCATATAATGTGAAGTGCTGCTCAGACAGGCCATGTGTCATCGATCGAAACAAGTAGAAATCAGAAGGAGCAATGTCTGGTGAATACGGCGGGTGGGGTAAAACTTCCCAATTGAGTGTTTCCAAATAGGTTTTGACCGGCGCCGCATCATGTGGACGAGCATTATAATGCAAGAGAATAATTTTGTCTTGTCTGGAGTAGTAGTGGGCGCGCTTTTCCTTGAGTGCTCGTCTCAATCTTATCAATTGTGTTCGGTAGACAACCTCAGCAATGGTTTCGTTCGGTTTGAACAACTCATAATACACGACACCAAACTGATCCCACCAAATACACAACAAGAGTTTTTTTCCATGAATATTTGGCTTAGCCGTATATGTTGAAGCATGACCAGGGGATCCCCATGATTTCTTCCTTTTTGGATTATCATAATGGATGCATTTTTCATCACCAGTGACTATACGGTGCAGAAAACCTTTTCGTTTATGCCTGAAAGGCTGCTTGCCTTTCACATGTGGAAAATCGGCGTTCAACGTTTCTCGGTGTCAGTTCATATGGAACCCAATTTCCTTGTTTTTGAATCTCTCCCAATGATTTCAACCGATGTGAAATTGCTTGTTGAGTCACTCCTAATGTAAGTGTAAGTTCTTCTTGCGTTTGGCACGAATCTTGATCCAATAATACTTCCAATTCCGCGTCTTCGTACACTTTCGGCCTTCCGCTACGTTCTTTGTCTTCGATGTCGAATTCATCGTTCTTAAACTTTTGAAACGACTCACGACAACTTCTCTCACTTAAGGCAGCCTCACAATATGCTTCTACAAGCAATCGATGCGCCTCAGCTGCAGATTTCTTCAAATTGAAGAAGTAAATCAAAAGTTCTCGCAAATGACGCTTATTCGGCTCAAAACTTGACATTTTCGCACACAAAATAATATATTATACTGATAAAAATTCACACATATTTCAAGGCTATGTTGTTGACAATGTCCAACCTTACGACAATGACGTTTTACATCTGACAATTTTAACCATAACTTACTGGTGGCGCCAACTTTTGTCAAACGGCGGCGGCTTATTTGTACACCTGATAGATTTCCTTAATTTGCTCCAATCATTAATTTTTCACACTTAACATATATCGCACAAAATTTTTCTTCCACACTTTTCTATCACCATAACTTTGGACTTCGCAACATTCATTCCTGTATATTTCTCTCTGCATCTATCACACAATTAACTTATCTATCTTTGCAATTCATCTTCACTCTCCGTTAACACTCTCATGCCCTCAGTATACAGCAATCCACATGAATTCCCATTCGACATTTGTATGCTACTAATTACATATTGTTCTTCCTCCACACGTAAATTAAAGGCCAAAACTAAATTGCATAAATGAAAATAGCATTTTTAAAATCTCCCCAAAATATGATTTATCCAAGCCACTATGATTTTTACTCTCTTTGGCCATTGATTACATCACCAGTTTTAATAATTCACAACGCTTCCCAGAGCCATGAGTAGGTCTTGCATCAAGCACTCCCTTGACCGACTTCCCCTGAAGGACTCGGACTCATGCATATTTGATATCTGGCGGTGTGCTCCGTGAGCATGACCAATATATGATAATGGACAGAGGGTCATCAAGTATAATCAAAGAATTCTCGGAATAGAAATATATAGCCATTTCGATACTAAATTTCTTCCAATAGCACTATTTATTGACGAACTCCGTGAATAAGTTGTTAAGACGTCTGTCTTTTAACGCGAGGGTAACTGCTTCGAGTTCCGTTGGTATACCTTCTACTAGAATATCCTTATTGTTTTTTATTGCATTATAGTTTGGTGTTTACATTATAACATATGATGTATTATATATAGCCATAAGATATATTAAAATACACGGTAAAAATAAAACCGAAATTGAAAAAAAGCTGATAGAAAAATAATTAAATTTAATAAGAGATAACGTCAACATAACATAAACATTCAAATTGAATCAAAACCATGCCATGGTGAAGTATTTCAAATTAACATCTTGAGTCTTAAAAACGACGTTTTTTTCACTTTTTCGTCTCATAAAAATAACCAATTTTTTAACAAAATAAATAAAACACATAGTTTTTTATCTTGGCTTTTAAACGGGAAACATGTTTCCCGTTCAAAATCCTTCCTTTTGACGCCTACCTACTCCCCTACCCCTCTCCTGTACCTACTGTAATTAGATAATATATTTTAAATACATAATCGTCACTTGACGAGGAAGACGGAGGTCTTTGAAATCGGTAGTGAACCCAGTTATACCGTTAGTAAACTCGCGTAAATAAAAACAGTGGAGAATACAAAAGAAATAAGTATTTAATTTACATTTAATAAACATTACACCATAAAGTGAAACAAGATTCAAAATATTATTAATATATAAATAAAGTGACATAATGAATAGGCAAAGAAATAAAAAGATACATTCATTTATATAAAAACAATTTGGCGGTTTTATGGTCCAATGACCTATTTTTTCCAACAACCCTGAAGTGTTTTTTTTAAGTAATTTCAAATGCCGTTTTCTTTTATTTGATTTTTATGGATTTATGAACGGTATTTTGTATCTATAAATCAGTAGATGATCCTTAGTAACATTAATGTTACTTATTTAAATGTTCATTTTTTGGTGCAGTGTGATGTTTTATACTTGTGACTGCTGAATATAAATTTATTTTATTTTGTTTTGTGAACCCTATCTGCCTTAAGACGGTCTTATGCCTAGTTAGGCAAGGGAGTGTTTTGTATAGTTTATTGTTATAATAGATAGATTATTTATAGTTAAGGCATTGACATTGTGGAGGTTTAAAGACGTTGTAATTTGTTTTATCAAACACTGTTCATTCCACTTTTTGTTGGAATAAAACGTGGAATAAACAGTGTTTGATAAAACAAATTACAACATTGTAATTTGTTTTATCATTGGTTTAATTTAAAAATGAGCACCAAAAGTAAAACAAAATGGTAAAGGTTATACGTCATTCGAAAGAAAATGTTCTGCTCTACAAGATTTTGTATTTGCTTTTACGTTACATATATTATTTTATTTGATTACAAACCTTCAAAATGGAATGTCAAGTAGACGAAAGTGAGCATTTTCGACACCTCCTTCTGTTCGCGTTCAATCGAGGAGATAAAGCTGCCTAAGCTGCTCGCGATATTTGCAAAGTGTACGGAAGATACTTTGAATGAAAGGACAGCTTATCGATGGTTTTTGCGTTTCAAAGACGGTAATTTCAACCTGAAAGACATGGAGCGTTCCGGACGACCAGTGGACTTCGATGAAGACCACTTAATCCATATTATTCATGAAGATCCCCTTCAAACATTTTTTCATCACCATTTTTAAACCATTTTTCATCACCAGTAATGATGCGGTAAAGGAACCTTTGCTTGTGGCCATGCGTAGCTCGATGACGCGCGATCAAACCAGCAGAAATTGTCGAACATTGATTTTTGTTGTTTTCACTCAAAACATGTGAAACCCAAGCGTCGAACTTCTGGACTTTTCCCATTGATTTAAGATGGCGGTATACAGTCATGTGACTACAATTAATCTGCTCAGCCAATTCTACGGTGGTTTGAAGGGGATCTTCATGAATAATATGGTTTAAGCGGTCCTCATCGAAGTCCACTGGAGGTGTTGAAAATGCTCACTTTCGTCTACTTGACATTCCATTTTGAAGGCTTGTAATCAAATAAAATAATATATGTAACGTAAAAGCAAACACAATATCTTGTAGAGCAGAAAATTTTCTTTCGAATGACGTATAATCTCTACCATTTTGTTTTACTTTTGGTGCTCATTTTTAAATTGGAAAAAACGGACACAACTTATGTTAACACCCAATACATTCCTCTTAAATGTTTCATTCCTTAGAATATACTACCACTTTCATTTATCTGATCAGAGATGCGGTAGTTCCTCGCATCACTGTTTCAGCTCTCAGTATCAACATTCTTTTGGACAATTCCTCTTAAATGTTTCATTCATTAGAATATATTACCACTTTCATTTCTCTGACCAGAGATGCGGTAGTTCCTCGCATCACTGTTTCAGCTCTCAGTATCAACATTCTTTTGGACAATTCCTCTTAAATGTTTCATTCATTAGAATATATTACCACTTTCATTTCTCTGACCAGAGATGCGGTAGTTCCTCGCATCACTGTTTCAGCTCTCAGTATCAACATTCTTTTGGACAATTCCTCTTAAATGTTTCATTCATTAGAATATATTATCACTTTCATTTCTCTGATCAGAGATGCGGTAGTTCCTCGCATCACTGTTTCAACTCTCAGTATCAATATTCTTTTGGACAATTCCTCTTAAATGTTTCATTCATTAAAATATACTACCACTTTCATTTCTTTGATCAGAGATGCGGTAGTTCCTCGCATCACTGTTTCAGCTCTCAGTATCAACATTCTTTTGGACAATTCCTCTTAAATGTTTCATTCATTAGAATATATTATCACTTTCATTTCTCTGATCAGAGATGCGGTAGTTCCTCGCATCACTGTTTCAACTCTCAGTATCAATATTCTTTTGGACAATTCCTCTTAAATGTTTCATTCATTAGAATATACTACCACTTTCATTTCTTTGATCAGAGATGCGGTAGTTCCTCGCATCACTGTTTCAGCTCTCAGTATCAACATTCTTTTGGACAATTCCTCTTAAATGTTTCATTCATTAGAATATACTACCACTTTCATTTCTCTGATCAGAGATGCGGTAGTTCCTCGCATCACTATTTCAGTTCTCAGTATCAACATTTTTTTGGACAATTTCGTTGTGAATTTTTTCTTGAATGGTAAAATGTAAGACCTCATTGAAACATAGATTTTTTGAAAAGATTATTATCTTATTTTCACTTTGGTCGTCTTTCCATATATCTAGTTAGTTGGAAGAGATTGTCTCATAGCAATAAGCTATAGTGTATACGACGAAAGTGTCATATAAAACTATTATTTATATTATGACGTGTAGAGATAAGTTACAAAGTCAAAGAGGCACTAAAACATATAAACTCGAACCGGATAGCGTCAAAATCTGCTACGGTAGAATTATATAATAGTATTTTTGTACAAACTTTGATGTAGGTGAGAGAAATGTAGACGCGGAAACAGAGACGAATAAATGCTGTAGAAATATAATAATACAATATATTGTGTTGCAATGTATGCCAGAATAGAGAACAAAGTAGTTAGGGACGAATATGGACTTAAGACTTGAGTAAGATGAAAAAGTGTTGAGTAAGATGAAAAAGAATACTTTGAGATGATTTGAGCGCGTGAACGGATGAATAAAGAAATACAAAAAATACAAATGAACAGTGCAAATATGAGTGGAAGGCGTGGGGGAGGAAGAACAAAGTGTGATTGGATAAAATGATTGATATTTTGAAAGAAGAAAATAAAAGAAGTAAGATAAATCGCAAAAGGTGTATGGATGTGGAAGAGGCGAAATATGTGTAAAGCAATAAGAAAATATGGCGTTCTCTTCTATATGACTACTTCAACATGTAAACGGTGTGATGGTACGAGTATACTTGTAGTTATATTATTTTCATTATATTTCTGGATTTCAAAATAAATCTATTATCTTTGTCATTTCTTAGCGTATTTATTTATTATACTCGCATAATATCGACTCCACCTCTCGCCTCGCGCACCGTGCGCGACTAAGCTCCCGAAACCGGTCCCAGCTGAGAGGTTTAATGGACCCCGGAGGACTTACACCGGTTATTTGATTCTTCTTAAGCTTATTGCGTCTTCTTTCCAAGGCTGTCACGCTTCAGGAAGGAGTCTTTTGGAATTTCAACGACTTAATTTCTCAGTTTAAGAATTCTCATAACTTATTATGAACGTTACATTGTATTGTATTGGAACTTTCAACTGAAGAAATGTTTTTGTACTTAAATATTTAGTTTATTTTCGAAGGATACATGGATCCTTTAGCAGCTTTCATATGCACTTGAAGACAAATCTTTTTAGGAGGTCTTATTACAAAAATATGTTGATTTATGAACACTACAGACATACAATACATTAAAACTTAAGCTTAATGTGTTACTTTACATATCGGAAGATCTACAAAAAAAATTATAATTCGTTTTCTGCGGTTTTCTCGCCAAATAAGTTTTCCTGAACATATGCAGATACGGAGAAGTACCGAATCTAATGGTCGCAGCCACCACCTTCCTACGCTTACATTTAACTTGTATATAATGTATTTATTTTGTAATATTTTTAATCTGGTTAATTTGCCCTTTGAGTTTTAGTGTACATTGCTTCATGAAAAGAGTTTGAAAGTGTCATCCCTTTGAGAATGACATCCACCGCGGCGGTTATCATATTGTGATAAATGCATACGTACCATCGCACCATTTCACTTTCGGGATAGGCAAATAAGACAGGGTGCCAGAATTTCTTATATCTACACACATCTTTATCCTCTTCTACATTCATACAACTTCCACGATTTCTCTTACTTTCTACGGCTCTTTCTCCCTGAATATCATTCACTCAATCCAAACACACTTTCGTTTTCCTTTTACACGCGTTTTACTCACATTTTCACTAGATATCTGTTTTGTTAGTCTTTCTTTATTACCTCGTTCCACTTGCCGAAACCATCTCAACGTATTCTTCTTAATCTTACTTAAAAAATAAGACTTAAGTTCACACTCGACCCTTATCACTTCATTCCGTATTCTGTCATAAATTGTTACTCGACGTATTCTTCTCAATGCACGCGTTTGTACACCAATTATTCGGTTCCTCTTAGTCTTTATCTACGTCCACGATTTACTCCCATACCTAAAAGTTGGCACCAAAATCTGCCATACTGGTATCAATGTTTTAAAACAGGTTATTATTATTACATTTAGCCTTGATTATAAAAATATCTTTTAGCTTCTTTCCTGAAATATTCAATACAATTTGTTGATGTTTTACCAAGCCGAAAGGCTGCCGGCGTGACTCGCCGCGTTGGTGAGCAGGAATAAATGATTAATAGAAACACAGGTGTCTAGGAAGTCAGCGTGAAATATGAATAATGCTGGGGGAAGAACAGCGCGGAATAAAACAAGCAAACGGCCATAGAAATGGAAACAAAACAGTGGCACAAAGGATTTGGAAAAGAGGGCATTCTGCCGAGCGGTTGGATTGTGAGGCCCGCAAGGCGTGGTGCGGGACCCGGCGGCGGGAAGCGACTCCCTTTCTCTTCTGTGCCAAAAACTTATGGCAACATGGAAGTTTGTATCTTGTTTATATTGAATGAAACATTAAGTTGTACAATAGTCATTCGAATTGACTAGATTTTGAAATAAGGTAAAATAAGAAATATTAATAATGTAATATTGCGCGTGATGAGATTTATCAATGTGATGCAGGCCAAAGTTGTGCGCTTAGATCGAAAAGTTTGGAGATCTGTTGTCTCTGCCTACCTTGTAAAGAATACAGCGTTATGATTTGTATGTATGTAGATATGTCGAATGACACAAGTATTGTTTCCACCTAGTATTCAGGGGAAGGATATTTATTTATTTAACACTTTTATTGCAAATACAATCTGGCGGGCTTATTGCCAGGCGGCAATCTCTTCCAACCAATCAGACAAAAGTAAATGAAGCAAGTAACGTGGTCACATAAATCATTCAAATGGCTATCCATCCCCACGAAATCCATAAACACGTACGTGAGCATATACCCACGAACCCCACAAAAAGGGACAATCACCCGATCATTATTTTTCATATAAAGTGAGATATCACCAATCAAAAGGAAAGGAAGGGATGGTGGAGAGGAAAGGAAAAGAAAATTCAGGAATGAAACACGTTATTTTACTGGCTAGAAATTAAGAGCTTTTTCAGTCGCTTCTTAAAACATGCCAAGGACGGAGCGAGTCTTATATTGGTTTGTAACTGATTCCAGAGTCTCACTTCATGGACAGTAAAGGATGACGTAAAAAAAGAGGAGCGGTCAACTGGAAACGCCAATAAACAATTTCTGTTTGAGCGTAGCGCTAATCCATGATTGGAAAGATGCTGAAAACTTTCGGCGAGAAAAGAGGGGGTGGTGGGACAGTTAAGGATGTTATACAATAAGAATATCTATTATTTAAAAAGAAACATGCTGGTGTGATCCGATCGTCTCACTTCGGTGTGCCATCGGATTCAATACAGTGATGTGACCGGTGAGTTGTCTGGTGTGCAACGGCTCACTCAATTAAAAAGGAGAAAGAGGAAAGAGACCAAAAAACTCCAAGCTACGAGGCGAAGAGATCCTTAACTATGAGGTCCAGCAACGATGACGATGTACGAATATGTGTAGTCATTCATACTTTGTTAATTTTTATTACAATTTTAGCATTTGTTTAATTTGTATTACAATTTTATCATTTGTTTATTTTTTATGACAAATAGAGCATTTGTTTAATTTTTATTACAATTTTATCTTTTGTTTTATTTTTATTACAATTTTAGCATTTGTGTAATTTTTATTACAATTTTAGCATTTAATTAATTTTTATTACATAGTACCGAATTTTTTAACCGTCGCGGTCGTTTTATTGTAACTCTATTATATTGATTCAATTTTATTGTCGATGTACAGGTGCATCAAAAATACCTATATCGTCTTCTTTTGAAATGTAAATACAAAAAACGGCATACATGTTCTGCAAAAATTAATTTTATAATCTAAAAGAATATGTTTGTCATTTATATGATTTATTAAAAAAAAACATCAATCAAATTCATTTCAAAACCTTCATTTTCTAAACACGTCTGAAGCTTCAACCTGAAGTTCCGCATTTTCTCTCCTGGCCATTTTTAGTGTTATAACCCTGATTTCATTTTGGATCGCGATTATGTATTGAAAATGAAGATCAGCATCTGATTGATGTAATTTTTGTTCTTTCAGATTATAAAATGAAATTTTACAAAACATGTATGATGCCTTTTCTTATTAATATTTCAAAAGGAACCGTTATTGCTGCTTGTCACTAATTTTAGGTATTTATTTCACTTCACTACACCTAAAGCTGAATTTGTTACTATCACATATCAGAAGATCTACAAAGGTGTCTTTGTAACTTGTCTTCCTTTGGTAAATTTTCAGCGATTTTTTTTACGATATATGTTTTTCTGAATAATCTAATGACTGCAACCACTCGTTGATTCCATTCCAACATCAAATTAAGTTGGAAAGCGAATCTGTGCCGTGAAGTTCATTTTTTTAATTGAACGTGCTGTTGCACACCATTAACTCACCGGCCACACTTATGTACTTGATCCGATGACACACCGAACAGACGATCAGAGCACACCGGCATATTTATTCCCTTTTTTTTTTAATATATATAACCGATGACCTAAGTTTTTTTAATAGATATAACCGAAGACTTAATTTTTTTTAATAGATATAACCGAAGACCTAAGTTTTTTTAATAGATATAACCGAAAACCTAAGTTTTTTTAATATACGAGTATATAACCGAATACCTAAGTTTTTTTATACCCTTATTCCTTTAGTGCCGCAAAGTATTAGTATTTAAGGTGATCCCGGAGGGCCGTGATTTTTTTAGCAAAAATAAAACCTAATAGAATTATCTTTTTTGTGTATATATTCAAAGGATATTATGAAGACTTACTATATGTACAATATGTGTCGTTTATGTCGCCGTTCACCCAGAAAAACACAACTAAAACTTTAACAAAATGTCAGGGTTGACACAGCCTATCACAGAAAATACGGAAACATATATTCATAAAATATTTGATAGAATTAAAAGCATATGTAATACGAAAATATTAATTATTTTAATAACGCACGGAAAGTAAATAATGTAACTATAAAATCATTTCAAATTTCAACGGTTAAATAAGTAAAACGCAAAACTGACAACCCTGTATTAGAGACACATGTCGACTGCCATGCGAAGCTTTTAGGTAAATCTATGTAAATTCGATAATACCTGTAAACTGTAATATTATAGTATTTATTAATCATCTCAATATATGTCTCTATATGTTTCATATTTTAGATTATTCGAATTAGTATTAGACATTGGCTAGAAACATGCATAAAGTTGACCGATTTAACTCGCTAATTTTGTATGGACAGCCCCACGGGCACGGCAACAGAGAGCGAGTAAACTCGCTTAAGGCACCTAACCGGTTAAATAATAGGCAGAAAAATGCTTGTGTCATTCGAGAGGGGAGTAGCACAGCGCGGAGTTATAACCAGCGACCTTCCGCATGGAACTCCAGTGCGGTACCGTGCAGCCAAGAACTTTTTATAACAGCCAAGAAATTTATGAACATATACATAATAAATGTAAAGTGAGATATCATAATTCAATGGAAAAGGAAGGAATGATGGAGAGGTAGGAAATATAAGGGATTAAACATTACATATACGAGTATAACATTACCACATACTTTCTCCATTTTAAATTGTTCAAGTGTTATGCTGACGTGTAGAATGATGTACTGTTATGATGCGTTGAAATACAAAGGATCCTAACATCACCAGATCGGAAGGACAGTTCATGTTTATAAAGACATAAGCTTGCAAATACTGAGAACAGCTTCAATTGTTCAACGCTCCAAAGAAGAGATTTCTTCGCTGTCTTATTTAAAGGCTTTGGACAATATTCGAAAAAATGGTCGCAATTTTAAAGGTTGAAAATGAACCGAACACAAACATTTTAGATAAAAAAAAATATATAAAATCGTAAAACTTTGTCTGATTTCCCTCATGAATTGGTGTATTGAAATATATTTACTAGGAATTTATATATATCTGAGCATAGACTGTCCTATATCAAAAGCATTTTTACATTTAACTAATAGAAATCTGATAAGACGATGGGCACAACAGTATTTAAATATATTATTTAAAGTTAGGACATAAACACTGTGGAATTTTCAAGACATTGTTTTGGAGTAATTTTTATAGATCTGGCTTTTCATGTAACTCAAGGAAAATAGTCCAACTGTGTCGGATCACATGATCTTGGTGGCCCAATTAACATCACCGTTTCCGGAGATTACAATACATAAAATAATTCAACAATTTGAACGCATTGTAGTATTGTATACGACTCCATTTTTATAAACGTCATACATTACACTTCTCAAATGTTACAAGACCCAGGCAAGTTTCGCGACGCCATCTGTGTTTTATCCAAGAATTAAAAAAACCTCTTAATTTGAAAGACCCCATATAAATGAAATGTGGACGTGAAAAAAAAAACCTAATAAATGATGTAAAAATGTTTATAACATACTAACAATACTACGTGGAGTGACAATGTTCGACAGAATTTAGAATGAAGTGATGAGGGATGAATGTTAACTTACGGCTGATGTGTTGAGTAAGATGAAGAAGAGCCCTTTGAAATGGTTCAAGCATATAGAACGAAAGAATGAAGAAAGACCAACAAAACAAATGTCTTCTTCCTGGCACTGTCCCAACTCATTGCCTAGGTAGGCTGCTGGGATCGATTCTTCTCGTTCTCAGTTTGTGTTCTTCGGTTCTGGGTGTCGCTTTCATCTAGGCCGTTTCTCTGCAGGATTTTGGAGCATTGAGTCATCCAGGAGTTCTTTGGTCTTCCTCTAGACGGCTGTCGGGAAAGATTCACAGACATTGCCTGATTTACAGTATGGTCTGGTGGTCTACGTCTTATGTGCCCGTACCATCTCAGCTGTCGCTCTTCTAGCTTACTGTTTATGTCAGTGACCCCCAGACTACCACGAATGCGTGAGCTCTTAATTCTATACTTTAGTGATACTCCGGCCGACCACCTCAGCATTCGCATTTCTGCTGGTACAAGTTACCTAGAGTAGGAGCTGTACATAGTCCAGCATTCTGAGCCATACATAATCGCGGGTCTAACGACAGTCTGGTATACCTTTCCTTTTAGTATTACAGGGTCACACATGACTCTTGTTGTCGATGTGAATTTCATATAACCAACAAAACAAATGTGTACAGCGCAAATATAAGTGGTAGGCATGCGAGAGGAAGACCGAGGAAAGTATGGTTAAATCAAGTGAATGATATTTTTAAAGAAGAAAATATGAATCATAGGAGTTTTATGAGGTGTATAGATATGAAAGAGCCTAAATATATGTGTCGAGATAGTTAATATAGCGCTGTCTTCTCTGCCTACCCCGGCAGGGTTTTATTTTATTTTATTGAATGTGAAATTGAGCAAATTGAAAGGGATTTATAGCGAACCTTGCAATACTTTTTCCTGTCCTAAGTCCCCATTCCTTGGCGAGTCCCCTATAATCCCCTTACCTTACCGGGTGCCCGTTCGGGCGAGACTGTCCCCGTCACGTCGGGACCAGGAACGTCGAGTCGCTCCCTTTTTAGCTCTTGATTATTTCGAATCTGCGTCAATAATATTGTTCTTTCAGGAAAAAAATCTACTGTCAATCAATATATAATATGCTACATGCCTTGAGGAATTCGAATTACATTTTCGTAGAACATATCTTATAAATCCTTATTGTTTTAGCTTAATTCAGAAGCGAAGTGGAATGTATTCTAATACTGTTTATTTTTTTCTATAACCAAATATTTGTATCAATCATCTTACTGTATACTCGAATCGGACAGTGCCAAAATTTGCTGAGATGATAGTCCACATCAGTTTTTTATGCTAATTTTGATGTATGGGAGTAAAACGCGGATGTGGATAAAGACTGATATAAACCGAGAAGAAGCTATAATTTATAAGGCCGCAGCCACTACCTTCCCGTCGTCACACTCTACACTTTTTCCATATATTATATTTAATCTAAAAATACCCACCAAACACCATGTACATCTTCTTCTCTGCTGGGCTGTGCCTTCTTCTTTGTCGTCTTGCGCGGTGGACGGTATGATGCTGTTTCTGGGAGCCGGGGTGTTGCCGTCGGGGGATCAGGAGGACGTTGGAATCTGCCGACGCCGCCTGGGCTGCTGACAAGTCGATCCACATCTTTGGATATGTTTGCCTATAACATATTGGGCTGTATTTAGTGATGTATCGAGCTTGGAAGGGATATCCATAAACGACTACTCAAATATTTCTTCTATACCACACACACAGATGACACAACAGTGGAAAAGGTAATCCCTGAAATCACTGACATAAAAGACGTAACACGTAGGTCACACGTAATTTTTACTTTCAACGTAAATATTAGAACTCTTTCTCTTGCTATAAGTCCTGTAAAAATGCGTGCACTGAGAATAATTCACAGGGTTAAAAATGCATTTTTTAAATACAATCAATAATACAATCAATAATCTAAATAAAAAAATAAACTTCTACAAATTTCATTCCAATGCAATAGAAAATTATGAATTGTATTGTATACTCTCAGAATAAAGATTAATTACAAACTTTGATAAGTATTTTTTTTAAATATAGTGATTGTCACTAAGTCAAAAAGTAAACTTCTACAAATTTCATTCCAATTCTATAGAAAATTATGAATTGTATTGTATACACTTAGAATGAATATTTATTATAAACTTTGATAAGTAAATTTTATAAAATATGTGAAGAGAATGATCTGAGAATGAATATCGTAAATCCAAAGGCATAGGAAGAGGAAAGTGTTAGATGAAAAGTAAATGTGATATATGGATGAGCAATGAACTCAATGTTGAAAATTGAGGAATTGCATTACTCGGGTTACGAGAGATATCGAACAAAGTGTAGTAATAGGAAATAAATTCAATGGGTTACAAAAACATATATAATTTAATCGATCAGTATCAAAACCTGCTATAGTTACGACGAATAAACGCTGTCGAAATAGCGTGCATAGAGAAAAATACATGGCGTTTCAATGTATCATAAAGTATGGCATGAAGTGATTGGAGATGAGATGATTGTAAACTTAAGGCTGATGTGTTGAGTGTCATAAAAGGAGTACTCTGTCGTGGCTTAGCATGTGCAATGAACGACCGAATGAAGAAAAGCTAACGAAACAAATATATAATGCAAATGTGTATGGAAAGCGTGGTTGAGGAATACCAAAGAGAGCATGGTTGGATCAAGTGAATGATATTTTGGAAGAAGGAAACTATGAAAGTCAGGCAAATCCAATGAGGCTTATGAAAAAGTATGGATGTGAAATAGACGATGGATCTCTGTCGAGATAGATAAGTCTGACGCTATGTAATTTCTGCCTACTCGACAAAGAAATGGCGTTGTATTGTAGTATAAACGTATTCTAGCTCAAGATTGGAGGGCTTTCTGTTCGGTAACTGACAAAGGCAGCAGGATCTGATATGACACTTAAAGAGTGTTGAGCTTCAACAAAACAACTAACATAAATGTCGACTAAACATATGATAGATCTTTTAAGATATATAATTGGAAAAATAATCGATGGCATAATATCATATCAGTTTCACCTTATTAATTCCGGTACACCGAAATTCTACCCCTAATCCGCTGACATAAGCATAACCCAGATAAGTCAAACTGTAATCCTTCAGATTTGTGGGATAACCCCGATTTACGAATCAACAGCCTTATGAATAGTTATATTATTTCGATTAAAATATTTGTATTGTATGATATGTACATTTTGTCCTGTTTTCTTTTAATTCACTTAAACTTGTTGAAGAACAAGGGTTCGTGAAAGTTTATAATGAGTTCATGAAAGTTTTAAATGAGTTCATGAAAGTTTTAAACGAGTTCATGAAAGTTGACTATGAAAAGGATTCGCGAAGGTTTACAATTAGTTCAGGAAAATTTACTGTGAGATGGGTTCTCGAAAATTTACAACGTGTTCGTGGAAACTTACAATGAAAAGGATTCGCCAAAGTTTGCAATGGGTTCGTCAAAGTTAACAATGGATTCGCGAAAGTTTTCAATAAGTTCGTGAAATTTTACGATGAAAAGGATTTGTGAAAGTTTTAATGAGTTCATGAAAGTTTATAATGCGAATGATTTAAAAAAGTGTACTTAATATTTAGCGAGCTCGTGAAAATTTACAATTAGTTCGTGAATGTTCACACGAAGTAAATAACGAGTTCATGTAATTTCACAATGAGAAAGGTTTGTGAAAGTTTACAATGAGTTCGTGAAAATTTACATTGAGAAGGATTCGCGCAAGTTTACAAATAGTTCGTGAAAGATAACAATGAAAAATAGTCGTGAAAGTTTACAATTAGATCATAAAAGTTTACAATTACAAGGATTCGTGAAAGTTTACGTACATTTAAGCAAAAATGATGCAAATTCTTTTTTTTTTGGTTCCTTTGAAATATTCTGTAAACAAATCTCAATTGATTTTCGTGGTCTATTTCATATGACGCCTGTTTCCCATTTCGAGGGTTGCGGATTCGTGTCTCATTTGTACTTATTCTTATAAAAATGGGTTTCAGTCTAGTTTCACTTAAGGCTTTATTATTTTTTTCCTGGATAGCTGTAAGAGATTATCATATGTATATAAATAAGCTTTTCAGATTGTACTGTACACAATGAAAATACAGTTATTATACATACGTGCAAAAAATATTAAGATATTGCAAGGTGAAAGTCTTAGCAAAATTTATGATGACATATGAACACTACTTATATACTTTACACTTCACCTAAAGCCGAATGTGTTATTGTCACATACCTGATGACATAACATACAAAGGTTCCTTTTTAGTTTGTCTTATTTTGGTAAGCTATTTGCTGTTGTCTCAACAAATATTTTTTTCGCTGGCTATTAGGTTGGGTATTTTCTCACATCTTCAACGTGTCCACATCACCACATCGGATATGTTGAGGGGCACCATACAAACAATGAAGAAGTTTTTTTTAAATAATCTCTATATTCATGCCTTGTATTCTTATTACACTTCCGTTTTGTACAATAAAACTTGGCGAGTTCCTCGCTATATGGCGCCTACTTGTCAGATCGTCCCGTCGCCGACGCTGCCGAACTCACTGAAAAATGCCTCCTGATTCTATGCTATCCAACACAACTTCTGGGCTCGCCTTGCTCTGGTTCTATCAAGGATGTTACTAAGTTTATCAGATTTAAATCGTACTGATATTAATCTCACAATGAGTTTATATATATTATTTCGTATAAACGGTACAATGTACCTTATAATAATAAGTAGTGAGTGATAAATTCATAAAAAAGAGTCAGGATACAAAAAAAATGTAAATAAACAAGCGTAAAAAACGATATAATTTACCAACGAGATTGTCCAAAGGTGTACAGCCCGCGCTGCACCAAAACGGGTGTCACAACAAACAAAAATCAAACGGTGTCACGAATTGTTCAAAATGCAATGTTTTTATTTATTTTATTGTTTTTTTGAACGGTGTACAGTTATTAAACAATATACGAGGCATATCCAGAAAGTAAGTGTACTGAATTTTTGTAGGTTACAATTTTTTTTATTTAAACAAAAAAATTACGTGGTTACCGTAGTACATATGTAAGCTATTTTTCAACATAGTCGCCATTCCTCTCAATGCAGGTGGTGAAGCGGGGTATCAACTTTTTGATGCCTTCCTCGAAGTAGTTTCCCGCCAACCCCTCCGTCCACTTTTCCATCTCCTCCTTTACCTCCTCGTCGGTTGAAAACCTTTTTCCACCCATGTGCAGCTTCAGGGAGGTAAAGAGATAGTAATCTGAAGGTGCTAGGTCAGGGGAATGCGCGGGATGGTTCAGGACATCCCATTTAAACGAGGCGAGCAGTTCCTTCGTGGCGTTGGCCGTGTGTGGTCTTGCATTGTCGTGCAGCAGGCAGACTCCCTTTGTCAGCATGCCTCTCCTCTTGTTTTGAATCGCCCTTCGCAATTTTTTTAGGGTCTCACAGTATCTTGCAGAGTTGATGGTCTCTCCTTGAGGCATATATTCAATTAAAATTATGCCTTGACACGGACACCAAAACACGGATGCCATGATTTTCTTGGCTGAAATTGTAGTTTTGAACTTTTTGGCGGAGGGTGAAGAGGTGTGACCTGACCGTTTTTAAACTCGCGACACCACTTGTACACACTCGTACGATTCATAGCTTTCTCACCATATGCAGTTTTCACCTCATTATAAACCTCAACCGGAGGTTTTTCCTTCCAAACGAGATAACGGATGACGCCGCGTATTTCGCACTTGACGGGAGATTGGATTGACATTTTTTCACGAAACGTGTTGTCGCGTCGGCACTTCTCAACGTACTGACCTCGAACCGGTCTCGTTGCGGAGGGGAGCCTCAGTACACTTACTTTCTGGATACGCATAGTATACCAATTAAACCAATTTCGCTTTTGTCTCTTTTTCATCCAGAAGCCCACATGTAATATTACTTTCTGGATACGCATAGTATACCAATTAAACCAATTTCGCTTTTGTCTCTTTTCATCCAGAAGCCCACATGTAATAAAAATGATTCTCTTAATTATTTTTATTGTTGAAAATATTGTACGAGTGGTTAGTCGTGGGAAATAGTTTTAAATTTATCAAATAAACGTCGTTAGGATGACATTTTCGTTATTTACTTCATTCCAAACGTGTTGAATATGTACTATGATTTTTTTGCGCATTTTTGCCATTAAATTGCTTGAGCGATTTTCGTAGGTCTGTAAAAAATGTTTTTTTCGCTACTTGCTGCATTTTTACAATCGCAAAAAATGCGACACAAAGTGTAAAGTGAATATACAGCGAGCGATCGTGTGTGTCAAATGTGTTTCAAAACATCGGTATTGGTGATTTGACATTTGAAGATGGTGTCCACTCTGGAAGGTCGATTAACACTGATGACGATCAAATCAAGGTTTTGATCAAGAATAACCTATATTATATAACATGAGAGATTGCTGGGATACTGTATCGAAAACCACCGTTCACCAGCATTTGGTGCAATTTTGCATTTGAATTTGACCTGAAAATACAAAATTACTTAAAAAAATATTACAGAAAATATTTTGTACCGAATACACGATCCAGTGAAGTATTCTAAAATGTAAATGTTTGGAAATGATATTTACTCAATATTAACCGCAGTGTAATATTTCGCATTGTAAATTGAATAGTTTAACATGCAAAGCTTTGATACAACCTTACCGCAATAACATAGCCCAGATATAAATGCAACTATGTACTTGTTTTATGTTAGGTCTACTAACTGCTAGCTGTGAAACGTACCCGTTGTTACCCGTGTTTAAAAAATCGATTAAATTCACGATTAGCAAGCGGATGGACCAGGTACGATTCCTAAGCGGACTCACTTCCACACTTGTGTTACTCTTAGGCCGTTTAAGACCTGAATTTGTTTTTAATGAAACTTGTGCGCTGCTTATCAGATGTATGGCCGCGCGTGACGCATTAGATTTCCGTGCGAAAGGTCACCGGTTTGAACCCCGCACTGTGCTGCTCCCCTCGAATGGTACATGCATTTTTTCCATTTAAGGCGTTCGGTGTTATAAGAATACCTATGACTTAAGTCATATCCATTCTTTTCAAACAAAAAAGGAAGGAATATGCCAGTGTGGTCCGATCATCTCACTTCGATGTAAGATCAGATCCCATACAGTAGCATGGCTGGTGAGTTATCTGTATGTAACGACTCTGAAAAGAAAACAAAGTCAACCGCAGAGCTTCATTTTCCAACTGAATTGATATCGGAATGACGAAGGGATTCTCGACTTCGAGACCCAGCAACGACGTTGGCTGCTTATCATAAATTATTAAAGCATTATTCGACTGCGAAAAAATAGCACTACGTAAAAAAAAACTATGCTTAACGAAATAAAGCAGTAGATTAAAACTGTCGGTCATCTTAGAATTTTGATCACCTTGTTTTTGGAATTTTTAGTTTGATCTGTTGACCTTTCGTTTCCTGTGATGTGTAACTAGTACACATTGTTTCTAAAAACTTTAATATCTATCAATATAATAAATACTTGGTTCAGATTTTAGGTATTACTCCGTAATACATTTACGCATTGAATGAAAAAATAATATTAATAATAATTAGCACTTATCGGCCACATCAGAGATATTTTGTGAAAATCGGGAATAAATTCACTAATACAATCAAACGTGTGTCAGTGTGTGACGTAGGTATATTCATTCTAAAAAAACCTATGGGTGAGGAAGCGACGCTATTCACGTCTCAATCTTCTTCGGTATATGGGAACGCAAGAAATAGAATCTCAGTTCGCTCGCTTCCCTCGCTTCAGTAGCTCGCGGGCATTCGTTTGAGGCGGTCTCTTTGCCCGTTTTGTGAAAGTCGGCCGATAGTTTTTTCATGTTTTCAGCAATTAAATTTCAATTATTATCACTTTCGACTTCCAATTTAATTAATTTTGGCTTTGAATATTCTTATTTTTTGTGATTTTAAATCGCTCATTTTTACATGTGTATTGAATACACAGCACCGGAACGCGCGGATTTTTTTAGCACCGGAAGGAGGTTAAGACAGTGTACGTGCTGCAGTGCAACAGCTTGCACACCAATAAACCAATACACTTAAAGGGATTTCCCATTAGCAGGATGTTCGACTATCATACACGATCACGAGTAATAATAGCCTGTCATATCGTAAAAAAAATATATAATTGCGAGTATGCTCCAAACTTAACTATCCTAATGTTGGATTGCTAAAAATATATTATTTTGTATTTTATAACATTTTCGATGTTTAAAATATAACTTGGAGGGATTAATATTATGTGGCAATCTCTTCAGCCTACCAAAAAGAAGTTAAAGAAGCCTCGAGTGAAAACCATATTTGTGCGAGTTTGATTTAAGTTTATACTCAATTTTATTAAGATGGTTTATGTCTGTTTTTTTTACGGTTTCTGCACTATCTTTCAAGTTGGTTGGAAGAGGTTAGTAAACGGTTATAAATTCGTCAGATTATACTGTAAACAATGAAATATAATTCAAATATTTTAATTGAATTTGAATGAATTTTGTGGTATATTTTTTAACATGATGATATTCAACAAAATTGAAAAAAAAACCTACCATGTATAAAAAAAGAGGTAAACGGCATTTTCCGGTTTATTTAAATATTTTTTTAAAATTGGTTTCAACGGGAATCGAATCCGCAACCCTCAGGCTGAAAGACAAGTGTATAACCAATTAGGTCACGAAAGTCGTGGTCTAGTTCAGTGCTTCCCAAATTGGAGGCCGCGGCCCCCTGGGGGGCCGTGGGATTTCTCGTGGGGGTCGCGAAAATATTCAGTACAAAGTACAAATATTCATGTAAGTATTAAATTGTTTCATGTGAGTATAGTTTTTATTTAAAAAAAAGGTTTTAAGCAAGTTCCTATAATTTTGTGTTGAATATAAATATGTGTATTTTAATTGTAATAATTATTGCCAAATAAATCTTCAACTATAAAAAAAAAGTTTTGGGGTGGGGGGGGGGGGGGAATTAATTACTTCAGATTAAGGGGGCCGTTACATGAAAGTAATTGGGAAGCACTGGTCTAGTTGATAAGATTTTTATTAAGTTTATTATAATTTTTACTGTTTTTTAAATACGTGTATGAAGCTTTCTAGTTAGTAAGATAATTGATGTACACTCAGGAGTTTTGGATTCGATTCCCAATACTATTATACAAAAATATATAGACTCCCAGTCCAGTAAAATAGTTCATCTGGTTACAACGTAAATTCAGATGTAAAACGGTCTTAGAGTAAAACCAATTCGGATTTGAATTCGTTTTTATTTATATAGATGCTAAATAACTGTAGCGTGTGGAGGGGATGAATACGCTCATTACCGTTCGTTAATATTGCAAACTGAAATTCATGAAATTCAGCATCGACCATGGCAGTCTGAAATATTCACGGGCTCTAATAGGAGTTGTAGTTACGACTGGAGGTTATATTTCCTGTTTAGCATTAAAAAGCCTCCTCCCCTAATTTGTAGTTCATTTTAGTTATTTACTTATCATAAATAGACGTTTTGTTTAGTCTAGTTGGTAAAACGCCTGTATTTCAGCTCGAATGTTGCTGGTTTGATTATCGTTGGTGTCCAATTTATTTTTAAGAAAAAGTTCCATTCTGGTTTTTCTTAATGGTATCTATTATATAACATATTTCTGGCTCAGTTGTTCAATAAGTGCAATTAGTTGATAACAAACAAGGTTTGTAGATGAAGACTGCAGCGTTTTAGAAATGCCGGCACCATTATCTAAACCACGTGATACAATACTCTGAATGACCTTTTACAACTAATACAAAAAAATGCGAAAGCTTCAAAATACATGTTTCTAGTAGATTGTAAGTGATTACCACATAGTAGATGGCTGTATTGTATACAAATATGTTTCGCTTACAAGAGCAGTAACAATATCTCTATGACCTAGTTAGTTCGCACAACACCTGTCTTCCGTTTCGGGGGTTACGAGTTTGATTCCTGTTTTTATTCAATTTTATTTAAAGCTTCTGCCTGGTTTTAATTTACATCTCGTGTAATATCTTTCAAGTTGGTTGGAAGAGATTGGATAACGGCAATAAGCCCGCCAGATTATACTGTATTCAACGAAATTCAATATAACACAATTCAAATATTTGAATTAAATTCGAATGAATTTCGTAGATTATTTTTGACTTAATGATATTGGCCGAAATTGAAAAAAAAACAACGATAAATAAAGAAAAGGTAAACGACTTTTTCCGGTTTATTAAAGCATTTTGATAATAATCATTAAGTGACAAAATATCACACAAATACACTCGATTTCGTTTTTATGTTGTACAAATAGAAGATGTCTATCATCAAATCGAGACCCACTTTGAGATGAAGTAGATATTTCGTTTGGCGCTTATAGATTAAAAGTAAGTTCGCCTGAAGAGCGCGCCTTGCTACAAATCGTTGTCGATTTTATGTATTAAGAAAATCTACGGCAAAACGAGCAGATCTGAGAGGGGACAATCGCCATCTTGTGATAAAAAAAAGGCGGGAAAATATGATGACTAAATGTAATGGAAGATCTAGGTGTACTTTCATACAATCGACACATATTTTTAGTCATTTTTGAAATATAAAGTTAAAATACGGTTACTTTGTTTTAATCCTCTTTATAATTTGCATTTCAACACTTATGCGTCATTATTAGACAAAAACATTGTTTGTCTTGTCATAATGTAAAACGGAATAAAAACAAAGTGACAGCGTTTTTATTTTATATTAACTATGAAGTGTCACAAAGTGGCGCTGGAGATATTTAAACAAATACATTTTTATTCTCATTGTAATTTGTTTTATCAAACACTGTTTATTCCACTTTTTGTAACGGTATAACCCTACCGGTTTCAAAGCTTTCACCTCATCTTCAATGGATCACAAATAAGACAGGGGAGCACAAATAAGTACAAACATGAGCTCCCCTGAAGATGAGGTGAAATCCTTGAAACCGGTAGGGTTATACCGTTACAAAAGTGGAATAAACAGTGTTTGATAAAACAAATTATAATGTATTTAAACCTCCACAACGTTAATGCCTTAACTATAAACAATACATTTTTATTCTCTTTAACGACCTTCGTGACCTTGTTGGTATGACATTTGACTTCTACCCGGGGTTTTGGGTTCGATTCCCGATGGTTCCCTTAAAATATATATAAATGAAAAAGGTTTAAGTTTAGTGAAATACATATTTAATCTGTTAATAATAATCACACGAGCCAGCCATTTGCGAGTGTTGTTACCTCTTCCCAATCGGTAGGCAATTACTAACATGTACGATTGATTACGAATAACGAATTCTGTGCCTATTCCAATGGCTTAACCCGAAGGCTCATTTAATGGGGTCCAAGACTATGGTGTCTCCCGGTCACCCGTTTCAATAGGGTCGCATCGTTAATTCGAATTTGTTGAGAAGCATTATATGTATGGATAGAAGAAATTAAATCTTTCAATTTTTAACAACCGGCGAAATTAAGCTGTCAAAAATGCATATTGCTTGGAATATAACATCACGGACATTAGAATGTGTATTTTAACAACCCTTATATAACTTTACCTGTGCATTAATTTCAACACTCATGACTTAATAAATATATTTAACTTCTCGTAAGCTTAGGAGGGAAAAAAATATAAGCAAAATAAAAAACCTAACAATAAAACCTGGCGATCTTATTGTGGGTGATGTGACAAATATTCGAGCCAACTAAAAATATGGTAAAGAGATCTATGTTAGAGTTAAAACTAGACTGAACTCTTTTTTTAAAGAAAATCTCGGTTCCAACAGGAATCGAGCCTCAATCTTCGGGCTAGTAGACAAGCGTCTTGCCAACTTGGCTACGTGTCGCGGGGATTTATGTTATTAGTAGACAAGCGTCTTGCCAACTTGGCTACGTGTCGCTGGGATTTATGTTATTAGTAGACAAGCGTCTTACCAACTTGGCTACGTGTCGCGGGGATTTATGTTATTAGTAGACAAGCGTCTTACCAACTTGGCTACGTGTCACGGGGATTTATGTTATTAGTAGACAAGCGTCTTACCAACTTGGCTACGTGTCGCTGGGATTTATGTTATTAGTAGACAAGCGTCTTACCAACTTGGCTACGTGTCACGGGGATTTATGTTATTAGTAGACAAGCGTCTTACCAACTTGGCTACGTATCGTGGGGATTTATGTTATTAGTAGACCAGCGTCTTGCCAACTTGGCTACGTGTCGCGGGGATTTATGTTATTAGTAGACAAGCGTCTTACCAACGTGGCTATGTGTCGCGGAGATTTATGTTATTAGTAGACAAGCGTCTTACCAACTTGGCTACGTGTCGCGGGGATTTATGTTATTAGTGGAAAATTGAAGAAGCTGAAAATGTCACATATCATCGGTCCTCTGCTATCTTTAGTAGCTATGCGATGAGTGAGCGATAATATCCCAAAGGAGCGTGTAGAGGAGGCTTTCGTTTGTGCCTGTCGAGACAGGATCTTCAAGGCTGAGCAATCCTTAGGGGCAGCCTCTGACACCCTCCTCGCTGCTATCGAGAGAAGAGGGCCACTTCAGATATTCGTATATGGTTGTATACATACAACAAAATAATCCATCCCGAGTTTTACCTGTTTTTGAATATTAAGGCGCGTGAAATTTATCATTTTTCTATTGTTTTCCACTGTTGTTATACACAATATAACCAAGCAGATTAATTGTTATATTACATTTTTCTTTCAAACAAATTAAAATATGTAAAGTGAGGCGTACATCCCACCTGCAAGTGAGGTCTGGATGACGAGGCTTTACATCATGTGGTTTTTAATGTACTTTACATGACGGATTTACTTTACTAAATGAGATGCCTTAGCCTGTTTTTTAATGTACTTTACATGATGGATTTACTTTACTAAATGACATACCTTAGCCACGTAACTTCTTGATCGATTGTCAACATTTTCAAGTTATATCAACTGAAGCTTTAAATCGTTAAATGATATTTGTTTTTTCATATTTTTAAAATTTTTTTAAGTAATAAAAATAAATATAAGTTAATTGATAGCAATAAATTATGTACTCGATCAATATAAATATGTTATATCCAGAAATTGCATATACATTTCAACATAATGGAGGAAAAAATACATTTAAGAGATAAGCTATCAAAATGTCTGGGTCCATCTCATAGCATCCTCTTAGCCAAGATACACCAATAAATAAACAGTCATTTGAAAATTATTTAAAAAAGTAAACCCACACACACACATACCACTTCAGATTCATGAAGTGAAGTGAAAAGAGAAAAGCAAATAAGAGCCCAAATTTTAATAAAATGAAAACAAAAACAGAAAATTATTTCAGAGACACAAATTATAATGCAAAATATGATAATAAATAATCAATAATATAAAAATAAATTCAAGACAACGCATATACAAGCACACACAACATGAGCTTCATTATTAGCGAATAGAGAAAGAGCAAATAAGAGTCTTAACCACATCAAATACTTGTAAAATCACTAACTATTTAGAAAGTAACGTTTCAGAGCATTTTTAAAGCTATAACGAATAATCTACAATATTTCAAGGGCAAGGGTAACTCATTCCAACATTTACTGGCTGAGTATGAAAAAGATCCCTTGAATAATGTTAAATTATGGCTTGGGACGAGTAAAGGAGTTTTTATTTTATTGACTCTCTCATAATAATATTTTTTGCTTTAATAATAATGCGACGTATCATCGTTGTGTCGGTGGATTGTCTATAAATTGAAAAAAGATAAACATCATACAAAAATACTTTTTTAATTAATAACTTAACCTTCCGGATTAAATTTGGCATCCTACTAACTTATTCTCGGAGGCCGATCTGCAACGCATCTTGGCTGATATTTAGAGATGATAGGAAGATTTTAAAGATATTAATTTTGGAAAAACTCAACTAACTGAGTGGTGAGGAGAAAATTGGATTCATTATCCTTAAAAGTCTTAGAAAAAAATGGTTAAATAAATGTGTGGTTATTTTATTGACCTTTAAGGTCAAAGAATAATATTCGTCACCTCAACAAGCAATAATAATCAAGCCAAATAGTGTCATTAGGTTTCCCGAAAACGCTAACTGAAATTTTTGTTTGCTCGATTTTTTTTTAACAATTTGTTTAATGCACGTTTTACTACCCTTTACATGCGCCAAATTATTCATGAAAATATTAGATAAATTGGAGACTTAATTAAGAATATAACCCAGTAACGAGACATATTTGATAAGATGCCTCTCTTCCAATTCGAGGATTGCGGATTTGGTTCTCGTTGGTGCCCAATTTTATTAAAAAATGGGCTCCAGCATGGTTTTCCTTTAAAGGCCTCTTGAACACATTTTTGGCTGATTGGAAGTTATTGTCACAGAAATCCCTCAGGTTCTATTGTATACAACAATAATAGTGCAGTAATGATTTTTTTTCGCCACACCAGGTTTAGGCTCGGTCTTAAAAATGATGATGAAAACCATAATAACATATGTTGTTATTGCGTCTGAACTTTATGAGACTTTCCGATTGTAGAGTGATGTTTGATTTACTCCTGCTTTTCAAAATAGTGTATGAAATATTTGACTGTCCGAGGTTACTGGAAACGATTGACTTCCGAATTCCTTCCAGAAGTACGAGACTGCGGGATATATTCCAGTGCGAGAGTTGTAGTACTAAATATGGCTCAAATTCTCTCGTACTCAGATTGTATCGATTGGGTAATGACTATGCTGCAGTGTCGGACATATTTGGTGACATACTTAATGCCTTTAAACGTTCTCTTAAAGATAAGTTTTGTTTGTTTGAATCATAAATCCGACGCCACGGCGTGACTTTCGTTGGGGTTTTTAATCCTTCATTTCGTTGACTTTATTTCTCTCAAACTTTTCGAGATCTATTTAAACATATTGATGCTTCGATTTGTTTTTTTTTGTGTGTATTCAAGTGGATTAGTTATATGTAAACATATTTTTGTAATTATAATCTTCGATTGTTTTTTCCTTTGTTTTTATATGTGCCTTTGATTACGTGAGATTTGACATATGTCAAGTTTGTAACATATGTTATGTGTGGTAGGTAATGTGCATGTGCGTACTGTTTTTTTTTGTATGTGATCCATGTAAATGTTTAAAAAAATTGTCCCAAGTTGTATTTTTATTCTTGCGCACTTCAAAATTCAATCTGTGTATTACTCTTGTAATCTTTTTTCATGGCCGATAAAATAAAATACATTGTAATAAAATTAAAATAAAAGTATTATGTTATGGATTTTATATAATTGTTATAGGATCTCATTTTTCCCTTAAATTGTGAAAAAAATATTCGATAAACTTAAGCGACAGGTTATTAAAAATAATCACCGTAATAAACCTCTGCTTTGGGGTATATGATCTATTTTGCTTATATTATTGAAACACCTGTTTTACTGATAACTTGTAAATTCTCTTGACTTAACGTTGTCTCCAGCCAAATGTTTCATATATTAAAATTATAATGTTTTACGAAATCCGTTTTAACAGAACTTCAATGAGGAGTTTCATGCGACAAACTATGGATTTGCCATTATTTTCATGGTGATGATTCGGTCCTAATCTGAGCCGCTTTATACCTCTTGGGTACCATTGGATTATTTCGGACGTCCATCGGGAATCTGACATTCTGGCTACGTGTTCTGCCCATTGCCACTTCATTTTCTTGCACACCTTTATTACGTCATGTACCTTTGTTATGTTGCGAATCCTAGTGTTTCGTTTACGGCATCTTTAAGTATATCCCAACATGCATCTCTCTATGTTCCTTTGTGCGGTCTGGAGCTTTTGTGTGCTCTTAGCTGTGAGCGTCCATGTCTCACAGCCATGCGTAAGTACTGAGAAAATACATTGTTTTTTTTTCGCTTCAAAGATATTGGGAGATCACTTTTGAAGATGTTGTTCAAACGTCCAAATGAGCTCCGTGCTAATTTTGTCCTTCATGCTATTTCCTCCGATACGCCACCTACAAAGGAAATAAGTTGGCTCAAATACACATATTTCTGGATAAGCTCCAGCTGATTTCCATCTACAATTATTGGATTTGGGGTAGCAAAGCTGTTCATCATATATTTGGTTTTTAATATGTAATTTTTACACCAACTTGTTTACTGACCTCTGCCAATTCCTGTAGTTGGTATGTACGAGTATATATGTATGCAATTAAATATTTTAATTTGGAGTTTCACAAAGTTAAAGTCAAAACCTTTGAAAAGTGATATTTGAAAATATTTGAGTGTAAAAATTAACCCGAGATCATGTGACAGTAGTTCAGAATTGAACTGCTTTTCCAGTAACAAACAAATTTAATATTCATTGGAAAAGGTTTTCCACTGAGATGTACAAGAACCTAAATCTTACGAATTATCGTAAAGTCATGTATGTACTCGTACATATGTGAAAACAGGAGAGATTCCCTTTCCATAACATTGGATCATTAGTTCCTTATTCACATGACAATTCTAGGGGGTAGGCTTCCACACACATATTCTGTAAAGTGAGATTTCATACAAAGGAGAGAGTTTCAAATACCAGGTTTAAATATATCGCACCTTCTGAATAAAAGTGTCATGACTCAATTTTTTTAATTATTTTTTTATATTTAAAGCACTTTCTCGATATTTTTTTAATTATGATCACTTAATGTTATATGCAACAATGGCGCAATGTGAACAGTAACAAAACATAATCGTGTGTTGGTACCCTCATTGATGTATGGAAGCGAAGAATTGACTTTGGCACAAGATTTATAAGAGTAAGATAATGCTGTCGAAATGCGCGCAATAAGGAAAAAATATGGAGTGAATATTTGAAAGAAGGCAGAATGAAAGAATCAGAAATTAATAATGCGTCGATAAAATGAATGTTTTAAGTAAAATAAAGAAGCCTTAAGATGGTTAGGACATGTGAAGAGAATGAATGGTTAAATAACGATTAAGCGAGTATACAAATCAGAAGTGTAAGGCGAGCGTAGAAGAGGTAGACCGAGGAAAACGTCACTGAACCAAATGGACCAGAATTTAAAAGAAGATAAAGTTAAGAGTATAGGTAATAGAATAGTTTGCACGACGAGATATACAATATGAATGTAAGGGAGGTTAAAGTTGTATGCTTGGATACATTTTTTTTTAAATTTGTTCTTTCTGCCGACCCCACAAGGGGCATGATAAATATGTATGTATGTTTTTATATATTCTTATCTTTTTTTTTTTTGAAGTTTGACCAGCAGTCTGTTATCATCAGGACTGTTTCTCTTGATATGTCTCGGTTATTCTTCAATATTTTTGGAGGTCCTACCTCCTAGGGACGACTTCCAGTGAGTATTCCATATATTGCGACGAAGAGAACTCTTCTGTTATACATCCTTTTCTCGTGACCTGTCCAATGAATTCTGGAGTTTCTCCCCAAGTGGTGAATAGCTTGTTCAGAGTCTCGATCCAATGGTAGGACGCTTTACTCTTTCATCGGATAATTTCTGACTGTTATGAGATTTGGTTGATATTTGGTTCTTTTGAGGAAACGGGAAAGAATAAGTTTAATGAGATGTTTATGAGAAATAATAAAAAACGTTAAATATAAACGTGATGATATATAAATAATATTACATACAAATATACATAGATTTGTGGATGTGCGTTGTCCCACACGGTAATATATTAAATGAGTGTGAGGGAAAAATAATGAAGGCGAGATGAAGGTGAATAAAATATAAAATGCTGTATATGGAGAGACGTGACTTTTTATAAAAATATTAATACATATATGTTAAATATGGGAAATACGTGGTTGTCTATGGAGGAAGGCTGTCGGCCAATGGAAGTGTCGGTGTTGTGGGAGCGTTCTAAGTGACGTTCGGGAGGGGGGGGGCGTTTAAGGGGACGTTTAAGGAGGCGTTCAGGGACCGTTTGGGGGGGCGTTCAGGGGGGTTCGTTTTTCAAAATTGATTTCGGACGTGGGTGCCTATATTTGGTGTTCGCGTTGTAGTTTCCTAGAGATTTTATGACGGGGTTGGGATGTCTGGATAGGGAACTGTAAAACCTTTCGGCCAGAGCGCGCATGTGTTCGGGGATAGTTTGAAGTGCGGTATCTGCGTGGAGTCTAGAATTACGAACTAGTGAGGGTGCGTTTAAGATCATGCGGAGGGCTTTGTTTTGAACAACTTGGATGCGATTTATTGTAGTTACCGGCGCGTAGCCTCATACCGGAAGGGCGTATGTCAATTGCGGTCTGACGATCGCTTTGTATAGGTGGAGTTTAGTGCGCGGACTTAATTTACTGAATTTACCGATCAAGGGGAATACTGATTTAAGTGTTCTAAGAGCTTTTGATTTTACGTGTTTATGCCACGTGAGGCTGCTGTCTAAGGTGAGGAAGTATTTAACGTGCTTAGTCCATAGGACGCTCTAGCCAAAGAGTTTGAGAGTTCTGAAGGGGGCGATGTATTTGCGGGCAAAACGGACTGCGGTGCTTTTAGAGGGATTGATTTTGACCTTCCATTCGGTGCACCAGCGCTCGAAACCGGGAATGAAGTTTTGCAGTCTGTTGTGGGAATTGCACTCGTATTTTGACGAAGAGAGAAAGGATGTGTCGTCAGCGTATTGCGCTGTGATAAAATCATCATCAGGGGAGCACAAACAAGTGTTGTTTGTGCTATCTGATGATGAGGTGAAAGCCATGAAACCAGTAGGGTTATACCGTTACATAAAGTGGAATAAACAGCATTTCACGAAACAAATTACAACTTCTATAAACCTCCACAATGTCATTACCTTAACTATAAATAAAATATCGTAATATTTAATTTCTTAGAAATAGTTTACACCTACACGCTAACGTGTAACTAGACACCATTTTTTTTGTATTGTAACAAAAATAATTGCTTTTGTATTTATATATTATAAACAAGTCTTCTTTTATTGCTTATGTATATTTTAATACATTGGATTGTACACTTGCTAGATTAAGTTATCTTTTTTTTTTAAATTTACTCATTGAAAAGAACTTTTACATAGTGTCGATTTTCTTCTTCTTATTGTTAGATTCTTAATGAGTTTTTTGCATTTTTCCTGCGATGTGGACTTCTAGCTATCCCTCCAACCCTTGGTGGTCTGCCTGATGGTAGTCTTCGTGTGGGGAAGCCGTGAGAAATATTATACGGGGAATTCGGGTTTCGTACATTCTTAGAACAATATCCTACCAAAAACGTTTTCTCCACCTACCCTATCTTACGATAATCCAGTTTAATACAAATTTCCACGTCGATTTTAAATACGAAATAATATTTTAATTATTTGTAGCTTTTATATAATATGCTTTTCTAAAATTTGCAAATTTAAATTTACGAAATACTTTGTAAACTTCTCGGCAACAGAATGTTGCTAACGTTGGAATGTTGCGGTTTCGCGATGTTTGGCAATGGGATTTGGTTAAGAATACGTCATCGGTGTAATATTTATGAACCGAACGAGATGTAATATAAATTAAATGTGATAAATAAAAGTTTTATTCTTCATAATGCCCTCAACATCTGTTTATTCTCAAAATATGTTTTAAACAATGGAAGATATTTGAAAACAGGACGCTTCAGTACAAATTGTTAACTTTCATTTATACATACAAAATAATCGCGAATTAAGAGACGGTTTCTCATCTGATGATTCTTGTTGGAACGTCATTTATTTATTTGTATGGTACCCTTCAAAATATCTGAATTGGTGAGACTTCGGGCTTAGAACCGCTTGAGTAGGCACAGAACTCACGGCTCGTCATCGCACATGTTGGTAATACTACTCCATACATGAAGAGACAACACTAGCATATGCCCTCTCTAGATATTTTTTTCGGATATCATCGAGAATCAAACCCAAAACCTCAGGTGGAAGTTTAACATCTGATGCCGATGTTTCTAAAACGTTGCAATTTTCATAATCAGACCTTATTCGGTATAACATATACGGTGAAGTTGATTTGCTGTAATGTGTGATTGGTTTGCTTTGATGGCGAAGAAATTTGCAACGTTTTTGAAACGTCGGTATCATAAATCAAACCAAACGGTATAACTTTCCAAAAAAACTATAAACAATTGATCATATTAGCTAAATAACGGAGTTCGTCTTTGAAACTCCACGAAAAAAAAATAGTGTTATAATAATTAAAAAGACAATTTATATAGCTTCGCAGAGGTAGAGCAAACGCTCTTCAAGAGCGTTCTATCACGAAACCTGCACCTTTTATTACTAACGGATTAAAAATATTATAAAAAAAAAACAACTTGGTTTCAAATAAAGGAAGGTCGCTACGACCATTGGATAAACTCCTTCCCCGCATCTGAATATGTTTAGAAAAATATATTTGGTAAGAAAAGTGCAGAAAACTTACCAAGGGAAAACGAACTACAAAGAAACCTTTGTAAATCTTCCGATATATAGTATAATAGTCACATATTCGGATTTAGGTGTAATGTACAATAGTATATGTGTAATATTCACATACAATCATACATTTTCATACTATGTTAGTGAGACCTAAAAATGGTTATCTTTAAGTGATTCCTAAAGCTGCACACGCCATTAATTTCATTCTATTGTATATCATAGAAACTTTACTTTGTTTTCCCATTCGGTTTTATGTTGCGCAAAACGTCTCAGCTGAGGTCTCGCAGTGTATTTAATATCATCTGACTATCGAATCTTCGATCTGTCAACATTTTTTTGCACAGTTTGTGTATCACGTCTGTCACGCCTGTTTGGTCTCTTTTACATTTATTGCTTTAACCTTTCCCTTTCTGTGCTAAAAAAGTCCACGCGTTCCGGTGCTGTGTATTCAATACACATCAACAAACATGTCAAAATGAGCGATTTAAAATCGGAAAAACAAGAATATTCATAGCCAATAGCTAAAATTAATTAAATTTGAAGTCGAAAGTGGTAATAATTGAAATTTAATTGCTGAAAACATGAAAAAAATCATCGGCCAACGTTCACAAAACGAGCGAAGCAACCACCTCAAACGAAAGCCCGCGTGCTACTGAAGCGAGCGAACTGAGATTCTATTCTTGCGTTCCCATATACCGAAGTAGAGTGAGAGTGAGACGTGAATAGCGTCGCTTCCTCACCCATAGCGGTTTTTTTAGAATGAATGTACCTTCGTCACACACTGACACACGTTTGATTGTATTGGTGAATTTATTCCTGATTTTCACAAAATATCTCTGATGTGGCCGATAAGGGCTAATTATTATTAATATTATTTTTTTCATTCAATGTGTAAATGTATTACGGAGGAATACCTAAAATTTGAACTCAGAATTTATTATATTTATAGAGATATTAAAGTTTTTAGAAGCAATGTGTACTAGTTACACATCACAGGGAAGGAAGGGTTAACGGTCCCTTTAAGGTATACATTTTTCATAGATCGTTAGGCGTCTCTTAGTAACTACGTGGCAGCGATCATGGTCTTTCGGTTAGCATTCCCCCTAAGCAAGCGTGCGCTCCAAGTTTGATTCCTTGCAGATTCATTCCCGGTTTTGCTCTTAGACCAGTTTGCATCTGAATTTATGTTTTTCCGTAGCTTATTTGCTGCTTATCTTAAATATTACTAGCGTTTTTAAGCAATAACGCTACATAAAACTAAGCATAACGAAGATTTAACCATGCAATCGTAGTGGAGCTTTGAGTTCGATCTGTCAAGCATGTGTGCTTTCTGAAGTGCAATGGCTTTTACACACAATAAATTATTACAAGCACGTGCGTTTTCCATTCACAGAATGACTGACAATCATACTTGGTATCGAGGGATTGTCTATCGTATTGTAACTTCTGTATAAATCGTTCAACCTTCTGAAACCTTCCATCGCCTAGTTGGTAACAGAAAGGTTTTCAACCCAGGTGTTGCGTGCTCGATTTCTTTTGGAACTTATTTAAAAAAACGGTAAACTCTTCTACAAAAAAGGTCAGTGCGTATTATCGTATTACACTTTCATTGTATCTTTTCCAAACATCTTTAAATATTTTAAAGAGGGCTTGAGCGAAAACCAGATTGAAATTCTTTTTAATTAATCTGGGTTCCAACAGGAGTCAGACCCGCAACCCTCGGATCAGACGACAGGCATCTTACAAACTGGACCACGAAGCAATAGTAAACATCAACTTGTAGAATATCAAATAAGTTAAATAATAAAGCAACATATACGATTAGTTAAGTTTTTATTACAAAAAAATTGCGTTTAAAAAGTAATAAATATATCTTTATTTTTTTGACACACAAATAAAGTGACGTGACAGCGGTAGTATTGAATTAGGGGTGTGAGGTATCTGGTCAATATTGCCAGCGACTGTAGCAGTTGCCTATACATTCTTGGCATAATTCATTCGGTGGAATTAAATGGAAAGGAAAACAATGAAGATTTGCTTTAAATCGAGGACGATTGTTCACTCTATTGACAAAATTAACGTTTAATGGTTTTATAACGAGCCGATTCGAACAAAAAGTAAATTTATTTGTTTTATAAATTTAACTATTATAATTCAGTCAAGTTATTTTTAAATAACTTAACGATTAACCCATTCCATTCATAATTTAAGAGTTTTATTTTATAACACTTCTGAACTGTTATGTTATAAAACAGCGCGTGTATAGAAAATGTTCAAGTGATTAACTACTTCCTACTCTTTTAAGCACATTTTATATCAATTTCACAAATAAATATACTGCATTAAAACAACAATACCACCCCGATACATGCACTTACAGCTGAATTTCAACACAATAAAATCTTCTTTCGTGACAATTCTTCATTCAACACCATCAGGACGTTGATAAACACCATCAGGACGTTGATAAGTATATAATTTATCAAAGGTTTTGGATTTAACTTTGTGAAAGGCCATATTAGAATGTTATACAATACGGAATTAAGTCATAAGGGATGAATTCGAACTTAAGGCTGATGTTTTAAGTAAGATGAAGAGCACGCTATGGTTTAGGCATGTGAAACTATAATAATTAGTGAAGAAACACTATCAAAACAGATTTATAGTGTAAATGTGACTGGAATATATGATTGGATCATGTGAATGATATTCTGAAAGAAGAAAACGCAGAGAAATCGTAGAAATTGTATGTTAAGGTGTTCTCTATGTCGACCCGACAGGGTAATAGCGTGGTGGTATGTAAACAATACATTACTGTGTTATTCCCCTAATAATATTAATTTCCACTACGCATGTTTCTACCTTTTATCCCGAGTCTCTCTTCAGGCGAAGCTTTCAGTAGCGCTTTTATGTGTCTAGTATCAAACACATAACAAACCGAGATCATGCCACCTGAAGAGAGAACCTCGGGATAGGAGGTAGAAATAAGTGTAGCGGTATTAATATAAATATTGGAATTAAAACGGAATTCGCTGTTAAATATTCTTAAAATAAAGTATTCGAATTTTATTAATGGATTATCATAGCGTGCGTCTCATTTTATTTACAAAGTGAAAAAAATAGTGTGACATCTGTTATAACAAATTAGAACTATCTTAATTATTATCGAAAATAATTTGCTATTTGGGTGACATCTGTTACAATTTTTTTTTTTCATTTCGGACGAACTTTCTGACGAAGCGTTACGGATAGATCTAGGTGATTATAATCGTTGATAATATAGTTCAAAGAAGGAGGTTTACTCAATTATTGTGTTGTATTTCACTTTCGTTGTATACAATACAGCCTGGCAGGTTTATTGACATGTGGCAATCTCTTAGAATAAACCTGAATCATGCTTAATATGCCTTTTAAACTTCCATTTGCGAAGCAAGGATGGAACATTAAAAAAAATGTATACTAACGAAAGTCTTTAGTGGACACAGATGTTAGAGAAGTGTGGATTTGAATTATTGAAACTTTTTTAATTATCGAAATAAAAAATAAGATGCATAATGAGTGCCCATCCAGTGTGATTAATACTTGAAAAAATCTTTATTTTCTTTGAGCACGACGTTCAGTAGTGACGAAGAAGGAACTGTCCCAAGTAGACTTTCATCTAGCGGCGACATACCAGAGTATAAAAAGCATTACATCGTCAATGGATTTGAGGCCCGATGTGACGAGAGAAGGACAATTATTCTTAGCGCGATAAATGCTATAAGAAAGCGGCTTAAGATTTAAAGTTCTAATAGTCCGGCATGAAGTAGGAAGTCCAAATTTAACTAGTAAAAATGTATTTGACTTCTAAAACATTTAGCGTTTACACAGATATATAATATTGTATAATCAGTTTATGATGACTGGAATTTATATCGCTGACTAGAAACGTCTGTTATAAAAAAACAGATGCGTGAGACTCTCGCGCGGGAGAAGTGAAACTTCTTAGCTCCTAGGAAAATTGGTTTTTTGCATTGCTTTTTTTCCATTTGTTAACGATTTTAATTTTTTTTTTAAGATTAGGAAATGGTTATGTGGAAATTAATTCAAGAATATCTCTCTTAATTAAATAAAAAATGGTTATGTGGACTTTAATTCAACAAAATCTCTCTTAATTAAACAAAAAAATATAATATTTTAATAATAATATAGTACACTTAATAATATTAATTATTATTAATAATAAATATTTATTAATATTAAAATAATTTATAAATAAATAAGATATTTGATAATAATAAATATTAAATTAATAATAATAATAATATAATACATCGTTTTACTTTTCGTGACGTTTAGGCCAATTCGCCCTACCGCGCTAATAGAAGTTTCACTTCAAAAACCGAAACTGTTAACAAAAAACAGTTATTTATTTCGTTTAAATCAATAGTTTAGAGATTGTTAGTTCAACAATATATAAAAAAAACAAATATAGAAAAATATATCAAATACAATACGATTCATTAGAGTAAAGAAAAAAACGTTTTCAAAATAATTTTATATTGGTTCAAGGAGAGTTTAAATAAGTCTATCAAGTGTCCATACTGATTTCTATCTTGTCCAGCACAGGGAATAAAGAAATGTCGACACAGATACAGTAGGTTTATTATGAAGGGGGCAAACATTGTTTTTGAAGGGTAGAATCAATTCAACTGCAAGGTTTAGAGCTATTGTATTGTTTTCTGAAGTTACCGTTTTACCATTTGTAACGCAGTATAATTTAAGTTGTATGTAATAAGCTTCAATAACCGCGTCACAACACCCTCACAACAGTAATACTTCGGAATAACCGCGTCACAACACCCTCAGCTCGGCGTCCCGCGCAGGAAACAAAGAAATCGATATCGCGTCGCAGGAGGACTGTCGAGCTGTTCAACTGTTGGGCGTTTTGTGCTGGCGCCTGGGCTATAGAAGGGGTCGGTGAAAATCCAACTCGGATAAGTTGATTCTACGATTGTACAGGGTAGGGCATACATTTTGCTACAGTAATTTTTTTTTGATTTGTAAATTTTATAAAACAATTTATTTTGTAATTCGTACATTATTTTTACATGTTTTTTTTATAAATATTGTTTAATATCCCTTGAGCTCATTGAGCTAATGTCTTCGTTGAACAAAACATTGTTCATTACAATAGTTAATGCAACTTGGGTTATGGCTTCAACAATGACCCTGATTGATGGCTTCAGCTCGTTCCTGTTGCATGGCTTGGCTTTTATGCACTTCCTGGTTGAACCCCATAAATAGAAATCCGCAAATTATGATAAATATCGGCAAAGTTCTAGATTAATTGACAGATCCTTTTGATTAAAACTGCGTGCTGGTTGAATTTTGTAACGAAATAAATTATAATCCTTGTGCAATATACGGAACACACTCCGACTAACGCCAACGTCCAATGACAATTGTCAGGTTGAAATCATCGGATCATTTTGATTGGCGGCTGCCACTGGGGCAATGTTATTCGTTGTCCGAGCTGTCAAATCTTGTTTGTAGGGTTTCCTGTGAACATTTTCTTTTACGTTGAATTGCTTCATAATCCGTATTATGGTCCATCTGCTCGAAATATCCCGTCTTTATTCATTTCTCAATGTGCGTTAAACTTAAATCAGGGACTAATACGTTCTACATCTGAATATATCTCTGTTTAAAAAAAAAAAAAAAAAAAATGTATATATATATATATATATATATATATATATATATATATATATATATATATATATATATATATATATATATATATATATATATATATATATATATATATATATATATATATATATATATACTATATATATAATAAATGTTCAGTAATAACAAAAATATATTCAAAAAAAATTGCGTTTAAAATAACTCTAGCGTCACTCTGAGAAATTTCATAATTAATATAAAAATAAAACGCTATATTCTGTTTTATATTTATTAATATAAAAATTTATTTTTAAAGCAATGTTTCTGCCCTAGACTGTATCTTACATCTTAGCGAAAATGACTTATGACTTTTTTAAATCAACGTACTTGAGTTCGAGTTGCTCTAAAAGAAAATCTCTCACGTAAAGTTTTTCGATTATTTTTGACCGAATCTTGACCGGATTCAATCAATTATTTGAACATGTGAACCAAAAAAAAGACCTCATTAATCATGAATGAAAGAAGTTAGTCAATTCACGAACACAAGTTTACTTAGAAGTTAGTTTTAATGATTTTTGGTTTTATACAAAATTAAAAAAATATTATTGAAGAGAAAACAACATAAAAAATATCTATGTGATCGGGACAAGCTCAAAGCTATCCCTCGTGATGAGTATGATTGTCAGCCATAGTGCGCGTGTATTTATTTATTATATTCAAGCTGTTGCACTTCAGCTAGCACGAAGTTTTGACATGTCAAACCCAACGTTCCGATGGCATGGAGATGAAAGTTCCAAGACGATCGACAGATTTAATCTGCTGCATCATTTAGTAAGGCAGAATTATAAATATAGTAGTAGTAGTAAAATTGTCTAAGAGTAGAACCAATCTAGTAATAAATCCGCCATGAATCGAATCTGGAGCGCCCGCTTGCGTAGCGTGTCTGCTAACCGTTGTCCACGGCCGCCGACGACGACTTTCTCTTCTTGAGACAGCTATCACGCTGATTATGTTTGTATTGCAGAAGTTATGTACTTATGATGAAGTCTGCAGTAGTTTGTCGAAACCGGTCAAACCAAAAAAGGCGATACAGAAACGAAAAAGCTTGAATACTTTTTGAACAAGTCTTAATAAAATAAACCGTACTTCGAGCCCTGCGCCATGCTACTCCCCTCGAATGACACGTGTATTTTATCCGCAGTGTTCGGGATATAAGGGTATTTATGACTTCTAATATAATAATATACGAGTATATTATTTAAAAAAAAAAACACGCCGGTGTGCTCCGATCGTCTCGCTTCAGGTGTGCCACCTGATCCACTCAGATCATGTTATTCAAGGGGAGTATCACGGTGTGAGGTATGAACCAACGACGTTCCGCACGGAATTCAGTACGTTACTGCGCAGTCATCAATTTATATGTTAGGATGCTGAGAAATTTTACTTAGTTCCTAGTTTGTCGTAAATGTATGCGCACTTCCACCCTTAATGAAGTTTTCTTCGCGATATCATTTTTTCGAAGAACTCAAAGGTAATTTTTTGAGTTGCTCAACCTCTAAGTGGAAATGGCTTTAAATCCATTTTGTTGGAATTTAAACATTTCAGCAACAGGTTTCTCCTAGTTAACCCACAAAACTGTTATGTAGTCGAATTATATAAATACATATCATCAGTGCTTTTTTTTGCGGTAGAGCGGCGCTCCACCACTTTTTTACGTTATACAAAAAGCTTGACAAGAAGTAAGCTCCGGCTCCTTTTTTTTTTTTTTTTAAAAAAGCACTGTCAGTGCTTTTCGTCGGTGGAGCGCAGTGGAGCGGCGCTCCACCACCTTTTTTACAGTTTACAAAAAGCTTGACAAGAAGTGAGCTCAAAGACCTTTTTTTTAAAAAAAAAAGCACTGCATATCATGTATTTTTTTAATGAAATATAAATTTAAGATTAATTCTGTGGAGTGTCAATGTATGAAAGAAGCAAATTGAAGACATTAGAAATAAATGCATGGATAAAATACATAAATAAGTAAGATCATAAAATTATGGTACGGGCATACGAATAAAATGAATGACGAAAGAAAAATTGAGTGAGTATGCAAGTCAGACGTGTAACGTGTGCTTGAAAAAGGTAGACCGTGGAGAACGTGGGATTAAAACCATTTTTTATTAAGGTAAAGTGAGAAGTATGAATTAAAGATGATTGTGCATGACGAGATGTGTGATTATTTAAATGATTTTTACCATTAAGATAATGACAATAAATTCATATGTAAAATGATTTATGTAAAATCCTTTTTTCTTTGGAATTCTAAGTTAAAAATATTTAAATTTGTTTCAGGATTAAAAGAAACAATACAAATTTAATAAAAAAGCAATATATGGGTGTTGTAACTAGCTATTCTTAATGAAAGTAATATACGAGTGTTGTAACTAGCTATTCTAAATGAAAGTAATATACGAGTGTTGTAACAAGCTATTCTAAATGAAAGCAATATATGAGTGTTGTAACCAACTATTCTAAAATTTATGGTGTGATTTCTAAATAATTATCTGTTTTAAAACTATAATCTATTGAAAAAAATTCTTAGTAAAATCATTTATCAATATTTTTCTACATCGAGGACCAATGAAAAAAACAAACCAAAGTGTGAAAAAAGTGCTTCCCCTAATCTCATTATAATCGATATCTGGTTTTTAAATTTGTTCTTGCCTTAAAAAATTGCTAAAATATATCGTGCCATTTAACTTTATTAAAAGTGTATTTAAAATAAACTGTATTTTATATATTTCTATAATATTCTAAATTCATACTACTAAATACTACCAAACTATTGTTTTTTTCACTTCTAATATTAAATTTTAATTAAAATATTTTCTATAAATTTTATGATGTGCTCAATTTCATAATAATAATAGTAATTTTTTTCATCTTTACTAATAAATAAATAATACAATTTGATTTTATATAAATAAAAAACGTTCGACCTTACTTTCACACATTATTTACTATCTTTCTAAGCCCCTTACACCACGTGTCTAGTTAACAAACTTTCGGTTACGTTCTGCTCTCGCAGATCTGATATCAAGAAAAGTAATGTTCGATCATAACTAAGTTAACAGTTTTACACCACAAACCCCATTAGGTCCATTAATCTTAGATAAACTATAAATTGACAAAATCCTAACTTCTCTTAATTTCGTTGACCAAATCCCATTTTTCCTCCCTTAAATACCATAAAATTCATTATTGTCCTTATTCAATTAATCCTTTCAAGATTTATTAATCCAGTGCATTCGTTTTATTTTGAAGAGAATTCGACGAACTTAAAAAAATCTTATCAATTCTAATAATTTTCTCACCTTATAATCTTCACTTAGAGAATCTCCAAGAACTAATAATTTCATAACTTCTATAAGTCGTAGTAGATCGATAATATGACTTGTAATATTCTGGATAAATGTGAACCCTCAAATGATCATAAACTTTAGATCAAAATCAAGTCTGCTAATTTTTGGTCATACTCTCACATAAAATATGAACAAAGGATACAACGTGAACATTTCCTTTACTTCCTAAATCAAACCCTTTTATCAATTTCACCTCAACTTCTCGAGGTTTCCCAAGCCTTTGTAGGAAGTTCCTGTTCACCAGTCACACCGATGAGGGACTCGGAGGGAACGAACTGCTTCGGCTCGGGGGACAGGGCCGGACTACAGCGCTGACGGCGCAAGAAAGGCGAGAAGAAGAGGACCGATCGCCGAGCCTTGAGGGGCTCCGTGCGAGAGATGAACCGGGATGAGCAGGAGTCACTCTTCAGACACTCCAGAAACATCAACATCGTGCCTAAGCAGAGGCACAGCTATGGAAACATACATCAGGTGAGTCATTTTACTTTTCTTGTATTGTTACAGTTTATTATCTTCAAGAGACCTACTGAGATCAGTAATTGTTTTGCATATTGCATACTACATATATCGTTGAACTATAAAGCAGTTTAAATTATTTTTATCTCTACAAAATAACTTCACTGGCTGGATGAAGGTTTTAAAATATTATATATAATACAGTTATTGGTTTTTTAGTAAACAACGCGTAAATGGAGTAATTTAGTATTGTATAACATTGTATAAAACGAGTCTTTTTTTATTTCCTAAAGATCTGTATAGTTTTTGCATTAACACTGTGGAAATTTATATTCATTTAAATATAATTAAAATGTGAAACATTGTTTAAAGTCAACTAGTTTCAAGTCACGTGCGACTCGTCTTCAGGGGTATTTCAGACAGTTATCAGTTTCAGACAGTTATTTTAGACAGAATACCCCTGAATATGAGTCGCAAATGATTTGAAACTACTTGGGTTAGATAGATATTTTCAATTGGATAAAACTGTGTTTAAATTTTTTATTTGATTTGACGTTTTCAGATATTACATTCTTAGATAGTTAAGAAAGCTTTAATAATTTTAAATATATATATGTTATGTAAATGGTAACTGATAACTAATAAAACACACGTTTCTCTAGCCATAAAGGAGACATTTATACAAAAAAATTATACAGACCTTCAAATTGACGTTTCTATTAAAAATTATGCTCGTTCTAAGAAGGTTTCATTTTTTCCGTTGTCCTTTGCGATACGTATTTGATTTACTAATACTAAAAGCCATATTTATACCACATCTAATGAATATTGCGTTTGTTCTTTCTTTGAGGAACTTTTACATTTATAGATCGATTGATACTTTTTGAAACTTAATCAGTTGAAACTTTAAATTATCTAGAATTGTCATTTATTAAAATTGGTTTTATTATATTGACTCATATAATTGCATAATGACTTTAATTTGGTGGCGCAAAAACTCCTAGTTTTAGAAGATTGCCTAATTATTAAAAAACAGACGCGTGAGATTCTCGCGCGGTAGAGTGAAACTTCTTAGCTCCTATGAAAAGTTGATTTTATGCATTGCTTTTTTCCATTTGTGAACGATTTTTATTATTATTTTTAATTAAATTCTCATTTTTTTTTATTAATTAAATTTTATTTTATTTAAATTTATTTTTAATTTTATTAAATTTTATTTTATTTAACTTGATTTAATTTTAATTTCATTCCTTCACTCAAAATATATGAAGCGTTTCACTTTTCGTGACGTTCAGGCCAATTTGCCCTACCGCACCCATGGAAGTTTCACTTCAAAAAAGAAGCTTTCATTGTTACTGTTGCCTCTCTTACAGTCGTAGCAACACAAGAAACAAAATAATACGATGTTACCAGTAGCAAAAAAAACATAAATATCGATTTAGAAGTAAAATTATTCTTTAAAAGATACCACTATTATACATTTAAAATAAACCGCGTTAAAGAAAATTGCATAAATGGAAACTACGTTGTATGTTATATGTATAGAACGTTTGGTCAATTTCTTTATACCTTGAATTTTTGCATAACGATTAGATTTGAAACTTCACACAATTTTTTGCTTTGTTTTTTGTATCAAAATGATTTTTTAAACGTTAGTGGCATTTAGTTTGTCCTAAAGTAACGTTGAATTGTTACCGTTAGCTTAAATAATAGCTGACATTTCAAAAATGTTGCATGTTTCATCCTCGGGACTATGTCAAGAAAACGGCAAATTTATTCGTTTATTGATACCACCCTGAGGATAGATAATATAATGTATTCAAAACGTTTGTAATTATTCAAGCCAACTCAACACGACAATAACCCGTTAAATATTATAAATCTGTGAAACAGCCATAAAACTGCTTTAAAATGTATATACACAAAATGAGAAAATAACATTTGGAATACGTATTATAGTTTACCTACAAAAGGGTTTGTTTACATATTGTTTTCCATGTTATAAGATTTGTAATTAATTTAAAATTTAAGTATACATTTCAACATGTCCCGACGGATTGACACAATGGAACTTTTGGTAAAGCAAAGGCACGCCGATAGATCGGCGCATTGACACTTTAAGCATTAAAAGATTGTCGATTACCCTAGTAAAAGTGCTAACATTCACACTATGCAAACAGGTGACTTAGATTCGATTCCTGGAAGATTCACTTCTAGACTGGTTTATTCTTAGGCCATTTTCACATCTAAATTCAAACATCCAGATGACGCTCATGTTGGCGACATTGGGGTCTCTCAAGCTCTTACCTGATTTATTTTAAAGGTTGAGTTAGTTAGGAGGCGCTCTTTAGGTGATCGTCATGGTCGAGAATAGCGCTTTACCTATTAATCTATGGATAATAAGTTGATTAATCAAAATAAAAAATATAAAATTTGAAATATTTAAACTAATGTTTCGAGTTAATATTGAGTCTCGGACTGATTTTTCTTTTCAATATATTTTTTTGTTTGACTGATAAGAAACTGATGCGGCTTGACTGGTTGAACGTGATAAATATACATATTGTCACTATTATATACTATCCTTAGCTGTCCCACCACCCCCTCTTATCTCGCCGAAAATTGTAATCCGATCATGAACTTGCGCTACACTCAGACAGATGTTGTTTATTGGCTTTCCCAGTTCCCCTCTCTTCTTTTTTTACATCTTCCTTCACTACCCATGTAGTGAGATTCTGGAACTAGTTACAAACTAATTTTATAGTCGCTATGTCATTGGCATGTTTTAAAAGGCGACTTTTCTTTTCTATCCATCATCCCTTACTTTTTCTTTTGATTTTTGATATCTCATTTTTAGTTTTACTATGTATGATTTATTGTTCATTAATTTTGTATAACGGAATAATTATTTGAATATTTTTGTACTTCCTTTATTTACTGTTGTCTGGTTTGCTGGAAGAGATTGTCACCTGGCAATAATTTCCTCAGATTGTTTTAAAATGGAGTGTTAAATAAATAAATTAGATGATATTGGAATGTGTACAATATTATTCCTCGTAAAATTATTATATTGATCCGATTACCTACTTTGAAAGTTTTCACTAGTAATTACCCAAAGTAGCGAGTTATATTTGAGATGGTTTGAAGACTTCCCTTAAGATGATTTGACGACAGAAACTCTCAGTGTGGAGGAGGGGTGCTGTAAGGGAACTCATGGAAGATAGTTCTGTCACTACATATTGGAAGGAAGGAAAATAGTTCTGTCACTAGATTAAATTATACACAATATATGATAATAAGGTTTTAGTGTAGAGTGTGAGTATGGGAAGTGGCTGTGGTCTTATAAAAAACTGTGATATCACAAGATGAGATAAATATATGAGATTATAATCATCTTTCTTTGTATAAAAATTTAATTTAATAAGCTCTGTTTCATTATTTTGTGTTTTTTTCTTTGAACACAAAGTATTCTTTTGTCCATAACTTGACGCCAACTTTAAGGTAACCACTTGTGTATTTCAACTTTACCTTCGAGGAATAAAACTCTTTAACACTGTTCCACTTCTCTCAGAGAAACATTTTTTCTTTGTTAGTCTGCTTTGATTGTTCGCAGCTCTGAAACGAGAAATGGTTTCTGTCAGGTAATTTCAACTTTTATTTGAAAGTAAAACGTATAATATAAACTATTATTCTGTTGATTTATTGTTTCAGTCATTGAACAAATTTTCCGCTATCAACAATACATTGTTCATATTTTTCTTCTTCGCTTCGTGCCAACGGGGTTTTGTGTGACAGAAGGCTACCAATAAAGCTTAAGAAATCCCTTTGAAACCATGTTTTAATATTATGAGAATGAATAACATGAAAGTGTCTGTCGTTTGCGGACGGGCCACTGCGTGGTGACTAGTCACCTTTACATAATGGGTACTGTGGAGAATCCCGGCTGCGAGTGTCGACTGGAATCTAAAACTATAGACCATATATTTTTCGGTTGTCCTTTGCGAGATATATTTGATTCGATAAAAGTCATATCTTTTCCGCGTCCAATGAATGTTGCGTTTCTTCTATCTTTGAGGAACTTCTCCATTTATAGATCGATTGTTCAATTTTTGAAACTTAATCAGTTGAAACTTTGAATTATCTAGAATCATATTTTTTTTAATTGGTTTTATTATATTGACTCGTATAATTTCATAATGTCTTCAGTTTGGTGGCACAAATCATCCTAGTTTAGGTGGATTGCCTATTTAAAAAAAATACTTAGATTTGTTATTAACCCTTCCTTCCCTGCGATGTGTGACTAGTACACATTGCTTCTAAAAACTTTGATATCTCTATAAATATAATAAATACTGGGTTCAGATTTTAGGTGTTCCTCCGTAATACATTTACGCTTTGAATGAAAAAAATAATATTAATAATAATTAGAACTTATCGTCCACATCAGAGATATTCTGTGAAAATCGGGAATAAATTCACCAATACAATTAAACGTGTGCCAGTATGTGACGTAGGTACATTCATTCTAAAAAGCGCTATGGCCGAGGAAGCGACGCTATTTACGTCTCACTCTCACTCTACTTCGGTATATGGGAACGCAAGAAATAGAATCTCAGTTCGCTCGCTTCTCTCGCGAGTAGCTCGCAGGCTTTCACTTGAGGTGGTCGCTTTGCCCGTTTTGTGAACGTCGGCCGATGGTTTTTTCATGTTTTCAGCAATTAAATTTCAATTATTATCACTTTTGACTTCAAATTTAATTAATTTAAGCGATTGGCTATAAATATTTTTATTTTTTAAATTTTAAATCGCTCATTTTTACATGTATACTGAATACACAGCACCGGAACGCGCGAATTTTTTTTAGCACAGGAAGGGAAAGGTTAATGGAACAACGCTTGTAGAATAAGAATAATTTAATTTTTCAAGAATTTTATGGGCTCACTTGTAGCACGAGATGCAAGTTGCTTTGCAGAATCAAAACATTTTACACGTTGATGTAGGGTTACTCGACCCTAGAGACAAAGAATAGTCCTTGTATGTATTATTTATATTAAGTTATTAAATTTATATTGGTAAAGGAAAGAACATAATTAGTAATTATTTCTAAATATTGTTGTGATATTCAGGGAAATCGATAGTTCCTGGGTTCTCTTTATCAAATTATTGCGAGATTTTAATGTCGATATTGTTGGCTGGTGACCATACTCGTATAAGACAATACCACCTTGGATCATAAACCTTTTTTTTCCCGGGATAATTCAGCGGCGCCGTGGTCGAACGGTTTTTATCAAGTCTTCAAAATGTTTGGAGTATTAGCAACAGTTATTTCATCATGAGATGGCGTTGTCGAACTTGTTAAGCTATGATGAAATAGCTATCGGTAATAGTTAATTAATTTAGATAGATTTATAAAAAATCAATTTTGCACTTGACATTATTTTTCTCTTGAATTACATAGTGTATATTTTGCTATTTTCCTTCCCTTTTCTTTGTCCTTCCCCTCTTCAAGTCATGCTTAGTACGTTTTTCTTTTATTTTTCTATACTTTCTACAGTATATTTGTAATTTGAGTTTTTTCAGAGCTTTCCCAATGTTTTTTTCTCTTTGCGTGTAACCTAAAGATTTGTATACAACCTCTCAACCAGCAACTGGCTCAGAATTTTAACACCCGTCTAGTTAATTGAAAAATATTACTACAAGACAATTAACCCGCTATTTTTTGCATTAAAGTTTTAAATATTATATATAAATAAAAAGCCTTAATATTATTTATTTTATTTTATTTATACATGACAAAAAATCTATAAATACACAATTGCGAAAAACAACAAGTAATTCAACTTGGACTGAAAATTTTAATGTATCTGGGTTTGTTGCCTTTCATTTATCGTGCCTCCAGTAAACGAGGCCTTTGCCTGTATCCCACTGAGAACATCTCATATTGATTCCCTTTATTTGATTCGTAATATGAACCTATATTTCTCTTCAATGAATGGCGAAACACGTTTTTCCTTCTACCCCATATATTCTCTTCCATCTCCCATCCCCTATCCTAGTCATTAGTAACAGTAAAAAACTTTAAATATAATATGTAGTAAAAAAACTTTAAATACACTTTGTGGGCCTCCGTGTTTGAATAAATAACAATAAATAACTTTTTTTATTCCACAATTCATATAAATTCCCTCTGAATGTGTTTCTACTTCCGAACCCAAGACTCTCTTCAAGCAGGAACACTTGTAGTGGGGGTTAATGTAATTAGAGGAATAACAAAGTAATTTATTTTTGAATATTTTGCGTTTTATCCTTTTTCATTCAACCAGTATTTCTTTCCTGTTATATTATTCCTTATTATATTATTCATTGTTTCTTTAAATGCTGAAAAACATGATATGGAAAATAATAGAGGTTAATAAAATATAAACGTACATTTAACATTCAGTCAACGTATTCCTAAAATATATGAGAGCGCTGAAATAATACGCCACTGCATGTTCCCCTGCCGACGTCAAATATCATCGTATCAAATCAAAATTAACTTCCGAAGGAGCGCAAAAATAACAAAGTGTGCTATTGGCTTTTTGCGCGTCTTGTCAACCGGCAACACGTCCTCCCCTTCTCTCTCACCTTACATTTAAACGCCATACACCATACTCAGCACAGTGGCGTTACAACAAAGTGCAAAACGCTGTTTTACTATACTTTTTCAAGAATTCTGGGAAATACCCTAGAATCGTGTTGTTGATCTCTCTTCAAACTCTACTACTGATAACACGCTCGAGAGCAAAAATACGTCCCAAAGTGTTCTTCTTTATCTTTCTCCACACAGCTTTTAAATTCACATGCATCCCAAGTCATTTCATTTCCTAATATGTCATACATTGTCACATTATTTATTCCTCAAAGTGCTCTTCTTTATCTTACTCAACACATTCTCCTTTAAGTTCACATGCATCCCTAGTCATTTCATTTTCTATTATGTCATACATTGTCACTATTTATTACTCAAAGTGCTCTTCTTTCACTTACTCCACACATCAGCCTTTCAGTTCACATGCATCCATTGTAATATCATTTCCTATTATGTCTACATTGTCACTATTTATTCCTCAAAGTGCTCTTCTTATCTTACTTAACACATCAGCCTTTCAGTTCACATGCATCCCTAGTCATTTAATTTCCTATTATGCCATGCGTTTGTCACTCTATTTATTCCTCAAAGTGCTCTTCTTTATCTTACTCAACACACCAGTCTTTCAGTTTACATGCATCCCTAGTTATTTAATTTCCTATTATGTCATACATTTTCACTCAATTCCTCTAAGTGCACGCACTACAGCAATTATTCAGCACATTGGGCGAACACGTTCTCTTCCACTTCCACGTTTCACTCAAAAACATCAAAGTTTGTATTAGATATTGTTGTGGACCTTAGCAGATATTGATACCATCCCAATTGAGTATACATATTTTAGTGCCCTATTTTGATTCATATCGCTTCACACCGTTCGATATCCCTTCTCTATATAGAAACACATATATTGTTTTCTCTAACTTCTTTAGTTTCCTTTTTTTATAAATATTATTCACTTAGTCCAACCATACTTTTCTTGACCTGCCTCTACTACGGTTTTCATTAACATTTAGTCTGTATATTTGTTCTGTAAGTCTTTCTTCATTCAGATTACAATACAAGATTACACGGGCAAATTATAACAAAATACACTTGAAATAAAATGGGATAACTAGTAGGTTAGTCAAAAAGTTTTGAAAGCGACATCTATGGAGCAGTAGAAAAACCAAAATTTCTACGCCATTTTAATATTTCATCTTTCATAAGAACGTACTCAAAAATTCATTTCGATCTGTCGATTCATTATTTGTTTACAAGCCATTTTGAAGTTGACGTGTCAGTGTATTTTTTAACAATGGAAAAATCCGAATATCGTGCAGTGATTAAATTCTTTGTTTTGGAAGGTTTTTCCTTTATTTCCAACCGTTCACCGATGGGTTTTGGAGTTTAAGCGTGGCCGTAACAAGCGTTGAAGACGATCCACGCTCAGGACGTCCAAAAAGTGCATCAACACCAGAAATCATAGCGAAAATACAGGATATGGTTTTGAAGATCATCGATCGACTGTGGATGTGATAGCTGACAACATATGCATCTCATATGGGACAACATGGTATATTTTGGCTGAAGTTTTGGGTTTCAAAAAACTGTGTGCACAATGGGTGCCGCATTTGCTAACAATGCAACAAAAACACGTTCGAATGCGACTTTCTGAGCAACATTTGGAGCAATTTCGAAAGGATAAAAAGGATTTTCTGCGTCGATTCATCACTATAGATGAGACTTGGGTCTACCACCATGATCCTGAATCAAAACAGAGGCTAAGGAGTGGTGTGAACCAGGCAACTTTGGCTCCGGAAGCGAGTTCGTGTCCAGAAATCGGCCAAGAAGGTGTTAGCGTCAGTTTTTTGGGATGCAAAAGGAATTTATTGATAGATTATCTCCAAACTGGTAAGACAATCAACTCTGATTATTATTGTGACCTTTTGGACCAGTTGGATGAAAAAATTTGTGAAAAAAGACCCGGTTTGCGGAAGAAAAAAAAACATTTTTCATCAAGACAATGCACCTGCTCACACATCTCAAAAAACCATCGCGAAAATCAGTGAATTGGGGTATGATTGTTGCAGCATCCACACCTATTTGCCAGATTTAGCTCCTTCTGCCTCTGGCTGTTCTCTACACCCTCAAAAAATCCTTCGTGGAAAGCATTTTTCATCAAACGAAGAGGTTATAGCCGTCGTAGAGGAGTATTTTGCAGGCCTTCCAGATAGTCACTTCCGTGATGGGACAACAAAGTTGGAAGATCGTTGGACCAAGTGTATTGATCTTATGGGAGACTATACTGAGCAATAAAAGTGATTTCCCCAAAAAAAAAATGTATTTTCATTTCCGCTTTCAAAACTTTTTGACTAACTAGTAGTCTCCAATCACCTTAGATTTAGGAAATGCAGAAATAAAATAAAAACAAAAAAGGATATTTCAATGTCTCCAAAGCAGGATGGAAGAGCAAAAAGTTTTGTGGCGACAGTAAAATACGGTGGCAGCAAAATAATCAAAACGTCACGCAACCCCCGCCTCATGAAAGATCTTCAACCCTGCAGACTCTCCCCAAGCCTTGCGCGCCCTCCCCGTTTGCAGATGGAGTGCTCGTAAAATATACCTAGAATGTCAGATATGTTCTTCGTATGTCTTTATTATTCTTTTGGCTGACGATGGTCATAATTTTGAGTGCAACTACACGGTTATTAACCAGTGGTGTCCTAGGGGAAAAACAGGCGTGAAAGCTGCCCTGACGCAAACCGAGAAGGAGCACATTATTAGAGCATGAGTTGGTTGTTTTTAAGATTAAGATGTAGATAGCGTCTCTGACTTTAGGAGGGTCTTATTAAAATAATGATTGCATATTAATACTAAACACATATATAATAATAAACTCACCTAAAAACCGAGTATTTTACTATCATGTATCAAAAGATCTACAAAGATTTCTTTGTAGTTCACCTTCCCTTGGCAAGTTTTCTGCGACTGTTGCAAAATATGTTATTCTTAACATATGATAATGCGAGTCGCTACTTTTCTATCCTTACACTTCAAGTATTAGGTTTTTAATATTCCAATAAGACTGTGTTCAAACAGAGTTTACTCTATACGACGCTTTATAAATTGTCCTTTAATTATTCATGAAATGTAATATTGCGAATATTTTTTGAGTGGTTATTATTTTTTATGACACTTTATTTGTAAACAGAAATTTAACGAGCTTATTGGAATTTATCAATTTCTACTAACCTATCAGAAAGATTTACAAAGACTTGTTATAAAAAAAATATTCAATGATTATTTTTGGTCCGATCAAGAATCATACCTGAAATATTTACATAACACACGTTTGATTGAATTGGTGAATTTATTCCCGATTTTTCACAAAAAATCTCTGATGTGGCCGATAAGTGCTAATTATTATTAATATTTTTTTTTCATTCAATGCGTAAATGTATTACGGAGGAATACCTAAAATCTGAACCTAGTATTTATTATAGGTATTTATTTGTATTAATGTTTTTATAAGCAATTTGTACTAGTTACACATCACAGGGAAGGAAGGGTTAAAGCGTGTATTGTTTCTACTCACATGCAGCAATGCCTAATATTTCAGACATTCGTATCATACCCATTGACAAATTCGAATTGACGTTGCGGACATATTTATCTTCGGGACACAATACTTTCTTCGGCCTTAGTGATCGAGTTAAGAGCCACTGAAGAAGGCAAGTAACTCACAATTCGTCATCGTACATGATGAAATACTTCCGCACGCAGATAAACAACATATACCACGTCTAGCGCGTGCGTATTATTTAACACTGATTCTTCTTATGGAAAATCACAGAATATCATACTGATTGCCCAATCTGTGTGTATTATCATACAGGTGTTGTAAAAATCTTCTTCACCGTGTGCCGTCTCCTGCCCTCCTAGTGTTGGCGATTACTCTTGAGAGGTAAACTTTATTATTGGGGATATTAATGCGGATTAGTACCTAACATAATGACTGTAGCACCGACTTCCTGTCTTTACCCTTGACTTATATATATAATATATATATATATATATATATATATATATAATATATATATATATATATATATACTATATATAATATATATATATATATATATATATAATATTATATATATATATATATATATATAATATATATATATATATATACTATATATATATATATATATATTATATATATATATATATATATATATATATATATATATATATATATATATATATATATATATATATTTATATATATATATAATATATATATAATATATATATATAATATATATATATATATATATATATATATATATAATATATATATATATATATATATAATATATATTTAATATATATATATATATATATATATATATATATATATAATATATATATATATATATATATATATATAT